>OY856411.1:820602368-821202368 GCA_963693085.1 Alisma plantago-aquatica | reverse complement strand
CCCTCAACATTGACCTTCCAAACATCTTCAAGAAGCTCATAGAAATCATTCATCTCGACCCAAGCATTCACAAACCTGAACTGAGAGAAAACTTTCCTTTGATTCCCAATAGTCAAACAAATTCTCCTATGATCACTAATGGTGTTAGAGATACATTCACCAGTAAAATGATCAAAAGTTGTCAGAAACTCCTCATTGTACATGACTTTATCAATTTTAGAAGTAACAAAGTCCTCATTCTCTTGGTGATTATCCCAAGTAAAGAACGGACCTCCCAGATCCAACTCATATAGGCTAGAATCCAACATAAATTGATTAAAATCCTCCATGGACTTTCTCGTTGGAGGTTGTCTTCCAATCTTCTCCTCCTCCTTTCTAACCGCATTAATATCCCCTAAAATAGCCCAAGGCTCATTAACCACAATGCTAATATTAGTGGGAAAGTTCCAAAGCTTATCCCTATCATAATCATCATTGTGCCCATAAATGGCATTTAAAAGAATAGTTTTATCCTGAAATGAAACTCTAAGATGAATGGCCTGATCACACTCTTCAAGTTTCTGGACCTGGCACTCATTTTCTTTCCATAAAACCATCACCCTCCCAAGAACATGGGACTCATGATTCGATATCCATCTATAATCCGGAAAACATTCATAAACAAAGTGATCCTGCCAACTCGCAACTTAGATTCATTTAAAATAAAAACATTACTATTGGACCTCCTTATTTCATCTTGGACACTCAGGGCCTTATTTGAAATACCCCTGACATTCCAAGATGATATGTTGAGAGAGGCATTCATTTGTCCACCTGGGTTGTTGAACTGACAGCCTCAGTTTCCTCCTTAATACTTTCCAGTCCACCAATCTGTTTAGGTAATGGAGAAAACACTGAGTTCACCACTCTATGATAGAGTCCCATCGCAGGTTTAGCTTGATAGTCAGGTGGAACACCAGTGAATTCATTAGCACTGGAGCCAACCACACAAGCATCCACTGTAAAACTTCCTCTAGGTGATACATTAGAAAAAACCAGAATAGGAGTAGATGGAACAAAGTTGTTCCCTTTTGGATCAGTTAACACCAAGACCACCTTATTCTTCTCCATTTCCAGTGAGCCCTTTTGCACCTTATTGTCATCAACCTCTGCTCTAACAACGGTCTCTTTGCTGACTGGAATTTTCTTCTCCCAGACTTTCTTTACAGCTTTCTGAATAGGTTGGACAGAATGAGTTTTAGCAAAATAGCAATCATCATGCCCAAAGTGTCCACAGGTCGAACACTTATAGGGTAACTATTCATAATCCACAGAGATACAATGATCACAACCATCACTACTAGTCAGAGTAATGTTGCTAGGAAAAACTGAATTAGAAGACATTAGAACCTATATTCCAGCTACTTCAATATTAATAGAAAACTTGGTACACTCATTCACTCTCAGTGGCATTCCCAGCAATGATCCAATCCTCTCAAACATTCGACAATCCCAGATCCCAAGAGGGAGATTGTGAATATTAACCCAAACCGGAACCTCCTTCAGTCTTTCTTTCTTTAAACTATCGCCCATCTTCTAATTTTTTAGAATTATCGACCTTCCTCTAACATACCAGTCACCGTTGATGGCTTTGTTCAGATCTGTCATATTCGTGAACTTGATTAGGAAGAAACCATTGACTCTATCAAACACCTCTATGATCCCCTTTGGATTCCAAATGTGAACCAGATGGTCTACCAACCGCGACATGATCAGTTTGAAGTCTAAGACGTATCAAACCAGACACTGATTCCACCTAGTAGCATTCTCTTCAGCTTCCTCCTTCAGATACCACAGCTTGCCATCCACTACAAATATCTTCACTAGTTTCAACTTCAACATGTTCTCTTCATTGATTTTCCAAATCACCGACCATTGAAGTAGATCTGAAGTAGTTGCAGGTGGAACTTTATCTTCCACTATTGCTTCTCCTGAAGAGATTGTCCCATCCTTATTTTGAGACTCAGGGGGTTGCAGGCAACGCTAATCCACCGTCGCCGTCACCTCCTTTGTTGTCTTTCCGTGCAGGGTCATGGACGAAATCTTCCTCAGTATCCCAAGTTATAACTTATTTGAACGATGCTAGTACTTTGTGAACCAATTTTGGTACAATTTGTAATTTACCCAATATGTGAGGTTGGAACGCAAATTACCATCTCTAGAGTGTCCCTACTCCCTCTATGTATCTTTTATAGGAAATAGAAAGAAGGAGACACTATGTTTGAATCACCTTTGAGTGGTGATACTCTTGGTAATGAAAGACAAAAGTGAGTTGAAGGCAAGATCCTTATATGTGTTGTATCGAATTGTAGACTTGATATAAGGAGGCCTTTCAGCCAAGGAGCCATAGTAGGAGCCTCCTATCGGTTTGTTGAGCCTTGGAAAAGGTCATGACGGGTAGAGAACCTCAAGGAGGTAGCCCATGATGAGTTGCAAAGTTCCTTACAAAAAGTGTATCGGGTTACTAATTTAATGAGATAAAGATGAGATAACTTGCTCAACAATATAAGTAAGGGCCGAGATATTGTCTCTAGGTTATCCTCAAGACTCTTGCATTGCAAAATATACAAGTGTCCATGCATGGCCATGTGTCAACCATGCATGGCCACGTGTCATCTAGTAGCATGAGGGGAAGACACCTCTTATATGCTTTATCTCATGAAACCAAGTATATATACTTCACCTTTCACCAACTTATGAAAGTTTACAATCCTCATAACCATTCCCCTTGGAGATATTGTACATGCAAAGACCCTTAGGTATCATGCAAAGAAGTTCAAGGAGCAAGGGGAGCTCAAGCACTAAGTTTTAGGTAAGGCTTTGGTCACCTTCAACCTTGGTTGAAGTAGGATATCGAATTATGAATACTTCTTTCTTTCCTTCTTCACCAAGTGCTTAACTATGGTGATCTCTTGTCTATGGAGGAGTTGTGAACGAGCCCTGGACTTTGGAGAAGTTCATCTTCAACCTTAGGACTTGAAGCTTTGGAGCTTGCAGCTTTGAAGTATTCACAAGGCGGGTTATATAACTTGAACTGTATCATGTTATTATTCATCACCTAAATTCCTATACTTAATGAACTACTTTTAATTCCAAAAATCTTCTGAAATAGTTGATGAATTTATGAGTTCTAGTAGTTGCTTAGACCTTTTTCCATGAACTAGAATAGGTAAAAAAAAGGTCTAGAGCTTGAAGAAGATGGTATCACTTTATAAGTGATATCGGGTTCAAGCATACACACTAGTAGCTCTAACCCGATATGGGTATGTGCAAACAACTCTTGCATGATATGAATAGAAGATTTCATATTCTTGCACGATATGAAGGTGAAGTTCATACCTTGGAACACGATATGGTATTATCCATAAATCTCTTTCACGATTAGAGGTCAAGAATAGACTCCATGCACGATATAGAAACAAGGGTACACTTGTAAGTCAATATGAAACCCTAATTTGGGTAGCCCGATATGAGTAAGTTAGCAAGTATTCCTTTCCTGATATAATCATGTAATATACACTTGTACAAGATATCTTGAAGCATACATCTGATGCATGATATGATGGGTTGAGTATACATTTATGCACAATATAAGATATGGATTAAAATGCAAGGTGTAACCTGATATGGTTGGAACACCTCAACCCGATATGAAACCCAAGATGGGGTTAACTCAAAATGCAAATAGATGATAACTAATACACGATATGGTTTATTCCCATGCACGATATGGGAGATATCCATTTATCCCTTATGTACTGTCCAAGATTATACTTCTTGCAAGATATAGAGATAGTAAATACTCTAAACAATATAGAGTTGGAAACCCTAGGTGATGGGTAAGCCGATACAAGTGGTGAGTGATACCACATGGATGATGTAAATGATATCCCTTGGATGCTAGGAATAGCACTTAGTCCTACCTTGTTGACGATATGAGGTACAATTTATTCTTCATGCACGATATGGTATAATTTACCCAAGTTGGGGGGAAACCCTAGATGAGGGATTGAACCTGATACACCCTACCCTTTGTGTGATGGTTTGTGGTATGCGAATATAATAAGGAACCTAGCTTGTCAAGTAACTATATGAAAAGGTTAATCCTTAAAAGAATGAAGGAGTTATGAGTCTAAGGGTCTACCTAACATGGTAACCCAATATGTAACTGATGCAATGATTTTGAGTCGTATTTATAGACTTGTTTCACTCACGTTTTATGCGTTTATTGGTCATTTTGGTGGTTAATATTGCATAATTCACTTACTTTAGTCTATGACCCTTCTCAGCATCAATTCTCTCTTATTCTATTGTTTTTAGCATAAATGATTACAATAATATGTTTTATTTTGGCTTATGTGGTTTTGTGTTGCAATTTCAGGAAGAACGCATATCTGTAGCTGTCGATACCATCGACAGCTGTCGATACTATCGACACAGCTACAGGTTGCCAGCTGCAAGGAGTAGCACAGAGTCGATACCATTGATGGGGAAGTCGATGGTTGCGACATTCCATCAGGTTTCTGGTGAGTAGATAGTCGATACTATCGACCATAAAGTCGATACTATCGACCCCAGAAGATTCAGCGACGGAAAAGGACAAAAATTGATGCCTTAGGGTGTCGATACCATCGACCCTTGTCGATGGTATCGAGTCAGCATCAGGCACAATGAAGAAAAGAAAAGAAGACTTGCTGATATCGCGCAGGGTCGATACCATCGACTCGTGTCGATGGTATCGAAACCGTCAGATGCAAGTTTGTTTCAGATTGATCTAAATACGACATCTGTGATATTTTTGGCAACCTAACTCGGATATTATACCTAATGACGGAGGCCAAGAGCTGGGTATCACGTCATTAGCCGCTGCACACGTCCCAAGAAGGTGTGGAGAGAAGAACAGAGCCCAAAAGCATGCCCCAGCCGTTCCGGAAGCCGAAGAAGACGTTTTCCACCGCCGAAAGGTTGTAGATCGTGCATTCTACACTGAGGAATGCTCAAATCTTCTCCGTTCAGGGGTTTCAGTTCTTATTCACGTTTTTCTCCATGTTTCCCCTTTTCTCAACCATGTTTTGCTCTGAGATGAACATGTGGGGATAATCCCCTTTATCTTTAGGACCGGGAGTAGCCTGGGGAAGCATTGTATGACATTTTTATCATTGTAATTCATATTTTATCTCTCAAATCTGTGGTATAATTTTTTTTTCTCAATTATATTGTTATTCTTGATCACCATAATGATAATCTAATGCCTTTAATTACTCTAAAAGAAGAATTAACGGTTGAAAAGAGACGAAATTTACATTAATTAACAAATCCTTTGAACAAGGTGATGTAAGATTAATGGTGGAAACCCAGAGGTTGATTCTAATGCTTCTAGTTTAGGGTATAGGTTACTACGATGGTGGAACCAACCTAGACATAGGTAGTGAATTGTACCACAATAGTGGGCAATTCTGACTACAGGACACTACCTGGATCGAGAGATGAACCTAAATTATTATATGGAAATTCATACAATGATGACCCGCGGTGAAACCACAATCCTAAAGGTCTCCACTTGAATTGATTAAATTGAACCCTTAATCGATTGGTTTGTTTTATTTTATTTTGTTTTATTTTACAACAACTCTCAAACTCTTTTAATCGGTTTAGCTGATCGCGATCAGTTAGTAGTAGTCTATCGATAATTTAGTGTCCCTGAGTTCGACTCGAGCCTCACAAAGGCCTATACTACATTGACGCGTGCACTTGCGTTATACGCACGGTAAAATTGTGTCATGTTTTTGGCGCCGTTGTCGGGGACACGGCAATTATCGACACTACGAGTGCTGCAAGCGGCCATTCTAGGCCACTTTTTAATTTTTATTATTCTTAAATCATTTTAAAATTTATAGCTTATCTTGCACATTTTGTAATCATCTAGCACTGTACTGAACTGAAATTATCATTTTGTAGGTACTATGCATGGTGCAGACGCGTAGCACCGACTACACGCAACAGGCACCAAAGGTTCCACTGCCGGGACCTGACGACGAGGAGGATTACAATCAAGACCAATCGGAAGATATAGATTCCGACTCAGAACAAGAAGCCATGGCAGAAGAGCAGACGATATGGGAGAAGATCAAAGCTTCTTCCTCATCCGCTTCAAAGGGGCCAATCAAGAAGCAGGCAATCAACACTCCGACATATAAGATTGATCCTGCATTAATCAACTTGGTCAAGTCAAATGAATTTCATGGGCTAAAAAATGAAGACCCGGTAACTCACATTAGCCAGTTCGTTGAGAACTACGATATGATAAAAATAGACAGGTTCCCACAGGAGACACTTTACCTGAAGTTGTTTCTGAGCTCTCTGGCAGGAAATGCACGAGAATGGTTGCACAATCTTGACGATGAATATGTGGAATCATGGAACCACATGGTGGAGGTGTTCTTTGAAAGGTTTTTCTCGCCCGAGAAGACAAACGATATGATCAGAAAAATCCATAATTTCAGCCAGAAGGCAGGGGAGACCTACTCCGAGACCTGGGAATGATTTCAGATCATGTTAAGGAGGTGCCTGCATCATGGGCTTGACAAGGAGACACAGGTCAAAATCTTTTATTTTTCTCTTTCCGAGCATGATAGAAGTAACCTAGACTCTGCAGGTTCAGGGTTTTTCTTAAACAACACAGACACGAGGTGTTGGGAAATTCAGAAAAACATGGTCAAAAAGCAATCCTGGGGCGACAGAGACACCGTAGAGCATGTTCGCGCTGTGGGGTAGTCGAAGGCTATCAAAGAACTAAATGATAATATGGACCTTCTCGCAAAGAAACTTATTGCAAAAGAAGATGCAGGATCAGATGATGAGGCTCAAGTGAAATTCATGCGCCAGCAGCAGGGGTACAAAAACAACGATTACTCATGGAGGAAGGACAAGAAATTTTCCTGGAAGGATCCAAATAATTTCTTGCAGGGCCCCGACGTGAAACCCCAACCGGCACAAGAGGATAAGAGCACTGATTTTCTCAATCAAGTGATCAAGCAAAATCAAGAACTGATGAACACTTTTGGCCAGCAGATCAAGCAACAAGGGGAATTCATGAACCAATTCGGGCAGAATTTACAAAGCCATGTGGCACAGATGAGGACAATAGAGACATCTTTGCCAAAAATGGCAGCTGAGATTGCAAATCTGAAGAAGCCAGCGCAGCAAGGCTTCCCGGGTAACACAAACATTCTAGGGGAAATCAACAGACTAAGGCAATCTTGCTAAGGAGTGGCAAGAAGATTTTAGACCCCAGGGCCGATGAACCAAGCAAACCCCATTCAGAGATCATAGGTGAGGCCACAGAAGAGATTCCAATTCCAACCACAGAGCAGGTTGAAGATATAGAAGAGGATGTCATAGCAGAACCCATTGTTGTTGAGGAGGAGACACAGAAAAGGACACCATATGTGCCGCCGCATCAAAGGGCACAGGCTGTCCCGATCCCATATCCAAATAGTGTGAAAGCAAAGAAAGTGGACGCCCAGTTCAAGAAGTTTTTGGACAGTTTTAGAAAGCTCTCTATCAACATTCCATTATTAGAAGCAATCGAGAAGATACCCTCCTACGGGAAGTTCTTGAAATACATCATCACAAAGAAAAGGAAAATCCCTGATATTGAGGTTGTGATTCTCAAGGAACAGGTAAGTGCCTTCATCATGGGTACATTTCCACCTAAGAGGCAGGATCCAGGCTGCTTCAATATTTCATGCTACATTGGCAAAGTGAAATTCGGCGAAGCACTATGCGATTCAGGGGCAAGCATAAACCTGATGCCTCTCTCTACGTTCAAGAAATTGGGATTGAAAGAATCAAGGCCGAGCAATATGACAATACAGTTGGCGGACATTTCAATGGTGAAGCTGTATGATATTTGTGAATATGTGTTGGTGAAAGTAGATCGCTTTGTATTTCCAACAGACTTTGTTGTAATGGAAATGAAAGATGAATAGGGTAATGAGTTACTCCTTGGACGACCCTTCCAAGCTACACCTGACATGATACTTGAGATGGGGAGAGGAAATTTGACCTTGGGTATCGCTGACGATCAATTTGAGATGGTCATGCCTTCCAGCACAACACAATCCAAAACTAAGGAACAATGCCGCATGGTGAAGCACTTTGACCAGAATATGTCTCTTTGTCTAGGGAAGCCATTTTTAAATATGGCTCATGTAATGACTAAGGTGGAGAGGGGGACACTGGCTGTAGACATCATGGAGCAGACTAAGGTTGTGTCTCTTAGCAAGGTTGTGGATTTTCCCAATGATGAAGAGGTGGACATTCCCCGCTCTACTAAAGAGGAGGCCATACCAAGTTCTGTTTTCAATGCATATCCAGAATTACCACTTGAAGTCTGCCTGGTTAATATAACACATGATTGGATGAGAAGAAAGTCACTACAAGAGTGTGACAAGATGCTTCAGGTGCTTCCATGCTTTTATGCTAGGTACTATGATGACCTTGGCGAACTCCCACCACCACTTCAGTCATCCTTAATCAACCCGCCAGATTTGGAATTGAAGCCATTGCCACCGCACTTGAAATATGCATTTCTAGCGGAGAATGAGAAGTTTCCTCTGATTATTTCGGCATATCTGAGTGCTGAGGAGGAAGATCAATTGTTGATTGTGTTGAAGAACCACCGCGGTGCATTCGGGTGGACGGTCGCAGACATCAAGGGGATCTCCCCTACATTGTGCCAGCACAAGATCCGGCTCGAGGAGGGAGCCAAACCGATAATTCAGCCACAACGCCGACTAAATCCTAGCATGATGGAGGTTTTCAAGAAGGAGGTGATCAAGCTCCTTTCTGCAGGTATCATCTATGCTATATCCGACTCAATGTGGGTGAGTCCTACACAGGTAGTCCCTAAAAAAGGGGGAATTACTGTTACACATAATTTGTTAAATGAACCGGTCATGACCCGTTTGGTAACCGGGTGGCGTGTATGTATAGACTATCATAGATTGAATGCTGCTACGCTTAAGGATCATTTCCCTCTCCCATTCATTGATCAGATTTTAGAGCGATTAGCAGGTCGATCTCATTTTTGTTTTCTCGATGGTTATTCAGGGTACAATCAGATTTCCATTGATCCTAAGGACCAAGAGAAGTCCACCTTCACTTGTCCTTATGGAACATTTGCATACCGACGTATGCCATTTGGGTTGTGTAACACACCGGCAACCTTTTAGCGTTGCATGCTTGCCATTTTCTCCGATATGGTTGAACGCTATTTGGAGGTTTTTATAGATGATATCTCTGTCTATGGCGTGTCTTTCGACAAATATTTATACAACTTGGACAAAGTTGTGCAACGCTGTGAGGACACGCATTTGGTCCTCAATTGGGAGAAATGCCACATGATGGTCAGCGAAGGGATCGTGCTTGGACATAAAGTGTCTAGCAAAGGGTTGGAGGTAGACCCGATAAAGATCGAAGTTATTTCCAAATTTCCCCCACCGAATTCGGTTAAAGGGGTATGGAGTTTTCTAGGTCACACCGGTTTTTATCGCCGCTTTACAAAAGATTTCTCTAAAATTTCCAAACCATTATATGAGTTGTTGGAAAAGGATGTTGTGTTTGATTTTAATGAAAAGTGTCTACATGTGTTTAACGTGCTTAAAGAAAAACTAATTTCGGCACCGGTTGTGCAGACATCGGACTGGACCAAGCCGTTTGAATTGATGTGTGATGCGTCAGATTTCACAGTTGGGGCTGTTTTGGGACAACGTGTGGACAATAAACTCGTTGTGATTTTCTATGCGTCGAAAACTTTGAATGAAGCACAATTGAATTACACGACAACTGAAAAAGAGCTTCTCGTCGTTGTTTTTTCTATTGAAAAATTTCGGCAATATCTTGTTGGATCTAAAGTCGTGGTATGGACGGACCACGCCGCCATTAAGTACTTGATGGAGAAAAAGGATGCCAAACCTAGACTGATTAGGTGGATCCTACTGTTATAAGAATTTGACATTGAAATCAAAGATAAGGCAGGAATAGAAAATGTGGTTGCAGATCACTTGTCTAGGTTAGAAAGGGTAGATGAGAAGGATGTGCATATACCCATTACTGAGACATTTCCTGATGAGCAACTTTTATCTGTGAAACCTAAAGATCCTTGGTTTTCTTACATAGTTAATTATCTTGCTTGCAAAATTATCCCGAATGATTGGACATACCAAGAGAAAAGAAAATTTTCCATTCTTTGCGGTATTATTTTTGGGATGACCCTATTCTATTGAAGCAATGCAGGGATGGTGTGTTGCACAGGTGTGTACCGGAGGTGGAATACAAAAGTGTCCTTCGTCATTTCCATACTCTACCGACGGGTGGCCACCATGCTAGTTCTCAAACTGCAGCCAAAGTACTTGAGAGTGGCATGTACTATCCTACTTTGTTCAGGGATGCCTATGACTATGTGCAGCAATGTGATGCCTGCCAACATGAAGGTAACATTTCAAAAATACAGAAGATGTCCCTTAATGTATTTCAAGAAGTCGAGGTGTTCGATCTGTGGGGTATTGATTTTATGGGACCCTTTGTGTCCTCCAATTCTAACTTGTACATTCTATTAGCTATTGACTATGTATCGAAGTGGGTAGAGGCAATACCCACCAGGACTAATGATGTTGTCGTAGTGTGCAGGTTTGTCCAAGAATACATTTTCTACAGGTTTGGTGTACCAAGAATGATAATTAGTGATGGAGGTACACATTTCCAGAATAAGAAGTTCACGGCATTTTTGAAAAAGTACGGGGTAAATCACAACATTGGTACCCCGTACCACCCTCAGACACAGGGACAAGTGGAAGTCTCCAAAAGAGAGATTAAGAAGATCTTGGAGCGCATTGTGGCTTCCACGAGAAAGAACTGGAGCACCTTGCTACCGAACTCTTTGTGGGCATACAAGATGGCGTTTAAGACACCTATAGGCACTACGCCTTTTAGGTTGACTTACGGTCGGGCCTGTCATTTGTCGGTAGAATGGAGCATAAGGCGCACTGGGCGCTTAGGAGGCTAAATTTGAGCTATGATGAGGCAGGAAAGAAATGGTTGGTTGAGCTGAATGAACTTGACGAGCTGAGGATGAATGCATATGAAAGCTCGCGGATCTACAAGGAGCGAACAGAGTTGATTCATGATCGACATATTCAGATGCGTGTCTTCAATAAAGGAGATCGCGTACTCTTGTTCAACTCCAGGTTGAAGATGCATCCCGGGAAATTGAAATCCCGATGGAGTGGGCCATTGACTGTAGAGGAGGTCAGGCCACATGGAGAAATCATGGTGTGTGATGGCGACACAACATTCTTGGTTAATGGACAACGCTTGAAGTTGTATTTCGGTGAGGATTACACAAGGAAAGTGAATGAGGTCAAACTCATTGTGCTTCTAGATGAATGAGGAGCTTGATTTCGTCTAGCCTAAGATGTTAAATAAGGGTGCTTGTTGGGAGGAAACCCAGCCATCGGTAGTTTTGTTTAGTTTCGTTCACATTTGTAGGTTAGTTTGAGTTGATTTTGTTTTTAGTGTAAAAATGATACCTTGATCGTTTGTTCAATGTGCAGGACTGAGGCAGGGTCGATACCATCGACCCTTGTATCGATGGTATCGAGATGGGCACAGGTAGGTGGCTGCAAAAATCATTCTGCATCGATACTATCGACGACCTCGTCGATGGTATCGACTCACCATCAGGTTGCTCGCCAAAATGAGGTCGATAGTATCGACACGGGCGTCGATACTCATAAGATCTCTGGAGATATTCAGACGAAAATTGTCTCAGTGAAGTCGATACCATCGACGGGCCTATCGATGGTATCGACCCAGTTACAGGAAGAAAGCGGCGGCCGGGCCTCACAAGGGTGTTTGCCCTAAGAAGAGTCGATACTATCGACTAGCGTCGATGGTATCGATGCGACATGTCACCGATCCGCGAGGGGAAATCAACGGCGATCACTGCACCAAGAGAGTCGATCCGTGGGAAGGGTTGATGGTATCGACGCGTCATCGATCCGGGCCCCCAAATAAGGCTATCGACAACCATCGATACTAGCGGAAGACGGATTGTGCTACAGGAGTCAATACCATCGACTCGCGTTGATGGTATCGACGGGCATATAGCAGCGCCGACCACGGTTATAAAAGACATGGATTGTTGTCATATGACGTCACACCTTCAGAGCTTTCCTCCTCCACTTGTGCCGAGCATCTTGTTGAGCGATCGGAGCCCGGCTATGAGCATCCAAGGAGTGCATTCTTCCATGAGCCTTCACCGAGCGGAGATTGTCTTCTCTGACCTTCACCAAGCTCCATCTTCTATCCCTTCTTCCTCGACAATGGTGCATACCGCCGGAGCATCTTCTTCACGCGTGACACCAATGGAGATCCCAGTGTTTATTCCTCCACCTACTGCGTCTATTCCGTGACTGCGGATTGTCCATCCTTCCGCGGAGGTCAAGAAGGTTTATGAGGAACTGATGAAGAGAAAGATAGAGTCGACCCGCTACGTTGATCGGGACATGATCCGCAATCTTAGGTTCGAGGCCAATCTTGCCTACGTTCTTAGGAGATAGGTAAGGCATACGGGCAGGAGGCCCAATGAGATAGAATTCCACGCCGACGGCCAGCCATTCTTCGGTGAATGGCCCACATACAAAGAGCTAGTGGCCTAGTTCATGGCGTCGCTGGATATATGCGTCGTTCCGAACGACATCATCACCACTGATCGGGAATGGATCAAAGGTCGCGTTTCTTTCCGGCTGTACAACAATGATTACACTCTTACCCTCAAGCAGTTCAACTCCATCTACAACTGAAATCATGGGAAAGATCAATACCGGAGGCCAGACAACCAAATTGATTATGATGCTATTTTCGTCGAGCTAGTGACTGTACCTTCGGGCAATCTGTGAGATACCACAATGCAACAGTGGCAGATTTCGAGCATTCGTTCATGTGGATTCTTCACCACATGATTTGCACCACCCTGTTTGCTCGTGGTGACTTGTCTCTCAGCAAGTTTCAAGAGACAGATTTGTTTTTCAAGCACAAATTGCTGAAGCGAGAAGAGTGTAATTGGGGCGCGTTCTTCTTAACGCGCGTGTTGTCTGTAAAGAGGAGTACGCGGAAGGCTCCAATCCACTTTGGAGGGCTCATCACACCGCTGGCCTCCTATCTTGGGTTAAATTTCTCCCAGCTTACACACCTCTCCAACAGGAGCAAGGTCAACTTGCAGCATCTGCACCGCTCCAACCTCATCCTACTTCGTGATGGCTTGGCATATGCACATTGTCATGTCAATCAAGCATATCAAGAGTGTTCACTTCCAGACCCCGTCTTCCACATCGTGGGTGCTCAGCATTTTAGATGGCCTGTCATAGCCATTGAAGACTTGGATGAAGACGCCGGCAACGATGACAACGATAATGACGGCGACGAGAATGAAGAGGAAGAGGAGGCTTTCACTCCTCTTCGCGCATGAGTGGCACTCCGGAAGCATCCCCGCATGCATCTGGGTGCATCTTCTTCTTCGTAGCCTCCGCCACCACAGCCCTCGCAACAAAGAGAGGATGTCTACTCTATGCAAGGGATGTATACAATGATGCAAGAGATCCAGCACACCCAACTGCAGCACACAACTTCATACACCGGTATTCAGGATACGACGAACCAACTGTTAGATAATCAGAAGGCCATTTTTTAAAATGAGCGCCTCCTCCTTGACAACCAACAACACATCCACAACAGGTTGCATAGGATGGAGATGCAACAACAGCCCTTCTAAGATCATTACTGGAGCCAGAATTACTTTGGGGGGTATCCACAACCTCCGCCCATGCCCCAGTATGATCCGAGCTTTTAGGGACAGTACCCATCTTGGGACCCCACGGCCCCGCAGTACCCGCCTCCTCCTAAAGAATGATCGGTATCACTGTTCCACCTTTTAAGGTTGTTTTTTACTATGAGGCCATAGTCAAATTCAAGCTTAGGGGGGGAGTTGGAACAACTCTATCCTTTATTTTTCTCAGTTTTTAGTTTTTATTGTTTTGTCTTTTGTCATTTATTTCTCTTAGTTTTTAGTTTGTTTGTAGGATCCACACTCTATCTAGTGTAATTGTGGATGTCTTAAGTCATGTGTCATCTCACTGCTTATACATGGGAATCAAGGGAAAATTTAAAAAATTTTAGTGTTCTGCAAGATTTTGTTGTTCAACTTTGAGCACATAACTTAAGGAAATAATTGGGTTTGTCAACTTTAAAATAGAAAATCACAACTGTACATTCCCATGATTCATGAAAAGTGGACGGAATTGGTTGTTTGAGCCTAAACTGATCAAATGATAATGAGACTTTAATTTGAAATAAGAGAGAGAAACCTCTGAATTGATACACAGGTCAATAAGGAGGGACACATAATAATTTTCAAAGGTTCAGTCAATTAGTCTTGTGATTTATCCACCCCATTATTTTCGTACTCCACCATAAGAATTGGAAGTACATTACGGTTTTAATTTCTTTGATTGCATTCCATGTAGATAGGTCTTGCATTGCAGCTATTTTCACATATTTTGCATGAAATAAAAAAAATGGATCAGTTATACATGCACATCATCCTTAGGTGCGTGTCATTTAGTTGCATAATCATCATTTTGTAGCTGCATTCACATCTTTTTGTGCATATATCGTACATCATGCATCTTATGTCTTCTGAAAAATTAAGGGTGATGAACTTGTTCTATACCTTCTGAATGCGTCAAATATATACGTTATGCAGCATTAAGTGAGTCCAACAAACATTTTGTTGTCAGCTATGAAAGTGAGGATTAAAAAAAAAAAGAGAATTGAGAAGCAAGTACTAATGAGAGGGAGAAAGGAACATAGTCTCACCTGCATTTTAAAGAAGAATAAGTACATGGTGTAGTTTTCCTACATATTCCATCTCACCTTGAGACGGAATGATAGTGCATGCATCATTCCACCCAAATGTAGAAATTAGGGCATTTACACTTGCATATGCATCATTTAGGTCATTTTTGCTTTGTGCGTGTTAAAATCGTATAATACTTCCATTTCTTCCACGAGCCACCCATTCCATCCACCCGTTGCACGAATTGGTAGGCCACCGTGATTTTTCTCCTCACTCATTAATACCAGGAGAACTGCTTCCATGTAGATGGTAGTTAGGACGAGCAATGTAGAATAGAAGATCACAAGATGAACTGAGTCTGGACTGGAGAATGTTATTATGTTAACTGCCTTATGTGATAGTGTTCATTATTTTTGAGGTAGATATCTTTTATGGATGACTACTGTCGCCTTTAGGGTAATTATCATTCAGTGGTCAGTGAGGGCCGATATGTGAATGTCTGGCGGGGATTATGTGGTGATTTTTGTTGTGACGATATGTTCTTTAGTTGACCCTCGCAATTATATTCTAAAGTTTAGTTGCTCGAGGGTGAGCAATGTTCAAGCTTAGGGGAGTTTGATGCGATGATTTTGAGTCGCATTTATAGACTTGTTTCAATCGTGTTTTATGCGTTTATTGGACATTTTGGTGGTTAATATTGCATAATTCACTTACTTTAGTCTATGACCCTTCTCAGCATCAATTCTCTCTTATTCTATTGTTTTGAGCATAAATGATTACAATAATATGTTTTATTTTGGCTTATGTGGTTTGTGTTGCAATTTCAGGAAGAACGCATATCTATAGCTGTCGATACCATCGAACGCTGTCGAAGCTATCGACACATCCACAGGTTGCCAGCCACAAGGAGCAGCACAGAGTCGATACCATCGACGGGGAAGTCGATGGTCGTGACATTCCATCAGGTTGCTGGTGAGTAGATAGTCGATACTATCGACCCCAGAAGATTCAGCGATAGAAAAGGACAAAAACCAACGCCTTAGGGTGTCGATACCATCGACCCTCGTCGATGGTATCGAGTCAGCATCAGGTGCAATGAAGAAAAGAAAAGAAGACTTGCCGATATCGCACAGGGTCGATACCATCGACTCGCGTCAGATGCAAGTTTGTTTCAGATTGATCTAAATCTGACGACTGTGATATTTTTGGGAACCTAACTCGGTGATTATACCTAATGACGGCGGCCAAGAGATGGGTATCATGTCATTAGTCACTGCACACGTCCCGATAAGGTGTGGAGAGAAGAACAGAGCCCAGAAGCACGCCCCAGCCGTTGCGGAAGCCGAAGAAGATGTTTTCCACCTCCGAAAGGTTGTAGATCGTTCATTCTACGCCGACGAATGCTCAGATCTTCTCCGTTCAGGGGTTTCATTACTTATTCACAGTTTTCTCCTTGTTTACCCTTTTCTCAACCATGTTTTACTCTGAGATGAACATGCGGGGATAATCCCCTTTATCTTTAGGACCGGGATTAGCCCGGGGAAGCATTGTATGACATTTTTATCATTGTAATTCATATTTTATCTCTCAAATCCATGGTATAATTTCATTTTCTCAATTATATTGTTATGCTGGATCACCATAATGATAATCTAATGCCTTTAATTACTTTGAAAGAAGAATTAACGGTTGAAAAGAGATGAAATTTACATTAATTAACAAATCCCTTGAACAAGGTGATGTAAGATTAATGGTGGAAACCCAGAGGTTGATTCTAATGTGCCTAGTTTAGGGTATAGGTTACTACGATGGTGGAACCGACCTAGACATAGGTAGTGAATTGTACCATGACAGTGGGCAATTCTAACTACAGACCACTACCCGAATTGAGAGATGAACCTGAATTATTATATGGAAATTCATACAATGATGACCCGCGGTGAAACCGCAATCCTAAAGGTCTCCACTTGAATTGATTAAATTAAACCCTTAATCGATTGCTTTGTTTTATTTTATTTTCTTTTATTTTACAACAACTCTCAAACTCTTTTAATCGGTTTAGCTGATCACGATCAGTTAGTAGTAGTCTACCGATAATTCAGTGTCCCTGAGTTCGACTCGGGCCTCACAAAGGCCTATACTACATTGACGCGTGCACTTGCGTTATACGCACGATAAAATTGTGTCAGTAACCCAATATTTCACCCGATATGTAACCCGATATGTTTCCCGATATGAATACCTGATATGACAATCCCAAAGGGAAACCGATATGGTATCTTGTGTATACCACTCAAAGGATATATGATGAGGCATATGTTATATGCCCGATATGGGGAACATCTTGTCCACGATATGACACCAAGCACATAGCTTATACCCTATATGGGGTCAAGCACCTAGCTCATACCTGATGCAAAGCTAATTTGAAGTGATAATCCATCTGATATGGGCACATGATATGTTAATTAGGGGATACACCCTAAAACATGACATGGTGATGTGGTTATACCACATGCTTGATATGGATACATGACATGAAGTAAAGAATGTGGTTTAAAGTATAATATGATAATACACACATCTTGATACCCAATATGATAGAGACACTCCAATCATGAGTAATTGACTGAGTAACATATGTTGAATGTGGTGTTAATCAAAAGATGATGTGAATTGTTAATGATGCACTAATATTCCTCAAGAGGAGGATTGAACCAAAAATATGATGTAATCAATATCCTAGTGAAGATGAGAGAGAATCTCATACTTTGTGTTAGGAATCATTTAATGATAAATGATGATAATGAATAAGTATGATTGAATACTTATAATATCAATGTATGCTCCTAAATGTGTGGAGCAATTGATTAGGGGTTGGACTAATAATATGAACTTAAAACCCTATTCGTCTATAAAGGGAAACCCTAACCCTAATATTGGGAAGGTTGTATTTCTCTTATTGCATAAGCCTTGTGAGGCATGTTAAATACTTATATGAAAAGTATAATGTTTAATGGGCCTTGTGAGTCATCTGTATATTTGTTTCCTAGTGAGAGGTGACAAGATGTTTAGTGGGCCTTATGAGCCATGTGTATAGTTGTTGCCTAGTGAGAGGTGACAAGATGTTTAATGAGCCTTGTGAGCCATGTGTATAGTTGTTGCCTAGTTAGAGGTGATAAGATGTTTAAGGGGCCTTGTGAGCCATGTGTGTAGTTGTTGCCTAATGATAGGTGACAAGATACTTAATCAAACAATGTGAACTATGTGAAATACTTGTACAACAAGTAAAATGAATATCTTGGTCTGAGGACTAGAGGTAATAGTTACATGTTATAGAGGTAACAATGCTATGTGATTGTCACGGAGCTGTTCTTACCCCAATCCCAATCCCACTGCCTAGACAGTAGAAAAAGGATTGAAGCACCCGTCCCTGAGTGGCCCAATAGGATCAATCACACTGGCATATACAATAAGAAATAAATAACTCAAAAACAGGATAATTAAAGAACAAACTAACCTAATATGGAGATATAACCAATTTGTCTTTGTCATCAGAGTATATGAGTGTGGAAGCAATCTTATTGAGTTTTCCATTTGTATTGCCTAAAATCAAGAAAATCGAGACGCAATCATGCAATTGCATGGTATGCTATCAAAATCAAGAAAAGCGATTTATAACAAAACAGTATACTTGGCAGGACTTATATTCAAAAGAATAACAAGCAATTTGCAAAACCAACATTTATTCGACAAGTTTTTCAAGCAATTTGACTTTTATTATGAGTTCCCATTATGTTGTAATTCGAGAAGCATACTTATATATTTTGTGTGACTCTATTACCCCAACACGATGGGGAAGGTCACTAGGCTCCTTCTCACCATAGGAACATAGGAAGCCAATGTACAAGTGCCACCTCCAAATGATGGGGTTGTGGTACTCAATATCAACATTATCAATATCATCATCATTATCAATATACGGGAAGTCATAATGCGCATGCAATTTATGTTTTCATATTTTTCAAAATATAGTATAGAAAAATAGAAGACTAATCATAGGGAATAGTAGCTCATCCAATTAAATAGCCAAGCATACGGTTAAGAGATACATAAAAGTATCTTCAATACAATCAAGGAGGAGTTATATAATAGCGTACCTTTCACCAAGGATTTTGAGTATATAACAACAAGAGTAGAAGATCAGGGTCTCAAGTAGTTCCTAGATCAATCAAGATATGGATCGAGGGTCAAGATCATATTATACACCAATACCAAGTACACAAGATTAGGGTTTTCCAATCCTATTCATCCCTAAGGTAGATCATTCATTTATAGTAAACATTATATCAAGATTTCAATATTTACTCAAGTGTCAAGCATATTCGAGGATGGATGATCTACATAGGTATTTAGGAATATATTTGCTAACCCTAATTATTAACATCAATTTTTGAGTCAGCATTCAAGTTTCTAGATCATCATCATGATACTTAGCATCATTGGAATTCCATATCAGGTTGATGGGTCAAAGTATATCAAGTGTTTAGAAAGATTAAGATCAATATCAAGATTACTCATATTCATTATAATCAAGATTGAATCCAGTAAAGAGATCTAGATTACTAATGATTCATGTCTGTATTTTGTGTCTCAAGATCATCATTAGAGTCAAAATCTAAGGTTTTCAAAGATAAATCATGATTATGAGTCATTTGACAATTTAAATATGAAAAGGATCAAATATCTAGAGATATCAGTGAGAACCATTCATAATCTGGTCTCAAAAGTATTTTTAAATGATCCATTCTATTTTCTGATCAAAATGGACTACTTATTCGTAATATTTGGAGCTAGGATGTATTTTCTATAATTAAAATGAGATTTGGGCATTTATTGCAATTTCGAGCAGAGAGGGATATAATTACCTTAAAAGGAAAGCTGAGGATAAATATAGATCATTGATCTAGAGTTGGACGTCTCTGATGGAATGCTTCCTTAACAGGTGAGTAGGTCCTAATTTCCAAGCTCAGGTTGTTGGATCGTGATCGGAGGGTTGTGACTCTTTGCTAGCTCGGCCCTTGGATCGGGATCTAGTGACTCATGGTCGTCATCCCAGCCCAATCTTGATCTCCTTGGAGGTGACGATGTTGCAGCAGAGAGGGCTCGCTGGCGTGGAGGGGCTTCGGGAGCAGCAGTGGGCAAGGGAGGCCACGAGCAGGCCATCCTAGTCTGCCACCACCTCACAGACTCGGTGGGAGCCAAAGGAAGGGGGGATGAGGTGCGAGGACAAGATGCCCAATTGAGCATGCTAGAGGCGCCGCGGTGGCACAGAAGGGGAAATCGAGAGAGAGCACATGATGGGAAGAGAAGGTGCCGATCGAGTTCATGGGGGTAGGCTGAAGCTGATGGTGGGGTTTTCATAGCTAGATGGAGCTAGGTTTAGGGTTTTCCTAGGGCCGCAGCATCCATGGTGGAGGCCGTGAGAGCATGCTCTCACAGTTTCTCTTGAAGCTGGTTTATTCAAGGGGAGAAAGGGATGGTCGTGTTTGGATTTGTGGGGGGGGGGACATTCCAGTTTGTTTGATTTTCGAAATGGGTCAAAAACGAGCCAAAAGCATGTGTCGGTCCCCTTGGCCTCCTCC
This sequence comes from Alisma plantago-aquatica, assembly GCA_963693085.1. Classification (NCBI taxonomy): domain Eukaryota; kingdom Viridiplantae; phylum Streptophyta; class Magnoliopsida; order Alismatales; family Alismataceae; genus Alisma; species Alisma plantago-aquatica. The sequence continues at coordinate 821,181,767 of OY856411.1, read as the reverse complement.
CCGTTGATTGCGGGAGGTAGGGGATGACCTCCTGACCGCTGGATCGGGCCGCGATCCGCGGATGCCCAATCCAACTGTCCACGATTGCCCCTCCGCTGGAGGATAGGATCGCTGACTTGGAAATAGTCAGAAAAGAGCAAATAAAAGGGCTTTTTGGCATTTAAACTTCAAAAATCATAGAAAATAGTAGGGATGTCCAATTGCAATGAAATTTGGACCATATCTTTAAAATAATGTGGAGAATATTCAAAAAAATTTAAGAACCATATGATTAAGTTTGATGTATTAATTTGATTCTTTGAACAAAGTGATGATTGATTCTAATTTGAGGTGTGATAATGTGTATAAAATCCACATTGCCACTGTATTCCAAAATTGAGTACCACTATTGATTATGAAACCAAGAAAACTAAGTTGGGACAAAGGGTGAGTTTAATGAGGGCAAAATAGTAATTTCATAATACTTATGCAAAATTCCACTTTGTCACATCCTTCCCTCCTTAAAAAGGAATTTTGTCCCCAAAATTCAAAAACATCCTCAAAATTGGGACCACCTAAATCCAGATGATATCTTCAAATATTAGAACATTCTCCACTATATAATCAAAATTATATCCTCAAAGTATGATCATCATAATTGGGATTCCATGTTCCATATAATAATCAACTTGGTAGTAACACCACTTCATCATCGAGCAATAGAGTATCAAGGTCAATGCATATATTGTGCAAAGTCACTATATGAGTCACAAATATGGAAAACATCATATTGATCACAAATTTGGAGAGATTATATTTTAGGTCAAACAAATAGAGTACTTGAATCAAGTATACAAGGTGACTTTCAATCCCAATGTCTCAGGGTCCTAGCTTCTCCATTGGCCTAGGTGGGTTATACGTCCATGATTTGAGATTTCATATTTCAATATTTAAAACCAACATCATACTTTTAATATCGAGCTCCAAATCACTGGGAGGTCCCACCCTAGTCCTAAGGATAGCTAAACCCTAAGTTATAAATCAAAAGAGTCAAAATAGTCATCATTTCAAAATTTCAAATTTTGGGATTTATGAAAGTCATTATTTATATATCGAATGTGGTCTTAAGATCCATATCATGTTTCAAAATTTTGTATATCAATATCAAGAGTTGAAGTTTAGCTATCAAGATCAAATGTATAACTATTCCAAAGATAGGGTTTAGATTCCTATTTAGACCTTAGGGGAGATCACTCATCTATATCAATTTTGAGTAACAATATTCAAGCAATATTCGATTAACATATCAAAATTTTATTATCGTTGTATCCAAGTTTGATGAATGATCTAGAGCTAGGTCTAAGTAGGAAGTCAATCTCAAGCTATAGTCAATATTGCCATATGTCAAGGTCATTATCAAATCAATATTCAAGATCGAGTATCAACCATGGGTTTAACCTATTAGGCTTAGGTTAACCAGTACAAATAGGGTGCAAGGAAATACCTTTCCAAACTCTAAATAATCAATAGGATGAAAACATAGAGATAGTCGTAATGGGGATGTGACCTAGGTTAGGGTGTCATGAGTCAACTACCACCCTAATCTGGCACATTACCAACATTAGTCATTATCAATTGAGTTTATTCAAATAGGGAGACTATCCATGATTAAATCATATATATCAAGGTCATAAGATCAAAATTCAAGATAATAGGTCAATAATGTCAAGATTTGCAATTCTTTCCTTTCATGATCAAGGTAGTGATATAATTTGGAAATCGAGGATTTGAATTTGACATTCAAGGAATTAGAGCATAATAGTGCAAAAATCTAGTCCCATAATCATCATATCAAAATAGAGATTGCAAAAGGCATAAATAGTCAATAGGAAAACTAATTTTTGCATCATAGTCTTATATCATGATTTTGTGAGTCTTATACTTGGTCATTTCATAGCATGGTCAAGGTGTGTATAAAATAGGATACGAGTTTTCTTAACAATGTTTGAGGTTTAATCAACAATAGGGAAACATGGGTTTAATCAAATAGGGACCATATCAACAATATGGTATAAGGTATAAGTCATCCTTATTTCACCAAATCAAGAATTACCTCAACATAGGAAGCATATGGTCAAGTTTTAGCTAATTTGAGTGTTCATGATATTAGGGATCGTACATGAGTATTTGGTTTCAAAATTAATTGATCAAAATTGAGTTTTCAAAATTAGGTCAGATCATGGTATCAACTTTCAAACTTTAGTGATATTAATTTTTCCCATGCATAAGCTACCCATAATCGAGATATCATGTAGTATAAGGTCACAAGAAAGGACCACGTGAGGAGATGAGAAGACTACCTAATCTTCATCTACATGGGTGGCTTCAGTAGTCCTTAATGAAGAGATGAGATGCTAGAAGACTCTCTAAGGTTTCACAAGAGAACCTTTAGGTCCAGTTCTGGATCAATTAAGGCCAGGTAGAGCGGGGGATCTCAGCCACCATGAATACGGATAGGAGAAATTATGCCAGGACCCCGAGCCTAGACACCTCAATTTTCACCATTATGGACTTTAGGATTCCTTGGGTGTAAGAGACTTGAGAAATTATTTACTTAAAGTATATGGGAGTGTGTAAGCTCTGATACCAACTGTCACGGAGTTGTTCTTACCCCAATCCCAATCCCACTGCCTAGACAGTAGAAAAAGGATTGAAGCGCCCGTCCCTGAGTGGCCCAATAGGGTCAATCACACTAGCATATACAATAAGAAATAAATAACTCAAAAATTGGATAATTAAAGAACAAACTAACCCAATATGGAGATATAACCAATTTGTCTTTGTCATTGGACTATATGAGTGCGGAAGTGATCTTACTCAGTTTTCCATTTGTATTGCCTAAAATCAAGAAAATCGAGATACAATCATGTAATTGCACGGTACCCTATCAAAATCAAGCAAAGTGATTTTTAACAAAATAGTATACTTGGCAGGACTTATATTCAAAAGAATAACAAGCAATTTGCAAAACCAACATTTCTTCAACAAGTTTTTCAAGCAATTTGACTTTTATTATGAGTTCCCATTATGTTGTAATTTGAGAAGCATGCTTATATATTTTGTGTGACTCTATTACCCCAACGCGATGGGGAAGGTCAGTAAGCTCCTTCTCACCATAGGAACATAGGAAGCCAATGTACAAGTCCCACCTCCAAATGAGGGGGTTGTTGTACTCAATATCAACATTATCAACATTATCAATATCATCATCATTATCAATATACGGGCATTCATAATGGGCATGCAATTTATGTTTTCATGTTTTTCAAAATATAGTATAGAAAAACAGAAGACTAATCATAGGGAACAGTAGCTCATCCAAGTAAATAGCCAAGCATACAGTCAGGAGATACATAAAAGTATCTTCAATACAATCAAGGAGGAGTTATATAATAGCGTACCTTTCACCAAGGATTTTGAGTATATAACAACAAGAGTAGAAGATCAGGGTCTCAAGTAGTTCCTAGATCAATCAAGATATGGATCGAGGGTCAAGATCATATTATACACCAATACCAAGTACACTAGATTAGCATTTTCCAATCCTATTCATCCCTAAGGTAGATCATTCATTTATAGTAAACATTATATCAATATTTCAATATTTACTCAAGTGTCAAGCATATTCGAGGATGGATGATCTACCTAGGTATTTAGGAATATATTTGCTAACCCTAATTATTATCATCAATATTTGAGTCATCATTCAAGTTTCTAGATCATCATCATGATACATAGCATCATTGGAATTGCATATCAGGTTGATGGGTCAAAGTATATCAAGTGTTTAGCAAGATTAAGATCAATATCAAGATTACTCATATTAATTATAATCAAGATTGAATCCAGTAAGGTTTTCAAAGATTAATCATGATTATGAGTCATTTGACAATTTAAATATGCAAAGGATCAAAGATCTGGAGATATCAGTGAGAAACATTCATAATCTGGTCTCAAAAGTATTTTTAAATGATCATTGGATTTTTCTGATCAAAATGGACTACTTATTCGTAATATTTGGAGCTAGGATGTATTTTCTATAATTGAAATGAGATCTGGGCATTTATTGCAATTTCGAGCAGAGAGGGATATAATTACCTTAAAAGGAAAGACGAGGATAAATATAGATCGTTGATCTAGAGTTGAATGTCTGTGATTGAATACTTCCTTAACAGGTGAGTAGGTCCTGATTTCCAAGCTCAGGTCATTGGATCGTGATCGGAGGGTTGTGACTCTTCGCTAGCTCGGCCCTTGGATCGGGATCTAGTGACTCATGGTCGTCATCCCAGCCCAATCTTGATCTCCTTGGAGGTGACGATGTTGCAGCAGAAAGGGCTCACCGGCGTGGAGGGGCTTCGGGAGCAGCAGTGGGCAAGGGAGGCCACGAGCAGGCCATCCCAGTCTGCCACCACCTCACAGACTCGGTGGGAGCCAAAGGAAGGGGGGGTGGAGGTGCGAGGGCAAGATTCCCAATCGAGTAGGTCGGCGGCGCCGCGGCGGCATAGAAGGGGAAATCGAGAGAGAGAGCACACGATGGGAAGATAAGGTTCCGGTCGAGTTCATGGGGGTAGGCCGAAGCTGATGGTGGGGTTTTTATAGCTAGATGGGGCTAGGTTTAGGGTTTTCCTAGGGCCGCAACATCCATGGTGGCGGCCGTGAGAGCAAGCTCTTAGAGTTGCTCTTGAAGCTGGTCAATTTAAGGGGAAAAAGGGATGGCCGCGTTCAGATTTGTGGAGGGGAAACATTCCAGTTTGTTTGATTTTCAAAACGGGGCAAAAATGAGCCAAAAGCATGTGTCGGTTCCCTTGGCCTCCTCCCTGTTGATTGTGGGAGGTAGGGGACGACCTCCTGACCGCTGTATCAGGCCGCGATCCGTGGATGCCCAATCTAAGGGTCCAGGTTCGCCCCTCCGCTGGAGGATAGGATCACTGACTTGGAAATAGTCACAAAAGAGCAAATAAAAGGGCTTTTTGCATTTAAACTTCAAAAATCATAGAAAAATAGTAGGAATGCCCAATTGCAATGAAACTTGGACCATAGCTTTAAAATAATGTGGAGAATATTCACAAAATTTTTAAGAACCATATGATGAAGTTTGATGTATTAATTTGATTCTTTGAACAAAGTGATGATTGATTCTAATTTGAGGTGTGATAATGTGTATAAAATCCACATTGCTCACCATATTTCAAATTTGAGTACCATTATTGATTATGAAACCAAGAAAACTGAGTTGGGACAAAGAGTGAGTTTAATGAGGGCAAAATAGTAATTTCATCATACTTATGCAAAATTCCACTTTGTCATAGTGATGATCTAGGGGTTTGAATACCCAGATCCAGTAATCATGATGATAATGATATGAAGGGATGAGGATCCCCTATAATGTGATAAGGGACTAAGATCCCAAGTACCAAGTATCTGAATGTGTTTTAAAGACTTGAAAAGTACATGAAAGATCTATTAAACTTTCTTTGTAGCATTTGTTGTGATTAATAATCATGACTTGTTTGATGCTAAAAGAATGTTGCAATACATGTAATACATAATTAGGAACTATAAAACATTTCCCTGACCATAGATCCATCAGCGTCAGAACTTGCTGAATGGTGAAACGAGTTTTCTACGGCATAACCTGAAATGCATATTTTGGAATATGTGGGGGCATGGAGCCTAAGTTTCCATGACTCAGTAATTTCATAAGAATGTCTCAATAGAGCACGGTGAACTGACCCGTGGCTCAGAGCATGGTGCCTATGAGACCATGGCTTAGAGTATGGTGCCTAAGTGATCATAACTTAATAACTGGGGACGGTTGTTGTAGATGTTCCCCTAAGAGAGCACAGTTGACGTTGTAGTTTTAAGAGAGGATGCCTATGTACCCTGGCACAACTATATTTTAGCTAACACGAGATGTCCTTCTAAGACTAAGTGGTCTCATACTGAACGAGACAAGGGAGGTCATGGCAACCAGCACTTCCATTGACCTTGTATGGTACTGGCTTGTGAGAAGCTTGTCGTTGGTTGGAGATGAACGAGGTATGCTTCATCTCCTCAGGGCATAAGTGTGATTGTTAAAATATGTTCAACCATGTAGCGTATCTACTTAAGGATCAAATACAGAAAAACATTGCTTGATGCGCAATTCAGTTATACATCTTAGTTGATAGATGTTATTTATGTTTCTTTACATTCCTTGCAAAGTAGATATATGATTTATAATTCTACCATGGGTAGATGCAATGTTCTCCTTAAGAAAGGAGATTATCTTATTATGTTCATACAATGATTAATCTTTCCTGTTTATATAAAAGGAACCCCTGCTCAGTTTTTATAAAGTTTATCTGCAATAATAATATGGTAGGTGGAGAGTTATATCTCTCACTGGGACAATTGTCTCACCCCATGGGATCCACAATTTTTAGGTGGACGTTCACGAGGCGGTGGAGACCTTTCTGCAGAGGAGGAACAATAGCTGAGGTAGCAGTGACAACTCAGGTTGAGTGTACTGTCTGTCATGTCTTGTAGATAGAAGTCCTATGTGTCATCTCTATACTCTCAGGTCCTTGGAGTCAGTTCATAATGGTTTCATGAACGATCTGATATTTTGGCTTGTAAGCCTCAAGGTTTTACGTTGCTCCAGTATGTGTTAGACAGAGCAAGCTGCTATATGTTGTTCCCAAGATGAGATGAGGAAATGTTGTATAGTGTAAATCATGACATGTATGAGTTTTGAATCTATCAGTAAAAGTTTTCTAATCAAGGATCTCCTTGCAAAATGGTTTTAAATTTTTGTGATTTTTATTAATTTGTTGTTTATGATAATTCAGCATTATTAGTAATGATTTGGCTGTCGGTTTGATGGCGGTCGTTACAAGTTTGGTATCAGATCTTAAGGTTCGTTGAGTCTACAAAGACATAGGACTAAGGTGTTGAGTCTATTCTAGTGTCCTCCAATATATCTTATAGTAATTTCTGCTTATGTAGAAGATATAGTAAAGCTTAAAGATGTTTGGAGAACACAAGGAGTACATTGCTGAAAGCAATGTTGTTGTACCAAGAGAAGGTGCAAGGGATCAAGCGAGAGGAGAACGATTGTCTGAGAATCCCCAAGATGATCCAGTTATGATAAGGGATCCTTCTTTTGATACCATTGATGGGCAGTTTAGGACAGCAGTGATGTGTATAGTGGATTGGGTATTAGTAACACAACCCATATTACCAACCCCTAATGATGAATTATTGGGCTGTGACAGAGTTTCAGATCAACACAGTTATGTTGGGGCAGTTGAAAATGTTGAAAGAAATAGGTTACAACCCAAAATCAGGGTTTGCTACAGGTGTAGACAACCAGGGCATATCATAAAAGACTATCCAGAAGAGGATAATGAGGTAGGAATTAAGAAAAGACCTATCCAGACTCGATAATAGAGGCCTAATAGTTCCAAAAAGGGAAAGTTTTCGGTACCACCAATGTAACCAATGTCTAATGCACCAGGGCAGTGGCTACCCAGAAAGGGTAAAGGACCTGATGTTCCATCTGTTAGAACTCTTGGTTTGACCTCTACATCAGTTATAAGGCTGATAAGGCCGGGGAATGCTTATAAGATGTGTTATAAGTGCAAACAGTTTGGGCATATTAGATCCTATTGTCCAAAAAGGAAGGAGGAAATGACCCAACCGCCGAGGCAAAGTCAGTAAGACTCTCAAAGGCAATGGTCTAGAAGTGGCATACGAGGATGTAGACAGAAGCCCCGAGCAGGTCCATCAGCACCGAGCAATAAAGCATGGAGTTGGGATCAGGCAACGACAAGATTCTATGAAAAGAATCAGCCTGAGGCAGTAAACAATTCACAAATTGAGACAGGTCAGATGAAATAGAATCACTCTGATATGTCGTTTCATGATCCTATTTGTTAAATATAAGAAAATAGCTGCTATTGAGCTTCCTTTGGCAATTCCTATCAGGACACAAGGAAGATGGGGACTTATATTTTGCTCAGTAATCTTTTAACTTCTTTACAATTTCTTTTATCTATATGAAAGAAGATGAGATATAGAAGTGATGCCTGGAGAAAATCCAGGGATGATAAGTCCTATGTTTTTTATGATATGAAAAGTAAGGAACATGATAGTAAACAAAGTGCATACTACCTAATCTCACTACTTGTATACCCTGGCTAGGTATTTAACTATTGAAGATAATGTAAGTATGGAACTCTTAGATTGTTATCTTTCTGATTACTCTGATCAAGTAGTCATTCGGAGACAATCTAGTGAGTATAATGAAACTGGAAATATGGTATGGACATTTGTATTGCATCCTAAGTGCAATAAAGATGAATCTGAGATGATCTCAGATCAATCTGTGTGTAAGAGGAAGTAAAGAGTATAATTGAGATGAGAAAGAGAACAAGGGAGATGATCCCTATTTGATAAAGTTTGTGTGAATGGTAAAAGTCTTTTTTCCTAATGTGAAATGTGATAAAACCATGAAATACTCATGAACATGATAGGCAATAACAAAGAAAGGGATGATGATATGTAATTGTCCATATAATTCCTATGTAGATGGCTAGAAACTTAAGATGAGACAAGTGTAAATGGCTCATGAACAGTGAAAGTTCATGTAATAATTTTTGGAGATGATGATGTCTCCTCTTTGATGAACAACCCTAGGTAATTATGGGGTAATGAAAGGAATAAGTTTCCTTATGTTCTTTCCTTTCAGGGACATGGCAATAAAGTGAATTTAAGGACACTTGATGTGCATGAATTAGAAGTGATCTGTTGATGGATACTTAGAAAAGTATCAGTTTGTCTTGGACCTTAGTTCCGAGATAAAGATATGTGTAATATATAATGTCCCAAGACAAAAGAAAGATCCTTTTGTATGCTTGACTTTGGTATTAACAATAGAGAGATGGAAATGATGAGGATTTGATGTGTTTTCAACACATGTGAAGGATACCAAGGTAAGGAATTCCGGTATCCAAGATGTGCCAGATGGTATAGGAAAGCAAGAATATAACTCCTGATAAGATGAATAATTTTTTATTATCTAGAAGGGACAACCTTGAGATAACTCTAGTACGAAAATCATATGTTAGGGTTTTATGCTCTGCATAAACATAACCTTGATAAATATGTATTAATTGAAGGAATAATCATGGAATCCTTTTGAGAAAAAGCTTATCAAGCTAAAGATAATTCCATAATGTATCCCTATCTAGATCTGTAGAAGCACATTATTCATAATGTCTAGAGATATCTCAAAGATAAGTTCTCCTTTAGTAAGTGACTTTTCCTTATGACAATAGAATGAATAATTAGGAAGATGGTTGATACAAAGTCATAAGGAATTTTAGTGTAGAGATAACAAATTGGAGTGGCATTAAAGATGTATGATAAGACCTGTAATCCCAAGTGGGTGACAAAATGAAATTATGATCTCTCCTTGAAAGAAAAATGCTAAATTGAGAGAGGAGTATGGAAGAATCCCTAGAATCTTGTCACATAAAGGATGTGAGTCCATAAGGTTTGACACTTGAGTTATTCATAGTGCTTCTCTGACTTAGAGAATGTTACTTGACACGGAATTGTCTTCATAGTCAGTAATAGATAGAATAGCTGAGTATGTATCATGTATGATAGATCTTGTGATGATATTTTATGAAAAGGTTTTGTGTTGGTCAAAGTTCTTTGGCATATCCATGACATCAAGATGTTATGTGGAGACTTGATGATATGATGCATGAATGACAATTGTCTTCCTTCATCTGGGATTTCGGGGATGAAATCCTTGTTAGGGGTTTATAATTGTAATACCCCTGACCTGGGTTATGGCTTAACCCTAGGAGTTTTTCTTAAGAAAGATACTTACAAGCTAATTATAATCTTTTGAAAAGTAATTAAGGCTTCTGGTGAAGTTTATTTTCAAGATTGAGCTTAATTACAAACTGTGTGTGCATTATATCAAAGTCTGAGTGAAAAGTGCAATTTACCCAAGAAGAGGGGTTACATTGAAAAATGTCACATGTGGAATGTGTTATAAGTGTTTTAGTATCACAAGAAATAGAATGATGCTAAGTGAAGGCTTGAGGAAAGCCTAAATCCCAAGTTATAACTTTTTTGAACGATGCTAGTACTTTGTGCACCAATTTTGGTACAATTTGTAATTTACCCAGTATGTGAGGTTGGAATGCAAATTACCATCTTTAGAGTGTCCCTACTCCCTCTATGTATCTTTTAGAATAAATAAAAATAAGGAGACACTATGTTTGAATCACCTTTGAGTGGTGATACTATTGGTAATGCAAGACCAAAAGTGAGTTGAAGGCAAGAGCCTTATATGTGTTGTATCGAATTGTAGACTTGATATAAGGAGCCCTGTCTGCCAAGGAGCCATAGTAGGAGTCTCCTATCGATTTTTTGATCCTTGGAAAAGGCCATGATGGGCATATCACCTCAAGAAGGTGGCCCATGATGAGTTGCAAAGTTCCTTACAAAAAGTGTATCAGGTTGCTTATTTAATGAGATAAAGATGAGGTAACTTGCTCAACAAGATAAGTAAGGGCCGATATATTGTCTCTAGGTTATCCCCAAGACTCTTGCATGGAAAGATATACATGTTTGCATGCATGGACACATGTCAACCATGCATGGGCATGTGTCATCTCGTAGCATGAGGGGAAGCCACCTCTTATATGCTTTATCTCATGAAACCAAGTATATATACTTCACCTTTCACCAACTTATGAAAGTTTACGATCCTCATAACCATTCCCCTTGGAGATATCATACAAATATCCTTAGTTATCGTGCAAAGAAGATCAAGGTGCTAGGGGAGCTCAAGCACAAAACTTTAGGTAAGACTTTGGTCACCTTCAACCTTGGTTGAAGTAGGATATCGGATTATGAATACTTCTTTCTTTCCTTCTTCACCAAGTGCTTAATTATGATGATCTCTTGTCTATGGAGGAGTTGTGAACGAGCCCTAGACTTTGTAGAAGTTCATCTTCAACCTTAGGATGTGAAGCTTTGGAGCTTGGAGCTTTGAAGTATTCACAAGGCGGGTTATATAACTTGAACTCTATCATGTTATTATTCATCACCTAAATTGCTATACTTAATGAAATACTTTTAATTCCTAAAATCTTTTGAAATAGTTGATGAATTTATGTGTTCTAGTAGTTTCTTAGACCTATTTCTATGAACTAGAACAGGTAGAACGAAGGTCTAGAGCTTGAAGAAGATGGTATCACTTTATAAGTGATATCGGGTTCAAGCATACACACTAGTAGCTCTAACCCGATATGGGTATGTGCAAACAATACTTGCATGATATGAATAGAAGATTTCATCTTCTTGCATAATATGGAGGTGAAGTTCCTACCTTGAAACATGATATGGTATTATCCATAAGTCTCTTGCACGATAAGAGGTCAAGAATAGACTCCATGCACGATATAGAAACAGGGGTACATTTGTAAGTCAATATGAAACCCTAATTTCGATAACCCGATATGTGTAAGTTAGCAAGTAGTCCTTGCCCAATATAATCATGTAATATACAACTGTACAAGATATCTTGAAGCATACATCTGATGCACGATATGATGGGTTGAGTATACATTTATGCACAATATAAGATATGGATTAAAATACAAGGTGTAACCTGATATGGTTGGAACACCTCAACCCGATATGAAACCCAAGATGGGGTTGACCCGAAATGAAAATAGATGATAACTCATACATGATATGGGTTATTACCTTTCACGATATGGAAGATATCCATTCATCCCTTATGCATGATACAAGTCCAGGATTATACTTCTTGTTAGATATAGAGATAGTAAATACTTAAACAATATAGAGTTAGAATCCCTAGGTGATGGGTAAGATGATACAAGTTGTGAGTGATACCACATGGATGATGTGAATGATATCCTTTGGTTTCTAGGAATAGCACTTACTCCTACCTTGTGGATGATATGAGGTACAATTTAATCTTCATGCATGATATGGCATAATTTACCCAAGTTGGTGGGAAACCCTAGATGAGGGATTGAACCTGATACACCCTACCCTTTGTGTGATGGTTTGTGGTATGCAAATATAATAAGGCACCTAGATTATCAAGTAACTAAATGACAAGGTTGATCCTTAAAAGAATGAAGGAGTTAAGAGTCTAAGCATCTACCTAGCATGGTTACCCGATATGTAACCCGATATGTCACCTGATATGTAACCTGATATGTTTCCCGATATGAATACCTGATATGACAATCCTAAAGGGAAACCGATATGGTATCTTATGTATACCACTCAAAGTATATATGATGAGGCATATGCTCTATGCCCGATATGGGGCACATCTCGTGCACAATATGACACCAAGCACATAGCTTATACCCGATATGGGGTCAAGCACCTAGCTCATACCCGATACAAAGCTAATTTGAAATGATAAGATCTAAGTGATAGTCCATCCGATATGGGTACATGATATGTTAATTAGGGGATACACCCTAAAACATGACATGGTGATGTGGTTATACCACATGCCTGATATGGATACATGACATGAGTAAAGAATGTGGTTTAAAGTATAATATGATAATACACATATCTTGATACCCAATATAATAGAGACACTCTAATCATGAGTAATTGACTGAGTAACATATGTTGAATTTGGTGTTAATCAAAAGATGATGTGAATTTTTAATGATGTACTAATATTCCTCAAGAGGAGGATTGAACCAAAAATATGATGTAATCAATATCCTAGTGAAGATGAGAGAGAAACTCATACTTTGTATTAAGAATCATTTAATGATAAATGATGAGAATGAATAAGTATGATTGAATACTTATGATATCAAAGTATGCTCCTAAATGTGTGGAGCAATAGATTAGGGTTTGGATTGACAATATGAACTTGAAACCCTATTCGGCTATAAAGGGAAACCCTAACCCTAATAATGGGAAGGTTGTATTTCTCTTATTGCATAAGCCTTGTGAGGCATGTTAAATACTTATATGATAAGTATAATGTTTAATGGGCCTTGTGAGCCATGTGTATAGTTGTTTCCTAGTGACAGGTGACAAGATGTTTAATGGGCCTTGTGAGCCATGTGTATAGTTGTTTCCTAGTGAGAGGTGACAAGATGTTTAATGGGCCTTGTGAGCCATGTGTATAGTTGTTGCCTAGTGAGAGGTGACAAGATGTTTAATGGGCCTTGTGAGCCATGTGTGTAGTTGTTGCCTAATGAGAGGTGACAATATACTTAATAAAACCATGTGAACTATGTGAAATACTTGTACAATACAAGTAAAATGAATACCTTGGTCTGAGGACCTAGAGGTAATAGTTACCTGTTACATGGGTAACAATGATATGTGATGATCTAGGGGTTTGAATACCTAGATCCAGTAATCATGATGATAATGATATGAAGGGATGAGGATCCCCAGTAATGTGATAAGGGACTGAGATCCCAAGTACCAAGTATCTGAATGTGTTTTAAAGACTTGAAAAGTACATGATAGATCTATTACACTTTCTTTGTAGCATTTGTTGTGATTAATAATGATGACTTGTTTGATGCTAAAAGAATGTTTTAATACATGTAATACATCATTAGGAACTATAAAACATTGCCATGACCATAGATCCATCAGCATCAGAACTTGGTGAATAGTGAAACCGGTTTTCCACGGCATAACCCGGAATGCATATTTTTGAATATGTGGGGGCACGGAGCCTAAGTGTCTATGACTCAGTAATTTCATATGAATGTCTCAATAGAGCACGGTGAACTCACTCGTGGCTCAGAGCACAGTGCCTATGTGACCATGGCTCAGAGTATGGAGCCTAAGTGACCATAACTCAATAAATGGGGACGGTTGTTGTAGATGTTCCCCTTAGAGAGCACAGTTGATGTTGTAGCTCTAAGCGAGGATGTCTATGTACTCTGGCACAACTATATTGCAACTGACAGGAGATGTCCTGCTAAGCCTAAGTGGTCTCGTACTGACCGAGACAAGGGAGGTCATGTCAACCGGCTCTTCCATTGACCTTGTATGGTACCGACTTGTGAGAAGCTTGTGGTTAGTTGGAGATGAACGTGGTATGCTTCATCTCCTCAGGGCATACGTGTGATTGTTAAAATATGTTGTCATGTAGCATATCTGCTTAAGGATCGAATACGGAAAAAGATTGCTTGATGCGCAATTCAGTTATACATCTTTGTTGATAGTTGTTATTTATGTTTCTTTACATTCCTTGCAAAGCAGATAGATGATTTATCATTCTACCATGGGTAGATGCAATGTTCTCCTTAAGAAAGGAGATTATCTTATTTCATTCATACAATGATTAATTATGCATGTTAATATAAAAGGAACCCCTGCTCAGTTTTTATAAAGTTTATCTGCAATAATAATATGGTCGGCGGAGAGTTATGTCTCTCACTGGGACAATTGTCTCCCCCCGTCAGATCCACAATTTTTAGGTGGACATGCATGAAGCGATGGAGACCTTTCTGTGGAGGAGGAACAACAGCTGAGGTAGTAGTGATAGCTCAGGTTGAGTATACTGTCTATCGTGTCTTCTAGATAGAAGTCCTATGTGTCGTCTCTGTACTCTCAGGTCCTTGGAGTCGGTTTGTAATGGCTTCATGAACGATATGAGATTTTGGCTTGTAAGCCTCGAGGTTTTACGTTGCTCTAGTATGTGATAGACAGAGCAAGTTGTTATATGTTGTTCCCGAGATGAGATGAGGCAATGTTGTACAATGTAAATCATGACATGTATGAGTTTTGAATCTATCAGTAAAAGTTTTCTGATCAAGAATCTCCTTGCAAAAAGTTTTAAATTTTTGTGATTTTTGTTAATTCGTTGTTTATGATAATTCTGCATTATTAGTAATGATTTGGCTATTGGTTTGATGGGTCGTTATAGAATCTAGGGCCCAGTCCTTGCACCTTTCATGCGAACTCGTGACCACACAATTGAGATACAACGATCCTCCTTGTCTCTTCTACCTCCAACCAAAAGGTAAATAAGGCAACAATATCTAACTCACCCTCCCTTATATATCTCTCTCCTCGATTCACAATAGCTCAGAAAAATGCTTCCATCGGATTTGGGAGGCAAAACTGATCTAACCTACCCCTGCTTTTTGCCGGTTTTGTGTGGGAAAGTGGTTTCTCCCAATTACAGTGGAAATCAGATCACAGGGGAATGTTGGGGCAGAAACTGCCTCACCCTCAATCTACTATAAGAGGGTACACAAACCTTTCGCAAATGAGTAGGGACAATTACCGCAAGACCACAGTGTGAGAATTCTAGTCCGCCATCTGGGCCTGAGGGCGCCTAATCCCTTACTTCCGTCGACCAATATACTGTTGGGTATTATGGCCTCAGAGTAAGTAGCGGAAACAAAAAATTTACTGGCCATTGACCCATAACAGGAGATCACATCAACCACTATGTAGTGGGAAGGATGGTCTTAGCAAGATATACCTGGTCCTGAGGCTTTCCCAATGACAATACCTTGCAGCCATGTGCGTTCTTCAACGCCATGTCTTAGACGGTGCCTGTGCAGCTCCTGGTCTTTGCCATAGACTCTGGCCTCCACCACGAACTGCGGCTGACGTGTCCTCCTGAGGAACAGACATCTCCCACCTCTATAGATAGTCCACACTAACCACCTGGAACTCCTGTTGTTCTAGAAGAATAGGTAGGAAGGAGACGACCCTTCTGTTGGTGTACTAGAACCAACCTACTCTCCCGAACTCAGACTGCTTTTCTATAGTTGTCTTTCCATCGTTGTGCCTCCCTAGTCGGGTAGCATTTGCTCGGGCTCTCTCAGTTACCAGAACTAGAGAGTACAAGAACTTTGTAGAGCAACTTATGTTTTGAGTTGTGTGTTCTGAGAAGCCCTGGGTACCCCTCTATTCATAGTAGAGGGCAGGGTTAGGGTTCCCAGTCTATTCGGGAGTAGAAGGATCCAGAAATTCCATGAATAGTTTGTACTGTGGCAGGAGAACCAGTCTATTTACAAGTGAACCGGTTGGTTGGGAGTGTGAGACAATCATTTCACCTAATGAATCGGTCATTTCACTTCCCAAAATTTCTAGAAATTGACTTTCCTCAATCATTTCCAATTAATGCAAAGATTAATCCTTATTGCAATCGAATTGAACAATTGAAACGTGAAAGTTTTCTTCCAACCGGGAAAATCGTTATTTCCTCAGTTGGTAAGACTGTGAGCCACCCAGTTCACCAAATGAAATGGTCAGTTGGCTCATACCAGCCGGTCGGCTCATAAGGGTGAACCGGTCAGTTGGTAGTCCTGACATTGCCAATGTAGTCTCTAATTGACCTGACACTCTAACCAGCTAGTTCAACACTTGAACTTGATAGTTCTGAGTCTACTCAGTAAATTGTATGTTTAATTGAGTACCTAAACACCTTTAGTCTCAATCTAAACATCATTCATGGACCATCTCCTCTTATGGGGTATCCTATGTGTGTGACCCTGTAGGTTCCAATTTACGTTGGCAGTGAATGTTCATAACAACTTATGACATCACAAGCAATTATAGGAATCTAGTAACTCATCATTGCTACCCAAGTAACTCAGAAAGTTGGAGAACAACTTCAACCTACAATATGTGATTAGTGTTACTGTGATCGTATAGTTCCTTTATCACTAACATCTGGAATGAACTCGGGGCATGGAACGTCATCCTCTTCAATATTCAATCCATGTTCCTTAACCTAGAGAAGAATGTCTGAGATGCATGTGAATTCACATATCATATATTGAATCACATGAGTATGATCATACAATTCTCAGTCTTACTTATCAAGGGGCCCTGGATATCATACTCCTCGTAGTGGGGACAAATCCCATATCTATCACTCACAGTCAAGTCTCCATGTATCAAAGTCACCCAATCATCACCGTTATAACAACACATGTTTCAGGACTGTGTTTGAATATATCACAGTGTACCCAATCACATGTGATGAGTGTAGTGATTTTAGGTCTAAGAACCACAATCACCACCATCACTATGAGAGACAATTGTGACTACCATTCCATGGTATCTATGTATCACTCTCACGGAGGGTCTCTCCGATATACTATTCTCTAACACATGTCTGTGTGCTTGACTTGATATCATATATCATGACTGATGAGACTCTATCATCAGTCAACACACTCTAGTCTTATGTACTACTATTGTCTATTTTTCTTCCACAGTAATATCCGACTAGGGACATAACAAGAATGGATGTACTCTTATCATACATATGGTTTCATTGTTCAGGTCCTTAACCTGAAGACATATGTCATCGAGTCACATCATTCTTTAGACATTTGTCATGTATGTGTCATCATCTCATGAGTGAGACAAACATAATAGACAGAATTACCTTTATCATTATCAAATCAAGTATCATATGCCTCATTGCAATCATCATATGATTGGCTCTATGGGCATACTATACCAATAGACTCCCACGTGCACTTAGAGCCAATCACCCACGAATCATATTCCAAGTGATCTTAACATGTCCATCATGTGTCTTCTGCACAAGTGTTTTTATAGCGGGTAAGCAACATTTGCTTCAAGTCGGTATATTGCATGTTTCACATTCCCTCGATGTATGGCAACTCATATGAGATGGAAGTGTCATAGTATGCTATCTGAAATTCCTTTACCTAACCAGTAGCTCCATTGTTGTCACAATATTACTATTGAATCGCCAATGGTCAAAACCTCCCATAAGTTCATCCATGTGAACTTCTAAATGCATACAGTATCCTTTACGGTGTTTGTAACACAAAGGTACTCAGTTTCTTATTGTAGAATTAATCAATTGTTTTATGTTGGAACATTTCCAACTAATAATTCTTATTCCAAGGTCAAAACACAATTTTGTCATTTCAGAAGCTTGCATCAGTGTAACTCTTTGCACCCCACTCTTCCGTATTACCATAAATAAAGAACTAATCCTTTTAGTACTTCACAAGTACACAAAGATGTCCTTCATGGTATTCCAATAATTCTTAATGGAGTTTGACAAATATCCATTTTTCATGTCCAATACATACAAGATAACTAGATATTTATAAATCTTGTCATGTCTAATACATACAAGATAATGAGTTTGTATATTCTTGTCATGTCCAATACATACAAGATAATTAGTTCATATTTTCTTGTCATGTCCAATATATACAAGATAACAAGATGAGCTCATACATGATAGATCCAATTGTGAATGCATATGGCATCAATCCATGTGTTCCTTATTCTTCATAAGAATTGGGACACTTGGCTATTGAGAGACTAACTCCATGGAACATGGACAAGTTTTCTCTCATCATGTTGAACCCTTTTAGCATCTTTCCATTGTATGTTCTCTTTCCTAGGACAAGAAGCCCTCTTGATCTATCTCTATAGATCTTGATTCCAATCACATAGGATGCTTCTCAAAAAACCTTTTAGAATGCACTTCATTTCCATATTTTGTAGTATAAGGATGATACTCCCCATAAATATGTGGAATATATATATATGCTCCCACTAAATTCTTGTAATAACACATTACACCTTCATTCTGACTCAAGTCAAACTTTTTGACTATCTTGTCAAATTGAAGATCCAGTTCTAAGGTGCTTGCTTCAATTCAAAGATTGGATCTATGCAGCTTTATAGACTTTATTTGCATTATTGGATTTATAAAACCTTTAGGTTGTGTTAGATACACATCATGCACAATATTCCATTTAAGGAATGCAATTTTAACATCAATAAGCCAAATCTCATTGTCATTTTAGCTACAATGGAAAGCATTATCCAGATGGATTTATCCATGGTAACTGCTGAAAAGATTTCACCATGTTCAACACCTTGAACTTGTTAGAAACTCTTTTCAACCAACTTAGCATCCATGTCAGTCTTCTTCTAAATGACCCAAAAGTACTGTAACACCCCAATCTTAATTATGCAAAATTTCCAAATTATTTTAGTCCTTGCATGCTCTTTTCTAATTTAGATAATTGTTGAGGACTCAAATGCAATTTTCCCATAATTAGTTTTGCAAAATCACTTATTGTGTTCAATTGCCCTATTATACTTGTTTTATTTAAAGAAAATGTCTTCATATATATATCTATGCCCTTTTTGTTGAAGAAAATGAGGATAAAGGCTTTTATGTCATATTTTCTCTCTCATCTGATAATTAGTGATTTCCTTGTGTATATATTTGCTTAATGGCCCACATCTTGTCAAATGAGAGGAAATAATGTTTAGGGCACGTTTTTGTGTTTTATAATTCTTATTTGAAAAATTAATGGCTTTATTTGCTTTTATCATGGTCATTTAAGTATACATGAGGATTTTTCTACTTTAAGCCTAAAACGTGTACAAGCAGTAAATCTAACCCCATAGGAATATTCTAGACATCCTAATGTACCTATGTTTCAAATTTGAACCCATTATGACCATGTTTGACCTCCCAATTAAATTGGGAAAGATTTGAATGTTGTTTGACCTAGGAATGATTCAATTTCATTAATCTCTTTGATTTTTCCTTAAAGTTTCGACTGTCACGCGTTTGGTTTAATTCACACACGCGTGCACAGTAACCATTGGATGAAGATCCAACGGCGCTCGCCTTTTCTTCTTCCTCCATTTTCCCCCACGGGTCAGAGCCGTTTCCAGCGCATTGAGTGCGAGCTTTCAATCTCGCACGTTACTAGCTGATTTCCTCTCATTCCTTCGCCAACGAATCTGGCTCCTCTCCCCGATCTGAACGAGCCCCAACTCGCCCTCTATCTCTCCCTATAGAGAAAACGCCAATTTAGGGCTTGGATATCGCTTGCTGCACAGACACTCAGCTGCCACCACAGAGTACCCCCTTCTTTGTTTTGTGCCCAAAGGCACATACGACCCCCGAGCTCTTCTCCTCCGTGCCCAATTTCTTCAATATCTCCGTCTGTAGCCCTTACCTACTCGATCTCGATTTCCAGCAACCTCGAGTTCGCCCAGCCTTCTCCAGCCACGTCGGCTCAATCACACTTGCGGTAAGCATACTCGGAGCCTTTCCTTTGCTTTCCCGATCCCCATTTTCCTCGCGATCACCCTTGCTAGCGGGTCCTGTAGAGCCGCCAATGGTGCTCGCCGGCACCCAAGCTCCATGCCGCCCTAGTGGTCCTCGGACCACGGAAGTGTTAGCTGTGACTTCGCCTTCCCTCCGCGGACTTATTCCGGCCATCATCTCGCCGTTTCGTGCATGTGATCATCGGTTTTGACCTACGGGCCGCTGCCCTTGTTCTACTTTGTGATTCTCTGTTTTCCTGCCTCTCCGGTGAGGTGGTGTTGTTCTGACCCTTGGCTTGGGTCAACACCTTCATCGCAAGTCCAGGAACCTATCACGGTTTCAGTTTTTCTTGTGATAGTCTTCTCCTTGAGCTTCTTGTATTGGGCGCGCCTCCAGGCAGTGTTCCGACATCCATGGCCATGATAGGTTTCCGAGCTCCTATGCTCTCTCGACCCGAGCTTTAGCTCAATTGTTTCGGCTTGGCATGAGGAAGCCATAGAGAACCTCAGTTCTCCAAGAATGATGGTCCTCTGCTTACAAGACCTGGGTCTGATCTTCCATCCTTCCTGCTCGAGCCATGGCTCGCAAGGGAAGGATCCAGGGTGTTCAATGACCCCTGAACCCCCGCGTTTTTAATTCGAAGTGTTCAGTCGAGAAGGGTATTTCAGGGTTTTCTCCCATCCTCCCTTCTCTGATCGTGAGTTCTCAGAGGCAGTCCGTGCTGCTGAGTTGGCCAAGCATGATTGGTCCAACTCATAGCGGGCCCGAGCCCAATAGCTGCTAACTCAGATAAAAATGCCCACGTGGCTTTTCTTGGATTTCCGATTGGTTTATTCTTTGAAAATTGATAGTAAATCGCCTGTTTATCGGAAAATTATGCAAAAATACATTTTGGAAAGGATTTTTGATGAGGAATCCGATTTTCTAGTTTTTATCGCCTGATTTCTCTGTTTTCACATCTCAATTCTTATATGAACGAATTAGGATTTCAAGGCTATGAATTCATGTACATATAATATTCTAATCTAATTTCAGGTGTTTAAGGGGATCCAATCAGTCAAAATAGGTTTGACTTAGGTGATTTAGTTCAAGGTAAGCGGGCCATGCCTTTGGCATAGTAAATTTGCATTATTGAATGATTATGATATATTATGCTTCTTTTATGTTGAAGTCTTGAAAAGTACATGTTTTTCCTCAATATACATGATTATTGGATGTTGGTTGTTATAAGCTAAGTCTAAGAGTAGAATTCCCATTAAGATTATGGTTTATGATTAAGATACAAGAAATTAAGATTAAGAGGGAATAAGTTTCCCAATCATGCTTAAGAGGGAGAAATCCCATTATGGTCATGGGGAGAAATCCCAACCATGTTCAAGAGGGAGAAATCCCAATTAAGATTAAGTTTAAGGTATTAAGAAGATAAGTGAAGTTTAAGAAAGATCATGAATAATAGAAATTTATTTAGATTTATATGCACCTTGTTATGGGCTTTCCGAGCAATTATGGGCTTTCCGAGCATTTATGGGCTCCTTATGGGGCATTAAGAGAGGAGCATATTTTTTAGTAAATTTCTTTATGTAAAAGACAATAAGAAATGATTCATGTTAAATGCATGTTCATGATTATGGTAAGTCACTTGTATATTTATTTTTATGTCTTATAATATGCCAATGCCGCTTACTTACTATGTTTGTTTTCCTTTGCATGGCTGGGGACGAGATGTCCGCAGGAGTTGGATCCAAGGAGAAGGAAACATCTTGAGAGTACCAAAGACCCAGAGATCCAAGGAGTTGTTGCCTGGTGGGACGTCCATCTATGGAGATCCTATCATTATCTAGATTATGTTTAGTATATCTTTGGAAAACTGATGTAGCTTTTATTCCAAGAACTTATGTATGAATCTATGTTTTCATAATGCCAAGTGTTATTTGTTTCTTGTTATGAGATCATGTATGTGACATTTCCTCCCAAATATGCGAAGTACCCCACATTATGGATAATGTTGGGGATTAGGCCGTGCTTCCTCTGGTTACGTAAGAAACCCTAGGGAGGGGTGTTACAAGTACCCCATGGGTTTTACCCCTTCAGGTGGATCAACTAAGGTAATATTTTGTTGATGTACATGGAGTCCATCTTAGATTTCATGTCTTCAAGCCATATCTCAGTTTCTAGCCTCATTAGCTTCTAGGTAGACTGTTGACTCATCATATGATCAACTCACCGCCTTCTTGTCCATAAGATATCAAATATCATTCAAGCTCTAGGCGTGTTCTACCAGAACAATGAGTTTTGTGTGTTACTTAAGGAACTTTGAGATTCCATAACATTTTATGATTCTCTTTATTCCCAGTGTAAAGCATGTGCCCAAAAGGAAATTTGAAGATTTAGCTAGTAATCACACTCTGACTCAATAAGGTGTGATTCCTTCTTTATGATACACTTCTCACGACACATTATCATTGTGTTTCAGGTGGAGTCCATCATGATACATTATCATGATCTTCCAGAATGTTCTCAAACTTTTGGTTCAAAGTATCTCCAAATCGATCATATCGAAATTTAATACTTATACCAAGATAATT
Organism: Alisma plantago-aquatica; assembly: GCA_963693085.1. Taxonomy (NCBI): domain Eukaryota; kingdom Viridiplantae; phylum Streptophyta; class Magnoliopsida; order Alismatales; family Alismataceae; genus Alisma; species Alisma plantago-aquatica. The sequence continues at coordinate 821,159,009 of OY856411.1, read as the reverse complement.
ATGTACTTCATTCTAATCTTCTTGAACACTTCAAGAGATTCATGTTTGTATTTTCCTAAATACAAACTATCATATCTACTGAGATCAGCAGTAAATACATTGAAGTATTAGTGATTACCTTTAGCATTTATTCTAAAAGGTCTATATACATCAATATGTATAATCCTTAGTAGAATAATCGTCCTCCTACTACATCTAGTGAAGAACCTTTGTCATATTTCACAATGAATGAGATTAGCATGTCTCTATTGGTTCAACAACTAAAAGAGTCTAGATATCATCATATGGATTCCAGAAATTCAATCCCATTTATGCGCTCTAGATGACATCGCTATAGGCATTCAAGTTTGAGTTATCATGTCATTCATTACATGTGTCACACACATTTGTCTCTTTAACTATCAAGTATAGTTAGCGAGACATAGGCATTGCCATCAAAGATCATATCTTTAAAATGAAACATCAGTCCATAACACTCTTTCCCATACAAGATGTGTGATGTTTTTCATTGATGGAAGGTATATAATAGCAATTCACTAACTCTATTACATTCCCATGAATGTCATAATGTAATTGTAATGGTAGGAACTCTTTCTCCGCACAGTTTCTAGCTTACTTCTTCTCAGGTCCTAAAGTAGAGATCTCTATCTCTACCTGAGATCATGTATAAAGAGGTTATTTTGCTTTCCTATTTACCCTTCTGCATATCTTAAGTGATGAATACTTGGACCTAAGCTTGGCTTCAGAACACTTCTTTACTTTGCCTTAGTCTATGGACTTCACTCTGTTGATCATTATCACGGGTTTTGTCCTTTCATCATTCATCCTTTGGCATCAACATGCCAAGCACGTCAGACAGTGGTTTGGCCAAGTTTCTCAACATTTGATAAACTGGCTATATGATTCACACAACGATTTATAGAATCATATGTTTGGTCAACTCTTGACCTATCAGAAATCACAGTTAATTTAGATGCACAATCATATTGAGCATATGAGATTATACTTGATCTCCATCTGTATGATTATACTCAAACATCACTTTGAAGACATTATACTCTCACACCTTACATGATTCTTAATATGTATAACCATCTCAAGAATTTCCATACTTCAAGTTATTTATGCAACTCATAGTTCATATAGCTCAGCATAAGGTTCTTGATGTCTTAGGCATCATTGGCATACTTCAAGTAAGCATCCAATTTTATCCTTAGGTACATTTAGAGTGGTTCAAATGGCTCTGGTCTTTCATGGACTTTAGATTTTATACTCACCATTGAGAACACTTCTCAAAGTTCCCAAACCATATTTGAAGTTTATCCATTTATGAATTGATCGCAACAATAATGTATTTTTGTTTGTCATTTGGATTCTACAAAAGAAGTTTGCAACTTTTCAAAACATTTTTTATTTTTTTATTTGATAAAGTTGAAAATATTAATTAGGTCTTTAATTAATTATCACTCCCACTATTTTGTTCAAATTGATAACCCTCGTGTATCAATTCAGAAGATTGCAACGTACAATCTTTTGGTGGACAAGATCCATATTTCATCAAATTATGAGTCAGCTTTGGCTGATCACCTACAACTTGACTATTTAGGTAGGCCATCATGCCAATTGCATCATATGCAACTCTTAGATAGATGACATGCAAAACTCTTTGCCATGATCATCTGCATGCCTATGGAGCTTAGACTCTCTAAGAATCACCAGTTAAGTTTGACCCAAAAGTTGACATGATAAACATGCACCCTGCTTTGGCAGAACCTACATGTCTACCATCACACTTCCACAATATGGACCATGCACCACACTTTGGTGTCACCTACACTTGGTTGATCAAGATTTACATGTGGGCTACTTATAGAAGGCATCTTAGACGTTAATATTTTATTTGAGGGATTTTATACAAGTACATATACATATCCAATCACCACATTATTATAGTACATATCATATACATGCTATGACCACAATGAGAAACATGCAATATCGATAAAAGTGATGATTATGGCCATCCTATTGTAATTCCTTGGAGCCACAAGGAATTACAGTCATCTAAGGTCTACATCATATGCAACATGTTGTTGATGAAGATCTTTGTGCTTGAACCATTCTGGGTTGATCGGCTCATCCTATGACATGATCGGTTCGCCTCCTGGTCAGTTAGTTGGTCAGTATGGCCTCTGATGTCTGGACACCTCCAACAAGCGGTCTCTAGGAGGTCGGCCCGTCTGGTGCTGAGCGTCTTCTTCTTTGATGTAACAAAAAATAAACTATCCCACTTTCACATAATCTTTGGGAAACCTCGAGTTACATTTGAGGGGAGCAAAGGTAGAAGAGAAAGGATCTCGAGTTACATGTGGAATAGAAGGTAGAGGCTCGGTAGGCAAACTGAGATGCAAGCAACCATAACCAACCAAGCACACATAGGGTTTATAGGCCATAACCATGCTACACATCCACCATCAAAACCATTTTAGGGTGACTCGTATCAGTTGCATATATACCATATCATATATGTATATTAATTTGTGGTCGCATGTGGTATTTAGTCGGATATGCACATTAGTCAGTTTAAATATTCACATCGTATGAAATAAAAAATGAGGATAAAACCAAAATCTAATCATATTGATTTATCCCAAAACACAGTACGTTGACGTGGCTCTGATACCACTTTTAGGTTTTATGGCCTCAAAGTAAGTAGCGAAAACAAAACTTTTACTGGCCATTAACCCATAACAGGAGATCTCATCAATGACTATGTAATGGGAAGGATGGCTTTAGCGAGATATACCTAGTCCTGGGGCTTTCTCAATGATAATACCTCGCACCCATGTGCGGTCTTCAACGCCATGTCTTGGACGGTATCTTGCAACTCATGGTCTTCGCCATGGAATCTGGCCTCCACCACAGACTGCGGCTGATGTGTCCTCCTCAGCGGAAAACATATCCCACCTCTGCAAATAGTCCACAGAGACCACCTGGAACTCCCGCCGTTCTAGAAGAACTGGCAGGAAGGAGAAGACCCTCTTGTTGGTGTATTAGCACCAACCTACTCTCCTGAACTCAGACTACTTTTTTACAGTTGTCTTTCCCTCGTTGTGCCTCCCTAGTTAGGTAGCATTTACTTGGACTCTCACAGTTACCAGAACCAGAGAGCACCAAATCTTTACAGATCAACTGATGTTCTGAGTTGTATGTTCTGAGAAGCCCCCAGTACCCCTCTATTTATAGCAGAGGGCAGGGTCAGGGTTCCCAGTCTATTCGGGAGTAGAAGGATTTAGAAATTACATGAATAGTTTGTACTACAACAGGAGAACCGGTCAATTCACAAGTAAACCAGTCAGTTGGGAGTGTGAGCCGATCAGTTCACCCAGTGAACCGGTCGTTTCACTTCCCAGACTTGCCTGTAATTGACTTTCCTCAATCATTTCCAATTAATGCAAAGATTAATCCTTATTCCAATTGAATTGGACAAGTGAAACGTGAAAGTTTTCTTCCAATCTGGCAAATCCTTATTTCCTTAGTTGGCAGGACTGTGAGCCTCCCAGTACACCAAGTTAAATGGTCGGTTGGCTCACACCAGCCGATCAACTCATAAGGGTGAACCAATCGGTTGGTAGTCTTGACATTATCAATGCAGTCTCCAATCGATCTGACACTCTAACCAGCTAGTTCAACACTTGAACTTGATAGTTCTGAGTCTAGTCAGTCAATTGTATCTTTAATTGAACACCTAAACACCTTTAGTCTCAATCTAAAAATTATTCACGGACCATATCCTCTTCCAGGGGTATCCTATGTGTGTGACCCTGCAGGTTCCAATTTACGTTGGCAGTGAATGTTCATAACAACTTATGACATCACAAGCAATGAGAGGAATCTAGTAACCCATCATTGCTACCCAAGTAACTTAGAAAGTTGGAGAACAACTTCAACCTACAATTTGTGATTAGTGTTACTGTGATCGTATAGTTCCTTTGTCACTGACATCCGGATTGAACTCGAGGCATGGAACGCCATCCTCTTCAACATTCAATCCATGTTCCTTGACCTAGAGCAGACTGTCTGAGATGCATGTGAACTTACATATCATATATTGAATCACATGAGTATGGCCATACCATTATAACAACCCATGTTTCAGTATTGCGTCTAATGATGTCAAAGTGTACCCAATCACATGTAATGAGTGTAGTGATTTCAGGTCTAAGAACCACAATCACCACCTTCACTATGAGAGACAATTGTGACTACCATTCCATGGTATCCATGTATCACTCTCACGGTGGGTCTATCTGATATACTGTTCTCTAACATATATCTGTGTGCTTGACTTGATATCAGATATCATGACTAATGAGACTATGTCATTAGTCAACACACACTCTAGTCTTATGTATTATTGTTTTCTATATTGCTACCACAGTAATATCTGATTGGGGACATAACAAGAATGTATGTACCCTTATCATACATATGGTCTCATTGTTCAGGTCCTTACCCTGAAGACATATGTCATCAAGTCACATCATTCTTTAGACATCTATTATGTATGTGTCATCATCTCATGAGTGACACAAACATAATAGATGAAATTACCTTTATCATTATCAAATCAAGTATCATATGCCTCATTGCAACCATCATATGATTGGCTCTCTAGGCATAATATACCAACATATACCACAAAACCACCCTCTATCCATGACCCTCTGACAATCTCGAGGTCATCTGTGAGTCTTACTAGGCCTATTAGAGGTGACTACATCCTTTCATGGTCGTTGGAACCCCCACAGTAGGGAGTCAACCCGACAGTTGACCGTGTCCTGACGGTGGCTCGCATAGAACCAGAGCAGCAAAGGTAGAAGGTAAGTGTGGAGCAAATTACCTCCTTACCCCAACCCCAATGTAGAGGAGTAAGTATAAACATGTCCTTTCAATCCTTTTCTTTATACTTTGATTGTGTAGGGCGCACCCCGAGGTGGCAAGTACTGATTGGTCCAAGCAAGTGATGTGAAAATTAAGGTAACGACAACTAATGTTAACATGGCCTCCTCTGAGTGTCCATTTTCTGATTTAATTTGTAAAAATCCTAGTAATTAGTAGGATAATTAAATAAAGGCTTGTAATTTATGGTTTTTGCTCAAAAAATGTAAGGAATCCAATAATAATATGTCCACTGCCTAAATCTGCTACAAGTACAAACTAGAACCCTAAATTTTAGGTTTTGATGATCCTAATGAGTTTAATTGATATTGATGATAAATGACTGATCTTTTATGAATAAAAATAAGAACTTGATAGTTATGTGAACTTAAAAACCCATGATTAGGATAATGCCTAACTGTCCAATCCACATCACTGCTCATGGGTGAAATCAAAGCTATCCTATACGACATCCAAGTGTGCAAAGATTGGCGCTGGGATGATTTTTATATTTTCTCAGACTCCAAGTAGGCAATAACCCATCTCACAAATACCAAACCATTACCACAGTTCCTACATTTTACTAGGGAGGTGAGTAATATGCTTGGATGTCCACTTCTAGGTCGATCCATCATGTCCCCCGCAACCACAATGTAGCAGCTGACAGCTTAGCTAAGCAAGCTCTACACTCCAATAGCTCCTTCATTTTTACCTCCATTGTACCCTACCGGTTTATCCCAATAAACCATATGGATATCCAGCTTTTTTATCAGCAATAGAGCACGGAATGAATAAAAATTAGCTCTATATGTTGCTAAAGAAAAACCCATGACTAGGATAATTAGGGTTTCCTTGAGACTAAAAATGCAATTAATGAAAAGATAAGGGTTTGTCAACCCCAAAGGTCATAGAAAGTGATAATTAGGGTTTAGGAAGACAAAACCCTAATGAAACCCTAACTTGAGACCCAAGTCAGTCTTAATGATAAAATTGGATAGAACAATGATACATGTATGTTATGCATAACTTTCAAGATAATTGCTTGGTTGCTTGTTTGTTTATTCTTGATTTCTCTTGCTTGGACATCAAGTTACTTCTAAAATAGGTATCTGGTTACACATATGACTAACCTCTTTAGTTTCCTGGTGTTTTCCGAGTTTCACCATATTGCTTGAAATTAAATTCTTGGATGATATTTATTTCCTATAACCTATAAAGTTACTATGGCTATCATAATTTATGCTTATAACTTGCTCGAACCCTGCAAATCAACTATGGAGGTTTGTAAATGGAAAGGAATTAAAAATCATGGTGATGACTTAAGACCAGGCCTCAGATTGGGAAGGTTAGACTATGCCCCAGATTAGGAAGGTAATATAAGGTTAGACTAGGCCCCAGATCGAGAAGGTCATATGAGGTCAGGCCCCAGATTGGGAAGAGAAACATAGGCACCTTTCTTTAGATTGAGAGGTGGCCTAAAGTCCACTATAGGGACAAAATCCTAAGAGAGGATATCCCAGAGGTTGAGTAAAATGGGTTGAGAAGTTATGAAGAAAATGATAAATTTTGTTTTTGAAATAATTATTGTTATGGATATGTTGTTACAAGTATATAAAAACTTTTTTAATTCCCCACATACTAGTATAACTTGTTATACTGACCGACTATTTTGTTTGTCGGCATTTTAAGATAATATGCTATTATTCTGCAAATATGATGAAAGATGGACACCCAGAGAAGAAGGCATCCAACAAAGAAATTTAATTTAACTCATGGAGGATATAGTTATATGGTTGTACTTCATATGGTAAACTTTATAAATCCATATTTTGTAACCATGTTGGGAAATTTATATTTCATTTGTACCAAACGCTTTCCCAATTAGTGAAATTTATTAGTTATTTCTGGTTATTTGTTAAACTTCTAGTCTTGTATTAGAGTAATGGCCCTCGCTCTCTCGATCCTCTTAAATAAGGGATGACAGGGGGAGGGGGTCGTTACATTTGGTTATAGAGCTGGTTTACCATTTAACCTTTAATAATTATTATATCCTAAGAATTATGTAGATCCCCAAGGGAATTATTAGAGTGTTTTCCAAAGATAATGGTATCTAGAAAGGACCATGATCTGGGGGCTGGCAATATTTTCCTCCACACCACTAGTTGGCTTACGAGGACTCTCAGACTCATGCTTCCTGCCTGGCCAAAGTCAAAGGACTTTACTTGAAATAACATACCTCTAGGACTTCTCATCTAATTTCGTCACTTCTCTACCCTCTTCACACCCTAAACCCTAGGTACATGTATCTCCTCTCTTTTTTCCTCCTATGTACTAGGGTTATGGATATTAGGGGTTGAGGCATCCTCTGCCAAATAATAAAAGTGAACATAATGATAAAGAGATAATGTTTGATGGGTTTCTCCCCTATAAAGGTAAACCCTAGATGGACTAGAGCTTGTTAGGAAAAAAACTTCAGTGGGTCTAGGGGATCGCAAAACCTAGTTATAGGTTGTAAACCCTAACCTCAACTAAAAACCTTAATCATGGGGTATGAGAAAAGAATGAGAAAATAATAATAAATGCACCATAATAAACTTTAAGGAGTGGATAGAGAAAGAGAAAACCTAATAACTGGGGATACCTTAGTTTTTCCATGCATGCAAGTACGTAGAATAAGGCATGCATATGAAGGACTTGTATATACATGTGAAACATAGACAATAAGTTGTTACATAACCCTTAGTACGTCTTTACGGTTTGGTGTTCTGACCTGGGGTGGGTTAACCCAAGAGTGGAGGAAAAGATCTATGAGTAATGTTAAACCCTAAAATTGGGCTATGAATAAAACTCCTTCTGGTCAGAACCCTTATAGGAAATACATCCCCACATCAATATGAGAAAGTAGAAGTGAGGGTCATAAAGAGGAGTTTGGTTTTAGATCAGATCCCCACAACCTTATTTAGATACATGATAGGTGGACGGATGAGACGAGTTTTATGAGATGAGTAAATATGGTTTAGGATGATAGTTGAAATCAATAATTTGACTTTAGTTTTGAAATTTGATGGTAAGATTTGATAATACAAGTTTATGTGGGCTCTTCGATAAGATAAGATAAGATATGATGTGAATCAATGGGAGCCTCAACCTCATCTACAAAGAGGGTACACCTGGTGTTAGGACTAGTTACAGGGTCAACTCATGAGGGAGTGAGGTCCAAAAGGAGAAGGTTGGGAACCTAGACTCCAAGACATGAGGAATTATGAGAAATATTTGTATGATGTGTCCTAGACTAGACTACCCTGAGTGGATGAGTTGAGTTTCTACATGCATGATCCCTACAGGTTATTTGTTCCCTAGATGAACATTGAAGGACCAAGCCCTGGAGATAGAGAAGGAGGCTTCATATATACATGTGTGGATGATATGAGTATCCACCATCTAGGTGAGGGGAAGAGAGTCCCAATATCCTCGAGAGATATGGAATTGTAATATGTTGTGAAGCATCGTACTTAGATTGGTAGTCCATTATGTAGGACTCTTGAGGTTGTTTATGTGAAAGAGAGAGTTTGGTAAGAATATTTTGTGAGTAGGAATCTAAGAAGAAATTCCATATCATGTTTTGGTTCGGTACGTGCTGGAGTGGCTGTGTCATGTAGTCTAAATGACCAATGTTGAGGAGGTAAACATGAGGTTCCTAAACCGTCGAGGGAAGGTGGTGGTATCCAATTCATATAATACTCACAAAGTTGAATGAATTTATAGAGTTTAAGCATGGCACTCCCCCTCAAGTTTTGGGGTTAAAGGAAACCCCACCTGGATTGAGATATATGTTTGATGAGCCTCTCACACAAGTTGGTTTAGTACTACCATACTATCATTTGTATGTATGAAATGGGTCCAAACTTGAGATATAATGAATGGATTGATATAATGGGAAACTTAGAAGTGGTTTAATAAGTCCTCTACTTGCTAGCCACATGCATGGGTAGAATTATAGAAAATATATGTCTATATGTGATGATATAAACTTCGGATTCTAATATGTATTTGTGAACCTTGGTACCACCAAGTGTTAGTTCTATCTTGTCCTCAGAAAGGACGCTTCCAAAAGGAGTGAGTTCTAAAATTAGTTAAAAAACTGAGGTAACATTAAAGGCCACTTTAAAACTTGAGAGATTAAGTGCATGAAGCACAAAAGCACATAGATTGAATATGATTCTTTAGACCCAAGTATGAACTCTATAAGGGACATGAATAAAAGTCACTATGGAAGTCACTGGTAGAATGGGGTCAGGCCCAGATGCGTAGGTCGTAGTGGTTCTCATGAAGGGTTGTAAGGAAAACTATGAGTGACCTAAGAGATGAAGGAAATTTGGGTGAGAATTCTAAAGGATACATTGTGCTTGTTTATTATCAAAGGAACCATGAGAAAAATGTGTGATGAAATAAAATAAAGTTACGATAGAACCCTAACTCAATCCTAAGATCAAGAAGGTACGAGACCAATAAGAGTTGATTGTTCCCTGAATGCACAAGACCATAGGGTCAGGAGGTAACAGTTATGTTTGCCCAAGGACCATGGGTTAGAAGGTTGACAACCTTCATGAGTTCATGTGGCCCAAGGGGTAAATGTGAGAGGCACTCTCTAGATACATAAGGATGAGATCACTCCAAAAGTACCAGCAACCTAGAAACTTTTAGGGAATGCCTAAGGATCATAAATAGGAGTTATGCTAAGATTCCAAGGTTATGAGGAAAGTTTTTCCCATAGGTATGCATAGAATTAGGGAATGGTGGCAGATGGAGAATGACTCAACCTAAATATGGAATAAAAATGGTAATGTATGGTGAACCATATCTACTCTTGTAATGAGATGTTCTTTGTATTTTGACTGTATCCAAATGCTTATTTCACTTTGTTATGAGTGTGAGAGATGAGACAGACACATTCCATATTAGAAGTTGAAATGATATGAGTAATAAACACTTAATTTGAAATCCTTCTTAGGATAATCGAGGATTTGAGGTATTACCACCACCCTATGAGAATATTTTGAATGAATTATTTGTAAACCTAGATGAGTAGGGTAATCACCAAATTGAAATTTTAGATGCAGATATATTATCGAGTGGAATTTGAATAAGATAGGTTCATATTGAATTTGGTGATCAAAATAATGGATGCAAATTCAAAGTACCAAATAAAGATAACTCAAGCCCAGCTTGCTAATTGAACTTGTTGCAACCCAATTACATGACCCAAAGTTACTTGAGAAGCAAGGTTGGATGGGAAAACCTCAGACACATCTCTCGGTAGATGTGAATGGTGGAATTTCATATGAAATCCATATTTTAGTTCCTGAGGCTTCACCCTCAAGGAATTAGAAGTTCATAGTATACGGTGCACCCTGGCATTAGGAAGATGCTTGAATACTTACAATTATATTTATGGTAGCCTAGAATGAAGAGAGACATAGCAACATATGTAGCCAAATGTCTCGCATGACCAGATAGTGAATACTAAACACCAACAACCTGATGAGTTAATGCAATTAATTGAGATTCCTGAGTCTAAATGGGAACAGATCACCATGGACTTTGTGGTGGGTCTCCCCAAGACAATGAAAGGTCATGATGCAATATGGGTTGTCATAGATTTCCTTACCAACTTAGCACTTTTCATTTCCTTAAAGATCACTTCCAAGGTGACAGACCTAGATGAACTATATATTAGAGAGATAGTTTGACTGCATGGTGTTCCAGGTTTAACTATTTTTTATCATGACCCAAAGTTCACCTCCAAGTTGTGGAAACAAGGTCAAGAATAACTCGCTACCAGATTAAAATTTAGAACAACTTATCATCCCCAGACAGATGGACAGTCAGAAAGAACAATCCAAACTTTGGAGGATTTGTTGAGAGCATGTGTGCTTGATTGGATGGCTCATGGGAGTAGTACTTTCCCTTAGCTGAGTTTGCTTATAATAATACTTATCAAGTTAGTATCTAGATGCCTCTATACAAAGCTCTTTATGGGAGGCAGTGTCAGTGACCACTTCATTGGGATGAGGTCGGTGCGAGGGCCTTGCTAGGTTCAAAGAATTGTAGTTGTATGCTGATAAAGTCATTTTGATCAAGCAAATGCTGAAGAGATCCCAAGATTGATAGAAGTCATATGTTGATGCGAAGCGGACTGATTTTCATTTCATTGAGGGTGAACATGTGTTTCTAAAATATGAACTCTTTGACATATATCTAAGAATAGAGGAAAGTCGAGTCCCTGATACGTGGGTCTATTTGAGATTTTAGAACATATTGATGAAGTTGCTTGTCATTTAGCCTTACCTCTCCCCCCCCCCCGATATGGTATGATGCATGATGTGTTCCATGTGTCCAATCTAAAGTAATATGTGAAGGATCTGAGTCATGTGCTAAGCATTGAACTTATTGAACTCGAAGGGAGGCTGACATACTGTGAGTTACCTATGAGGGTGCCATATACCAAGGTGAAAGAGCCCATGAATAAAAATATAGAGATGGTAAAGGTTCTCTGGAAGCACCATGGAGAGTATGAATCCACATGGGAGGTAAAGGCAGACATGGAAAAGTCTTATCCTGAGTTGTTTGTTTGATTAGTCCAATTTTGAGGACAAAATTCCAATAGAGCGGAAGGATGTTACAACATCAGTTTCACTTGTATTTTAAATAATTGAGATGCAATTATTCTGGTAAAAGAGACTTGATTGGAAATTTGTGTGTTTTGCTTTAAAGAATGTGTTTCTTTACAAATTTTCCCTTGAATGGTGGATTTTGTGAATTCTACTATGTTATTATTCCTATAATAAATAAAAAGAAAAAGTGAGGGAAGAAAATTCCATAATAAGCAAAGAGCAAGAGAAAATAGATGATAATAATATGTGATTGAGAGAATTGTGTAGAATTATCTATAAAATGGGAAAGATGACCACCATTAATTATTTTTTATTTACACATGGTTTCTAATAGAATGAATAGCCAAAATAAAGAAAATAGAAAAGGAAGAAAGAGAAAAGGATTAGTTTATATGCCTTAAATGCATGATTTTAGAAGGAGACTTGCATATGAAGAAAAGTCACTTTTCTGTTTGAGTTTTAGTTTCAAACTTTGCCCATAGGTAGATAAATTCATTATAGACTTTCCTTTAAAATTTGAAGGCAAAAGGAGTTTCCTTGTGGTGTGAGTAATTAACTAATGGTTTTTCTGAAAGGGCAAGATTCGACTAATTAAGTTATTCCAATCAATCCCAAAAATTAGATGAATGTCAGGAAAGTTAATAGTGACGTATCCTATAAATTTTGGGATAAAAAATGTGTTCCTAAAAGTCTAGAGCAATTCATAAAGATATAGGGATCTAATTGAAATAAATGAAATATTTTCCTTTTGAAGAGAGAGATAAAAGAAGCATTTAGAAATATCTTTTCGACACCATCTCTTTCCCAAGTCGAGATTTATTTGTGAAAAGCTTTCCTTTAAAATTTGGACTTAATTGAGTGAAGGATGAGAGAGATATGTAATTTTGTAGTTTCTCTAATGTGAGGGGATTAATTCAAATGAAAGTGATGTGTCACATTTATATCACGAAAGGAATCTAGGGCCCAACCCTTGCACCTATCATGTGAACTCATGACTACATGATCGAGATCCAACAATCCTCCTAGTGGTTTCTACCTCTGACCAAAAGGGAATTGAGGCAACAATATCTAACTCTCCCTCCCTTATATATCTCTCTCCTCGATTCATAATAACTTAGGAAAATGATTCCATCAGATTTGGGAGACGAACTGATATAACCTACCCCTACTTTCCATGGATTTCATGTGGGAAAGAAGTTTCCCCTAAGTATAGTGAAACTGGGTCACAAGGGAATGTTGGGGCAACAACTATGTCACCCTCGATATACTATAAGAGGGTATACAACCCTTTCACAAATGAGTAGTGAAAATTCCCACAAGACCAGGGTGTGATAACTCTGATCTGCCATCTATGCCTGAGGTCACCTAATCCCCTACTTCTGCCAACCAATATACTTCTAGGCCCCCCTCGATCCATGACCCTCCAGCGATCTCGAGGCCATCCTGTGAGTTCTCCTAGGCCTATGGGAGGCGACTACATCCTCTCTTGGCGACTGGCACCCCCACATCAAGGAGTCAACCCGCCAGTTGACTGTGGTCTAACAGTGGCTCAGGAATAACCAGAGAAGGAAAGATAGAAGATAAGTGTGGAGCAGATTACCTCCTTACCCCCGACCCTAATGTAGAGGAGTAAGGACAATCATGTCCTTTCAATCCTTTTCTTTAGACTTTGCTCATGTGGGTCCCACGCCGAGGTGGCGGGTACTTATTGGTCCAAACAAGCGATGTGGAAAATAAGGTAACTACAACTAATGATGACATGGCCTCCTCTGACTACCACTTTATGATTTAATTTGTAAAAATCCTTGTAATTAGTAGGATAATCGGTTTTAGAAATGTAAAATATGGTTATTGCTCAGAAAAATGTAAGGAATCCAATAATAATATTTGCACTACCTAAATCTTCTTCTAGTTCGAACTGGAACCCTAAATATTGGGTTTTGATGATCCTAATGAGTTCAATTGATATTGATGATAAAAGACTGATCTTTTATGAATAAAAAGAGCAACTTGAAAGTTATTTGAACATAACAACCCATGGTTTGGATAATAGGGTTTCCTTGATACTGAAAGTGCAATTAATGATAAGATTAGGGTTTGTCAACCCAAAAGGTCACAGAAAGTGATAATTAGGGTTTAGGAAGCCAAAACCCTAATTAAACCCTAACATGAGACCCAAGTCAGTCTTAATGATAAATTTGGATAGAACAATGATACATGGGTGTTATGCTTTAACTTTCAAGATAATTGTTTGTTAGATTCTTTGGTTATTCTTGATTTCTCTTGATTGGACATCAAGTTACTACTTAAATAGGTATGTGGTTTCGTATATGACTAACTGCTTTAGTGTCCCGATGTTTTCCAAGGTTTTATCGGATTTCTGGAAATTAAATGCTTGGATGATATTTATTTCCTGTAATCTATAAAGTCACTATGTATACCACAATTTATTCTTATAACTTTCTCAAACCTTGCATATCAACTATGGAGGTTTGAAATTGGAAAGGAATGAAAAGTCATGGGGATGACTTAAGACTAGGCCCCAAATTGGGAAGGTCAAACTAGGCCCCAAATCAGGAACGTCATATAAGGTTAGACCAGGCCCCAGATTGGAAAGGCCATATGAGGTTAGGCCCCATATTGGGAAGACCAACATAAGTATGTGGATCTAGATTGAGAAGGGGCCTAAAGCCCACTATAGGGAGAAAACCCTAAGAGAGGGTATCCTAGAGGTTGAGTAAAATGGGTTCATGAGTTATGAAGAAAATGATAAATTTTGTTTCTGTACATCACTCAATTAGATGGTTGTACTTCATATGGTAAACTTTATAAATCAATATTCTATAACCATGGTGGAAATTTTATTTTTCAGCTTGTACCAAATGCTTTCCCATTTAGTGATATTTGTTCATTATTTCTTGTTATTTTCTAAACCTTTGATCATGTATTAGAGTAATGGCCCTCGCTCTCTCGATCTACCTGAATAGGAGATGATAGGGGAAGGGGGTCGTTACACTCTCCATCTTTCATATTCAGAAGCCATCAAATACATGAGTGAGAATATAGAATTTGATTTCCTTCACATTCTCAGTCCCCTCATAAGTGACACACAACTTTCTCCATTTCTAATTTTCCATTTCACAAAATTATTTTGGGTTAAACTTGTGGGGTAGAGAGTATAATAGAGGATGTTTGTGAATTTAACATTCAATGTTGCTTTCTTTAAAGTAGCCTTATCCCATTATTCAATATTTGTCTTTGAATCCCTATATGGAAGATCAACCATTTTCCATAGCTCAAGACTTGATCCTTGAATGTGGAATTGCATTCTTATCTTCCAATATTGATTGTTGCTCCCATAAAATATCAAAATGTTGAAGTAGTTTCCTTCTTGATTGCTTTCCATGTTGTTTTACTTGTGAAAGTATTTCTTGGGGAAGACCTTGATATGATACCAATTGTTGGATGTACAATGAGGTCTAGAGTGAGGATGAATAGAGAAAAAACCACTTTAATCAAAATTCATTACATTTTCAAGATATTTTCCAAGACAATATTTCAAGTACGAAAAGCATAAGAGAGAGAAATATTGAACAAGAACCAAATAAATCAAGTATATATAGTGCTTCTAATCTCTAGACTTAGAAATATACTCCACTACCTAAAGAGGTGAACCTTTTGGAAATTCGACCATGTGTCACTCCTTATATTGAATTATATGATCACAACGTAAGATATCCTTTTTTTAGATCAAGGGATAACTAGATTCCCTTTTAAACCATGCGAGATAACAACCTCAAATAGGACTTACCTATCCATGACCAAGAGTCTTTAGACTTACCAAGGACTTACCTAGTCTTGCAACGAGTCTTTTGTCTCCACCTGGGACTTACCCACTCTTGCAATTAGGTGTTTTCCTTCAAGGACTTACCCACTCTTTACTTGGATCATTTGCCTTTGGTTATACCATCACCAAGGAGAAGCTTTTCATCGAGACCCTTCAGTCCTTATTCTTCTTCTTGTCATCTTTTAGCTGAGAGAATCTTTATCTTCATGAGAGAGAAAAGCAGGGAGGTACATGATGTGAGTCTCACATGGTGTACATGAATGACTCACTATCTACTCACTCTATAGGATGTAGCAAGTGATTAAGCCCATGAGAGTGGAATGAGGCTCATTGGGGAACTTTCTCTTTCATATACAGTATACGGGTATTTGTAATGCTTAGATAACCATAGGATGATGCCAAGGGTTCCTATTAATAGATTAACATGGCTCCTAGTTGTTACAACCATTTATGATGAATTCTATCTAGTATTGGGGTTCCAACATATCATTTTTCAATCTCTTTTCACCACCTTAAATAGCCATATTACACTGTCGAAAATGTTTGCTACATTATAGTGATTCAATTTATAACTCGACCGACAACCCTTACTGTCTGGTCTATTTTTTGGTTGATAAAGTTGCATACTGGAAAGAAACTCGACCGATATGATGTTCTAGAAATTCCTATGAACAGTGTTGTCGGTCGAGTTATACCCAAGGAAAACTCAATCGATCTCACTTGCTATTTTGGATATTCTAAGACCCTCCAAGTGCAATATTAATTTATCCTAATTGATTCTTTTACACATATGAACTTAATTACATGTCTTACAATTATTACAAAGCGATTTACATCAAAGATCTAAGACAAAAACTATTTGTTCTTCAATCTTGACCTTTATGTATGTATGACTAGATTTTTTCGATTATGATTTGCAAATTTAAGCTTTTGGAGTGTGTTTGTCTAATTTGAAATCACACAAGTAGAAGCATTAGACACAATAAAGTGGAATATTTTAGTCATCATTAAAATAGATAGGTTATTCAATTTAGACTTTGAGTCAAGAATGGGGAACTCAATCAATCCCCTACTAGAAAATTCACTTTTGGTACTCATGACATTTTGTCCCTATGTTGTGCTATGTTGTCATTCTTTATTGTGAGATGAATAGTGAACAATAAAATTAGTTCTGGAAAGCCATAATGCATGTATTAAGAACAGAATAGATCATCAACATATATACAGATGAATATTGGGACAGTTAGTATCTGATTCAATACATTTGAGTGACAAAATGGGAAAACATTAAACATTAAACCAATACATAAGGATAAACAATGCAGAACATTTGCATGCCAAAATATGTATTATTGTATACTAAAACTAAAATTGTGTCAAAATCGGCACTTGAGAGACAACCGCTGGTTGGTTTGATGTAAATGGACCAAGGGACATGGGAACTTAAGTTGCACACCATATTTTTAATTATTTCCTTTATGTCATTGCAGCTGCAATTTTGTAGAGTTTTCTCTCTCTCCCTATATATATATATATATATATATATATATATATATATATATATATATATATATATGTGTGTGTGTGTGTGTGTGTGTGTGTGTGTGTGTGTGTTTATGTGTGTGTGTGTATGTGTGTGTGTGTGTTTTAGTTCTAGACATTTGTCAAAAAAGGAAAAAAAACTTCTCGTATGATGCACTCTCGTGATGACGCACAAAGTCTCACAACTACAAAGTCCTCACACTGCAAAGACTTGTGTTGTGCTTTTTTGAGAAGAACATTGTAGTGGATTTGTGTAACACCCCTGACCTGGGTTATGGCCTAACCCTAGATGTTTTTCTTAAGTAAGTTGCTTACAAAATTGTTCTTATCTTTTAAAAACTAATTAAGTTCCTTTGTGAAGTTTATTTTCAAATTAGAGTTTATATGCAAACTATGTGTGCATTATATGATAATCTAAGTGAAAAGTGCTATTCACCAAAGAGGAAGGGTTATACTGCAAATAGCATATGTTGAATGTATTCTAAGTGTTTTTAATGTTATGAAAGAGAATATGATGCTAAGTGGTGGCTTGTGCAAAGCTTAAATTCTAAGTAAGAACTTGTGTAAATAATGCTAAGTGCTTGGTGTATCAATTGTGGCACAATTTGCAATATATACAAAATATAGGGTTAATGTGCAAATTACCACCTCTAGATTGTTTTTACTTTTACCTAGTATTGTCTAGAGGAGAGAGAAAGAAGGATACAATATGTTTAATCATCCTAAAGTGTTAGCACTCTTAATAAAAATGAAAAGACCAAGAAAATGCACAAGTTGAAAGTTATACATATGAGCATATCGAGTTGTCGACTTAGAAGGAAGTCCCTATTGGCCATAAAGTTATAAGAAGTGTCTCCTATCGGTTTGTAGGTTTTAGAATTGCCCATGACGGGTAGGGCACTTCAAAGAAGAAATATGAATCGGCTAGCAACTTGTCTTGGAATAGATTAAGTTGCATATTATAATATAGTTACTGGAAGAAGACTTGCCCTAGGAGATAACTCAAGAGCCGACCCTTATCCCCTATATTATCCTTGGATTTTTTTTTGCTTGGCAAGATAATAATAGTATCCATGCAAGAGTATGTGTCGACCTTGCATGGCAAGGTTGCATGAAGTAACTTAAGCTAATGACGCCTATTACACTCTTTTCCATAAAACCCAAGTATAAATACCTTGTCCTTCACTTTTTATTAAGATTTTTGAATCTTTTTAGTACCCTTTCCTCTTGTATCATGCAATAATATTGTAACGACCCCGCCTCCCGGTAACCCCCGATTAAGGGAGACCGAAAGGTCGGTGCCGTTATCCAATTAACAGGATCAAAGGTTCGACAAATAATCAATAACAATTATGAAACTCTACTAACTAACTGGAATTTGGTATAAAATTAAAAATTTACTTACCTTTGAAAACTTCGGAAATCTATCTATCCTGGTCTTGAATTATTCTATCTAATCCTCCTTGCACTTTATTTCTTTTTCGGCAATGTGTCACTTTACTATTTGTTCTTTCAATTGTTGTTCCTAAAACGCCGACAAACAAAACGCACGTCAGTATATCAAAATATACTGGTATGTGGGAACAACCAAAATCTTGCAAATATGGCTACCAATTTAATAATCACAATCAAAGTAATTAACAAGCCAATTTACACTTTTCAGTATGACATTCTCCACCGCTTTTTCCCTAACCCTAGCATACCCACCTTAGGGTGCCCTTTGTTAACGACTTAAGGCCACCTTCTCATTCCCGAGCTTGGTGCCTGGGGTCACCACTCAAGGTGTCCATTGGTCTACCCATCTGGGCCTGACCTTTGGCATCATCCATCAGGGTGGCATGTAGGTGCGAGAATACATACTTCTATTATTAATGTGATACTCATAGTGACTTTATTGTTTGCAAGTATGAACATCCAAACTGATAATTTGCATTCAATGCGGTTAACCATCCGGAAAATCCTCGGGAAACTAAGGCGGTTATTCATAATTAACCACATACCTGATCCAGAGAAACTTGATTATCCACGCATTAAGGATAAAGAATCAATCAACAAGCAATCAACAATATCCTGAAATTAATGCATACGATCCAAGTGTTATAGTTTATCCAGAACATTCTAAAGATAGACTTGGATTCCACCTTAGGCTTTCTAGACCACATTAGGGTTTTATTAGGGTTTTTTCCTTCATAACGCTTTTATCATATTAAATGCTCTCTTAGTTCATAAACCCTAATTTCAACATCATAAGCCCAATTAAAGTCGATTATTTCTCTTTTATACCAAAACTACCATCTTTATCCTTTTAAGTTATTTCAAGGTCATTAGACTCAATTATCACCTTTAGTTTCTTTCGGATTAACAACTCATAATTCATGATGGTCTAATTCCCATATGAACTCGATTTGCCATTAATTCCACCTTTTATTCATGAGAAAACCCTAATTACCACCTTTAGGGTATTTATCCACAAATTAGGAACTTTAATGCTCGAAATAGCATATTCCTACTTTAATCATGAAATTAATCAATTTAAGCCATTAATAGTCGAATTAATCAACATTAGGGTTTCAAGGCCCATTAAAGTATATTCATGCATATGAAACTCCAAATTAACTAATTATATGCAAAGTTCATCCTTTTTCTTTCTAAAGTTCCTTTTTATCATTAACAGGCTAATATCCACTTTAATCATCTATTAAACCTTACTAATCACTTTAATCATATCAAAATAGGGTTCTTTAAACATTATTACATCTAAAGCTAATAACCTCCATTACTTTTCGAATTGAAATCAGAATTAGGCTTTAAATATATTTTATTTAGATTCCTCTCGATTTTCTGAGCAATTTTCATATTTTACATGTATCCATCTGAGCTACGGTTAATGAGATATGATTTTAGCAAAAATGACTTACTTTAGGCCAATCAGAAGCTGCCACGTCACCCGGTTCCCATGCAATGTGCTGGTTTGAAACACAGTCGATTGACTACTTTGCCCTTGGTAAGATAAATGTCCCTTTAGCCCACGGAGGGGCATAATGGTCCAATGGGCTGCTCGTCTCCTTCCTCCACGTGCCCTACGCAACCGCTGCAGCAAGGGAGCTGGTGCGGCCCTGCCGCCCCTCTCTAGGCCTCGTCGACCACTGGGGACCCTTCCACCACCTCCGTCGTGCTCTCATGCTTGCGGTGTACCACCGGTTCGTGGCCAAGATGGCCGGGTACATCTTTCTAAGCTTCCGACCTTACAGCTGATCTGTAGCATGTCAGAGGTCTGCCCTTCCTTCTTGGGGTTCGAGGATCACCACCGATCATTCCCCTAACTCCGCCTCCTTTCTCCGTGCTTGGGGCGCGACCAGATCACGACCAAAGTGGCTGGGTTAGGTGGTGGCAGACCTGCAACCCACGGCCATTTTTGCAGTCGTACAGCTGCTGCTGTGCCAAGGTTGGGGCAGGGCCACGATGGTGAAGTCTCTTCCCAGTATCGTGGGGTATCCACCCATTAAATCAACCCCACACGGTCTCTCGTTGATCATGGGATAGAACCGTTCACAAAGGTTAGGGTTGCACGAGGAAGATGAAGAAGAATAAGGAGGAGAAGAAGAGTGTTACGTGAAACTCCTCTGTAATTGTTCCAGGCTCTACCCCCTTATATAGGGGAGACCACCCAAGCCTCAAGACGGTCTTATAAGAGGGAACAAGTCCCTTTCCTAATAGGAAACAACTTCCCTTAATTAAGAAGCAAAACTTCTCTCTTTCCCTCATCTCTTTAATATATCTTTTCCTTGAATTATTAGGATTTGGAAAATAACTTCTTTCATCCTTTTAAAACTTACCCTTTATTTTAATGGCACGAAACTCTATTTTCATTTAATAGGAAAATACTTTCTTTTTATCAAATTCACAAAATTCATTAAGAATGTATCACATTATCCTTTTATTTTGCAATTTTGGTATTATCTCTTTCCTCTTTCTTCATTGAGACTCCTTGGATCCCAAGAAACTCTAATAATTCGAAATTCTTTTTATTGGATACTCATTATCCTTCTAGATGCATCTAAAGGCATTATTCTTCCTTATCTCTCATTATCTTGTTTATTTCTTATTAAAATAATTCTTTTTGAGGATTTCTCTTTATTTTTCTTTTATTTTCCTCATTGGTATACCTTTTAACATTAGGAATCCTTGGGATACGAAATTCCACCAAGGATAACTCCATTATACCTATTTTCACTTATTTTCCACATTTCATCATTGTTTTCGATTTATTTCTTAATAAAGAAATACTTAATTAATCCTTTCTTTTCTTATTGCCTTTTCTTTGCAACTTTGGACTTCTTGGAACCCAAGGAACCCAAGAGGCATGAAATTCATTCTTGGATTACATTCCTTTGCCTTCTAGAGGTTTCCACCTCATCTCTCTTTTCTCAACAACTCAATTATTCATTAATTAAATGAATTTCCTTATTATTGGGCCCAATAGCCAATAAAGCCCACAAATCAATCAACAAGGCTATTTTAAATGAAATCCATTTATTCACAACAATTTATATCATTATTTGTCCAAATGTCTTTAATATGAGAAATTACATTTCTCACCAAAGAAACCCAAAATTTGGGGTTGTAACATCCTTCCCCTCTTATGAGAATTTTGCCCTCAAAATTCTACCAAGCAAACAAACAAACAAGATAAGCCTTTCATGTGTCCATCATGGCTCTTATGTGGCTTCACCCTTTCCATGGTGCTTCCCAAGAACTTTCATCATCTCATTTTCTTCCATCTGAGTTCTTTCTTACCTTGGTATATCGTACCCTCATAGGTGACTCAGGACATTCCAGCCTCAAAAGCTGAATAGGTTCAGGGCTCAGCACATGGCTTGGGTACCTCACATAGTGCTCTAGATCGGACTCATGCAACACATCATTTTATCCTGAGGGGTAACGTTAAACACAACCATCTCCACCAATCCATCTCAAATGGACCCATATATCGGGGAATCAGCTTTCTCAGCTGGAGCTTAGAGGGGTCGGATTTTCACATCACATATTCTCCCAAAGTGAACTGCATATCAGTCTGCTTTCCATCAGCTCGTGACTCATGTCACCACTGGGCTCTCTTTCTCAGCCATTGCACGATCAAAGTGACTTCCTCTGCACACACTTGTGGTTCTTTTCTGACCTTCACGAGGCCTCCTTCACCAACATCATCATAATGAAGTGGTGACCGACACAACCTCCCTATAGAACTTCTTGCATCCCGATAGAGGCTATGGTGGGTAACATTACATCTTAAGAATTGTCTCTATGTATCACCCTAAATGACCACACATGCTCTCATCAGACCCTCTAGTCTGGATCATACTGTCCATTAGTATGGGGTGATAAATTATACTATCATCGAGTTCTTCATGTATCTACTTCTACCTTATGGAAGTGAACCTCTAGGTCCTACTCAAGAACTTTTGAACTCGCATCATGGTGTAGTTGAACCATCTCACTCTTATAAGTACTTCAACAAGATTTGTCCCTTGAAAGAACTCTTCCTTTCTCATGTCATCTAGGTAAGGCGATCTACCATAACCCATATTGTATCTTGACCTTCTTGGTCTAGGAGAAACTCACAACATCCATAATGATGAACTCCCATTCCCTCTCGGGAACTCTTTATACTTTATATCCATGCACTGGGTTAATGGTGTTCGTCATTCACCTCCTGGCTTGCATGGCCACATGCTACATGCAACTTTGTTTTAAACATCCAGAATGCTACCATCACTTACTATCTTTGTAGTACCAAGGTATATCATGTCCTCCTGTATTGTTATGATTCCTCAAGCTTGATACCTCAAAAACCCTAAACCACTCTCAAAAGGGTTTTATTACCTTCCTATCCAAAGAAGTGTATCTGAGGTTCTATCACCATCCTTTTACTACATCAAGGACTAAACTGGCTACCCAAACAACCATTAACTTGTTCAACATATCTTATTACATCCGAGTGTTAGCCAAAACATATCTTCTTTCCAAACATAGGGTTAGTCGAACAACCTCAACTTCTTCTAGCTTCCAGCAAAACTAGGTAGCTATATCTCAACCAGAGCATTCATTACCACTTCTTATCCTTAGGTGTTAGGTAACATACACCTCCATGTATTATACTTATCGTCTCATCTCTAACTCTAAGTTTGTCTTCAACAAGAAACTTTGAGCTCGTCCTCATGGTGATCAAACTCAACTTTGCATAACTTGCAAATTCCACATAGCTCATGATAAAACATCCTCACAAGATGATCTCCTTAATACTCTTAGTGTTTGTAAACCATCCATGTATCATTCGCTCCACAAGGGTATGTTATCATCTCTATCCTTATACCTTGTGGAAATGTTCCAACTTACATCATCCTTATCCTTGGTGTATGGCATGCGTACTGTCCTATCTCTCACTCCCATAACAAGAGGAAATAAGCATTTGGTTGTAGTCCAAATACAGAGTTCTTCCTATTCCAAGAGTAGAGATGGTACATCCCACCTTGCCAGTACACCTTTAAATCTGAGTTGAAATGTGCCACACATGTCTCTACATCACAATCATCCTGATATCAAAGTTACTTCCATGGAAAGCTGGTCTCGAACCTACTTGGGTCTCCACACGATCCTTAGTCATCTCCTCTAGGTCTATAGGGTGCCGGAACTTTTGGGGTCATCCCTTTTCCCTTATGCATCCAGAGAGTGCCCTACTCATCTGCCCTTTGGGTCCCATGAGTTCATGAAGGTGATCAATCTTCTAACCCATGGCCCTCAGACAATGATAGCTATTACCTCCCGACCCTATGGTCCTGTGCAACTAGGGAATTGGGCAACTCCTTCTTCCATCAGTCTTATCTCTACCTGATGCTAGGATAGACTTGGGATTCTATTATAGTACATGTCCAACTTAGAACCTTACCCAATCCTTCATCATTTCTCTCTGCATTCAGGACTGACTTTCATCCCTTCATAGGGGTCATGGCAACCTTCCTACCTTGGTCAGGCCCCATACCAGTTACTTCAATGGTAACACATCCACATGCACTTAGAGATGGTTATCTATGGGTCTACATGTTCACTCTTGTGCCATGTACTTTTTACTTAGCTTCTCAAGATCCTATGAAACCTCTTTAGGTTACCAATAAAACTAGTAAACACCCTACCAGAGGGTCCCTCTCCCAGGATGGGAGGAAACTACACCTTGATAACAAAGGTTACAAGAATCCTTATGTCTAGGGTTTACATCCATATGAGCATGCTTAACCCAGTAGCTACAAAGGCACAAGCGGACCACCTACTAAACCATGCTAGGTCACACTCATTCTCTTTCCTCAACACTAGATCAACTTAGTTGTGAGAAGTTCATCAAACATACCCTTAAGGGGTTTCTTTTACTTTTACACATGAGGAGTACCATGCTCGAGACTCAAATCTCATCATGAGCATTGGGTACACTGCTTCCTCTCTTAGGCCTAGGAACCCTAGGTTCTCCTCTGGGTATCCAACTACATGCTCAACCTCTTAACCACAAATCAAGCATGTCCAAGGTATGTCATGTACCTCCATGATCTTTCTACTCGAGCAACGCTTCGAAGTTGAGTCCTCTTCCAGGGCAACCAACTACGTATAAAGCCTCACAACTGGTTACTTAAACCTCCTCAGGGTCTAAAGCACTCTTTCTCTCATCCAATAGGTAACCACTTATACCATGGGTACTAGAAGCATCGTCCTCTCTCTAGGGTTTGGTTCCTCTAAAGGCAACCAAGATATCATCAATCTCCAGGAATCAAGAATAAGGCAACCACTATCATCCACGTAGGTCGCATCATCCTTAACTCCCCACTATTCTTCATGATTCGGGGTTTTAGACTTCCAACCCCCTTGTTGGGGTCCTTCTTCCTCTCTCTAGGGCTAAAACCGCCTCCAACCATACCTACTAGAGGTCCCTTCTCCATGAAGGCTCATGTTCTCAAGCAAACCCCTATGTGGTTGAAGCCTATGCTCAACTCATCTCTTTATGCTTATCTCATAAGCCATCCATCATGCCCTTCTGGCCAGGGTTTCAACCTACTACCGTACCACTGATGTACTCTGGGGGCATGTTATACCCTAATTGCATAAGCCATAAGGTTTCTATAGGTACTTCACTAACTTCATCCATGAAGGAGCTACCCTTTGCTTAACACGCACGACCCTTTCCCGGGTTGCCAAAGGTGCTAGGTCACCCAACCTCACAAGGCTCGTATGGAAATCCAAACATCTGGTCAACCATGACATCTAACTCATCATGTCATCTCTCTCTCTCTAATCTTCACTTAGGGTTAGGGTTAACATCATCCTCAAAGGATGTGCTAGGTCTCTACTTTTAATGGAGGTATCTACCTCTAAGACTAATTATCTCTACTCATCCTCTAGACAAGGAGGTCTATCCTTAGGTCTCTCCTGAGGGCAAAGACAACTCGTGTCATACGACCTAAGCATGTATCTATTCTTTAGTTTGCGCTTAATCTATTAAGCTTATGTCCATGACATCTTATTTACATGCTTTTTATTAATTTGGTGGACGATTCCTTAGACCTTATTAACTTTTCCCCATACCTCAAGAGGGTGAGGATAAGAGAGAAAACCCTAATCCTTAAGGTCCTTAATAGAATTTGAGTTGAGAAGGGATGAACAAGATGAGAGAGTCCTAAAGGTATCTTATTTTGAATCATACCCTAAGACTTTGGCCAGGCAGTCACATGGATCTGGGAGTCCTCGTATTCTGACTAGCGGTGCGGAGGAAAATATTGCCAGCCCCCGGTCGTGATCCTTTTCTAGACACCTCTGTCTCTCGGATAATCCTCTAATAACTCCCTTGGGTTCTACATAATTTGTAAAATTTAATAATTATTAAAGATTACTTGAGGAACCTATGCTCTAATACCAATTGTAACGACCCCGCCTGCCGGTAACCCCCAATTAAGGGAGACCGAAAGGTCGGTGCCGTTATCCAATTAACAGGATCAAAGGTTCGACAAATAATCAATAACAATTATGAAATTCTACTAACTAACTGAAATTTGGTATAAAATTAAAACTTTACTTACCTTTGAAAACTTTGGAAATCTATCTATCCTGGTCTTGAATTATTCTATCTACTCCTCCTTGCACTTTATTTCTTTTTCCACAATGTGTCACTTTACTGTTTGTTCTTTCAATTGTTGTTCCTAAAACGCCGACAAACAAAACGTCTGTCAGTATATCGAAATATACTGGTATGTGGGAACAACCAAAATCTTGCAAATATGGCTAACAATTTAATAATCACAATCAAATTAATTATCAAGCCAATTTACACTTTTTAGTATGACATTCTCCACCACTTTTGCCCTAACCCTGGCATACCCACCTTAGGGTGCCCTTTGCTAATGACTTAAGGCCACCTTCTCATTCCCGAGCTTTATGACTGGGGTCCCCACTCAAGGTGTCCATTGGTCTACCCAGCTGGGCCTGACCTTTGGCATCATCCATCAGGGTGGCATGTAGGTGCGAGAATACATACTTCTATTATTAATGTTATAATCATAGTGACTTTATAGTTTGCAAGTATGAACATCCAAACTGATAATTTGCATTCAATGCGGTTAACCATTTGGAAAATCCTCGGGAAACTAAGACAGTTATTCATAATTAACCACATACCTGATCCAGAGCAACTTGATTATCCACGCATTAAGGATAAAGAATCAATCAACAAGCAATCAACAATATCCTGAAATTAATACATACGATCCAAGTGTTATAGTTTATCCAGAACATTCTAAAGCTAGACTTGGATTCCACCTTAGGCTTTCTAGACCACATTAGGGTTTTATTAGGGTTTTTGCCTTCATAACGCTTTTATCATATTAAATGCTCACTTAGTTCATAAACCCTAATTTTAACATCATAAGCCCAATTAAAGTTGATTATTTCTCTTTTATACCAAAACTACCATCTTTATCCTTTTAAGTTATTTCAAGGTCATTAGACTCAATTATCACCTTTAGTTTCTTTCGGATTAACAACTCATGATTCATGATGGTCTAATTCCCATATGAACTCGATTTGCCATTAATTCCACCTTTTATTCATGAGAAAACCCTAATTACCACCTTTAGGGTATTTATCCACAAATTTGGAACTTTAATGCTCAAAATAGCATATTCCTACTTTAATCATGAAATTAATCAATTTAAGCCATTAATAGTCGAATTAATCAACATTAGGGTTTCAAGGCCCATTAAAGTATATTCATGCATATGAAACTCCAAATTAACTAAATATATGCAAAGTTCATCCTTTTTCTTTCTAAAGTTCCTTTTTATCATTAACAGGCTAATATCCACTTTAATCAGCTATTAAACCTCACTAATCACTTTAATCATATCAAAATAGGGTTCTTTAAACATTATTACATCTAAAGCTAATAACCTCCATTACTTTTCTAATTGAAATCAGAATTAGGCTCTAAATATATTTTATTTAGATTCCTCCTGATTTTCTGAGCAATTTTCAAATTTTACATGTATCCATCCGAGCTACGGTTAATGAGATATGATTTTAGTAAAAATAACTTACTTTAGGCCAATCAGAAGTCACCACGTCACCCGGTTCCCATGCAATGTGTGTTGGTTTGAAACACAGTCGATTGACTACTTTTCCCTTGGTAAGATAAATGTCCCTTTAGCCCATAGAGGGGCATAACGGTCCAATGGGTCGCTCGTCTCCTTCCTCCGCGTGCCCTACACAACCACTGCAGCAAGGGAGCTGGTGCGGCCCTGCCGCCCCTCTCTAGGCCTTGTCGGCCACTGGGGACCCTGCCACCACCTCCGTCGTGCTCTCATGCTTGCAGTGTACCACCGGTTCATGGCCAAGATGGCCGGGTACATATTTCCAAGCTTCTGACCTTGCAGCCGAACTGTAGCCTGTCAGAGGTCTACCCTTCCTTCTTGGGGTTCGAGGAACGCCACCGATCATTCCCCTAACTCTGCCTCCTATCTCCGCGCTTGGGGCGCGACCAGATCACGAACAAAGTGGTTGGGTTGGGCGGTGGCAGACCTGCAACCCACGGCCACTGTTGCAGTCGTACAGCTGCTGTTGCGCCAAGGTTGGGGCAGGGCTAAGATGGTGAAGTCTCTTCCCAGTATCGTGGGGTATCCATCCATTAAATCAACCCCACACGGTCTATCGTTTCTCATGGGATAGAACCGTTCACAAAGGTTAGGGTTGCACGAGGAAGATGAAGAAGAAGGAGGAGGAGAAGAAGAGAGTTACGTGAAACTCCTCTGGAATTGTTCCTGGCTCTATCCCCTTATATAGGGGAGAGAACCCAAGCCTCAAGATGGTCTTATAAGAGGGAACAAGTCCCTTTCCTAATAGGAAACAACTTCCCTTACTTAAGAAACAAAACTTCTCTCTCTCCCTCATCGCTTTGATATATCTTTTCCTTGAATTATTAGGATTTCGAAAATAACTTCTTTCATCCTCTTAAAACTTGCCCTTTATTTTAATGACACAAAACTCTATTTTCATTTAATAGGAAAATACTTTCTTTTTATCAAATTCACAAAATTCATTAAGAATGTATCACATTATCCTTTTATTTTGCAATTTTGGTATTATCTCTTTCCTCTTTCTTCATTGGGACTCCTTGGATCCCAAGAAACTCTAATAATTCGAAATTCTTTTTATTGGATACTCATTATCCTTCTAGATGCGTCTAAAGGCATTATTCTTCCTTATCTCTCATTATCTTGTTTATTTCTTATTAAAATAATTCTTTTTGAGGATTTCTCTTTATTTTTTTTATTTTCCTCATTGGTATTCCTTTTAACATTAGGAATCCTTGGGATACGAAATTCCACCAAGGATAACTCCATTATACCTCTTTTCACCTATTTTCCTCATTTCATCATTGTTTTCAATTTATTTCTTAATAAAGAAATACTTAATTAATCCGTTCTTTTCTTATTGCCTTTTCTTTGCAACTTTGGACTCCTTGGAACCCAAGGAACCCAAGAGGCACGAAATTTATTCTTGGATTACATTCCTTTGCCTTCTAGAGGTTTCCACCTCATCTCTGTTTTCTCAACAACTCAATTTTTCATTAATTAATTGAATTTCCTTGTTATTGGGACCAATAGCCAATAAAGCCCACAAATCAAACAACAAGGCTATTTTAAACGAAATCCATTTATTCACAACAAATTATAACATTATTTGTCCAAATGTGTTTAATATGAGAAATTACATTTCTCATCAAAGGAACCCAAAATTTGGGGTTGTAACATCCTTCCCCTCTTATGAGAATTTTGCCCTCAAAATTCTATCAAGCAAACAAACAAACAAGATAAGCCTTTCATGTGTCCATCATGGCTCTTATGTGGCTTCATCCTTTCCATGGTGCTTCCCAAGAACTTTCATCATCTCATTTTCTTCCATCTGAGTTCTTTCTTACCTTGGTATATCGTACCCTCATAGGTGACTCAGGACATTCCAGCCTCAAAAGCTAAATAGGTTCAGGGCTCAGCACATGGCTTGGGTACCTCACATAGTGCTCTAGATCGGACTCATGCAACACATCATTTTATCCTGAGGGGTAAGGTTAAACACAACCATCTCCACCAATCCATCTCAAATGGACCCATATATCGGGGAATCAGCTTTCTCAGTTGGAGCTTAGAGGGGTCGGATTTTCACATCACATATTCTCCCAAAGTGAACTGCATATCAGTCTGCTTTCCATTAGCTCATGACTCATGTCACCACTGGGCTCTCTTTCTCAGCCATTGCACAATCAAAGCGACTTCATCTGCACACACTTGTGGTTCTTTTCCGACCTTCACGAGGCCTCCTTCACCAACATCATCATAATGAAGTGGTGACTGACACAACCTCCCTATAGAAATTCTTGCATCCCGATAGAGGCTATGGTGGGTAACATTACATCTTAAGAATTGTCTCTATGTATCACCCTAAATGACCACACATGCTCTCATCAGACCCTCTAGTCTGGATCATACTGTCCATTAGTATGGGGTGATAAATTATACTATCATCGAGTTCTTCATGTATCTACTTCTACCTTATGGAAGTGAACCTCTAGGTCCTACTCAAGAACTTTTGAACTCGCATCATGGTGTAGTTGAACCATCTCTCTCTTATAAGTACTTCAACCGGATATGTCCCTTGAGAGAACTCTTCCTTTCTCATGTCATCTAGGTAAGGAGATCTACCATAACCCATATTGTATGTTGACCTTCTTGGTCTAGGAGAAACTCACAACATCCATAATGATGAACTCCCATTCCCTCTCGGGAATTCTTTATACTTTATATCCATGCACTGGGTTAATGGTGTTCGTCCTTCACCTCCTGGCTTGCATGGCCACATGCTACATGTAACTTTGTTTTAAGCATCCAGAATGCTACCATCACTTACTATCTTTGTAGTACCAAGGTATATCATGTCCTCCTGTATTGTTATGATTCCTCAAGCTTGATACCTCGAAAACCCTAAACCACTCTCAAAAGGGTTTTATTACCTTCCTATCCAAAGAAGTGTATCTGAGGTTCTATCACCATCCTTTTACTACATCAAGGACTAAACTGGCTACCCAAACGACCATTAACTTGTTCAACATATCGTATTACATCCGAGTGTTAGCCAAAACACATCTTCTTTCCAAACATAGGGTTAGTCGAACTACCTCAACTTCTTCTAGCTTCCAGCTAAACTAGGTAGCTATATTTCAACCAGAGCATTCATTACCACTTCTTATCCTTCGGTGTTAGGTAACTTACACCTCCATGTATTATACTTATTGTCTCATCTCTAACTCTAAGTTTGTCTTCAACAAGAAACTCTGAGCTCATCCTCATGGTGATCAAAATCAACTTTGCATAACTTGCAAATTCCACATAGCTCATGATAAAACATCCTCACAAGATGATCTCCTTAATACTCTTAGTGTTTGTAAACCATCCATGTATCATTCGCTCCACAAGGGTATGTTATCATCTCTATCCTTATACCTTGTGGCAACGTTCCAACTTACATCATCCTTATCCTTAGTGTATGGCATGCGTACTGTCCTATCTCTCAGTCCCATAACAAGAGGAAATAAGCATTTAGCTGCAGTCCAAATATAGAGTTCTTCCTGTTCCAAGAGTAGAGATGGTACATCCCACCTTGCCAGTACACCTTTAAATCTGAGTTGAAATGTGCCACACATGTCTCTACACCACAATCATCCTGATATCAAAGTTACTTCCATGGAAAGCTGGTCTCGAACCTACTTGGGTCACCACACAATCCTTGGCCATCTCCTCTAGGTCTATAGCGTGCTGGCACTTTTGGGGTCATCCCTTTTCCCTTATGCATCCAGAGAGTGCCCTACTCATCTGCCCTTTGGATCCCATGAGTTCATGAAGGTGATCAATCTCCTAACCCATGGCCCTCAGACAATGATATCTATTACCTCCCGACCCTATGGTCCTGTGCAAATAGGGAATTGGGCAGCTCCTTCTTCCATCGGTCTTATCCCTACCTGACCCTAGGATAGACTTGGGATTCTATTATAGTACATGTCCAACTTAGAACCTTACCCAATCCTTCATCATTTCTCTCTGCATTCAGGACTGACTTTCATCCCTTCATAGGGGTCATGGCAACCTACCTACCTTGGTCAGGCCCCATACCGGTTACCTCCATGGTAACACATCCACATGCACTTAGAGATGGTTATCTATGGGTCTACAGGTTCACTCTTGTGCCATGCACTTTTCACTTAGCTTCTCAAGATCCTATGAAACCTCTTTAGGTTACAACAAAACTAGTAAACACCCTACCAGAGGGTCCCTCTTCCAGGATGGGAGGAAACTACACCTTGATAACAAAGGTTACAAAAATCCTTATGTCTAGGGTTTACATCCATATGAGCATGCTTAACCCAGCATCTACTAAGGCACAAGCGGCCCACCTACTAAACCATGCTAGGTCACACTCATTCTCTTTCCTCAACACTAGATCAACTTAGTTGTGAGGGGTTCATCAAACATACCCTTAAGGGGTTTCTTTTACTTTTACACATGAGGAGTACCATGCTCGAGACTCAAATCTCATCATGAGCATTGGGTATACTGCTTCCACTCTTAGGCCTAGGAACCCTAGGTTCTCCTCTGGGTATCCAACTACATGCTCAACCTCTTAACCATGAATCAAGCATGTCCAAGGTATGTCATGTACCTCCATGATCTTTCTACTCGAGCAACGCTTCGGAGTTGAGTCCTCTTCCAGGGCAACCAACTAGGTATAAAGCCTCATAACTTGTTACTTAAACCTCCTCAGGGTCTAAAGCACTCTTTATCTCATCCAATAGGTAACCACTTATACCATGGGTACTAGAAGCATCATCCTCTCTCTAGGGTTTGGTTCCTCTAAAGGCAACCAAGATATCATCAATCGCCAGGAATCAAGCATAAGGCAACCACTATCATCCACGTAGGTCGCATCATCCTTAACTCCCCACTATTCTTCATGTTTCAGGGTTTTAGACTTCCAACCCCCTTGTTGGGGTCCTGCTTCCTCTCTCTAGGGCTAAAACCACCTTCAACCATACCTACTAGAGGTCCCTTCTCCATGAAGGATCATGTTCTCAAGCAAACCCCTATGTGGTTGAAGCCTATGCTCAACTCATCTCTTTATGCTTTTCTCATAAGCCATCCATCATGCCCTTCTGGACAGGGTTTCAACCTACTACCGTGCCACTGACGTACTCTTGGGGCATGCTATCCCCTATTTGCATAAGCCATAAGGTTTCTATAGGTCCTTCACTAACTTCATCCATGAAGGAGCTACCCTTTTCTTAACATGCAAGGCCCTTTCCTGGGTTTCCAAAGGTGCTAGGTCACCCAACCTCACATGGCTCATATGGCAATCCAAACATCTTCTCAACCATGACATCTAACTCATCATGTCATCTCTCTCTCTCTCTAATCTTCACTTAGGGTTAGGGTTAACATCATCCTCGAAGGATGTGCTAGGTCTCTACTTTTAATGGAGGTCTCTACCTCCAAGACTAATTCTCTCTACTCATCCTCTAGACAAGGAGGTCTATCCTTAGGTCTCTCCTGAGGGCAAAGACAACTCGTGTCATATGACCTAAGCATGTATCTATTCTTTAGTTTGCGCTTAATCTATTATGCTTATGTCCATGACATCTTATTTACACGCTTTTTATTAATTTGGTGGAGGATTCCTTAGACCTTATTAACTTTTCCCCATACCTCAAGAGGGTGAGGAGAAGAGAGAAAACCCTAATCCTTAAGGTCCTTAACAGAATTTGAGTTGAGAAGGGGTGAACAAGATGAGAGAGTCCTAAAGGTATCTTATTTCGAATCATACCCTAAGAATTTGGCCAGGCAGTCACACAGATCTGGGAGTCCTCGTATTCCGACAAGTGGTGCGGAGGAAAATATTGCCAACCCCCGGGCGTGATCCTTTTCTAGACACCTCTGTCTTTCGGAAAATCCTCTAATAACTCCCTTGGGTTCTACAGAATTTGTAAAATTTAATAATTATTAAAGATTACTTGAGGAACCTATGCTCTGATACCAATTGTAACGACCTCTCCTCCCGGTAACCCCCAATTAAGGGAGACCGGAAGGTCGGTGCCATTATCCAATTAACAGGATCAAAGGTTCGACAAATAATCAATAACAATTATGTAATTCTACTAACTAACTGGAATTTGGTATAAAATTAAAACTTTACTTACATTTGAAAACTTCGGAAATCTATCTATCCTGGTCTTGAATTATTCTATCTAATCCTCCTTGCACTTTATTTCTTTTTCCACAATGTGTCACTTTACTGTTTGTTCTTTCAATTGTTGTTCCTAAAATGCCGACAAACAAAATGTCTGTCAGTATATCGAAATATACTGGTATGTGGGAACAACCAAAATCTTGCAAATATGGCTAACTATTTAATAATCACAATTAAATTAATTAAGCCAATTTACACTTTTTAGTATGACATTCTCCACTTCTTTTGCCCTAACCCTGGCATACCCACCTTAGGGTGCCCTTTGCTAATGACTTAAGGCCACCTTCTCATTCCCGAGCTTGGTGCCTGGGGTCACCACTCAAGGTGTCCATTGGTCTACCCATCTGGGCCTGACCTTTGGCATCATCCATCAGGGTGGCATGTAGGTGCGAGAATACATACTTCTATTATTAATGTGATAATCATAGTGACTTTATAGTTTGTAAGTATGAACATCCAAACTGATAATTTGCATTCAATGTGGTTAACCATCCGGAAAATCCTTGGGAAACTAAGGTGGTTATACATAATTAACCACATACCTGATCCAGAGAAACTTGATTATCCACGCATTAAGGATAAAGAATCAATCAACAAGCAATCAACAATATTCTGAAATTAATGCATATGATCCAAGTGTTATAGTTTATCCAGAACATTCTAAAGCTAGACTTGGATTCCACCTTAGGCTTTCTAGACCACATTAGGGTTTTATTAGGGTTTTTGCCTTCATAACGCTTTTATCATATTAAATGCTCTCTTAGTTCATAAACCCTAATTTCAACATCATAAGCCCAATTAAAGTCGATTATTTCTCTTTTATACCAAAACTACCATCTTTATCCTTTTAAGTTATTTCAAGGTCATTAGACTCAATTATCACCTTTAGTTTCTTTCAGATTAACAACTCATAATTCATGATGGTCTAATTCCCATATGAACTCGATTTGCCATTAATTCCACCTTTTATTCATGAGAAAACCCTAATTACCACCTTTAGGGTATTTATCCATAAATTAGGAACTTTAATGCTCAAAATAGCATATTCCTACTTTAATCATGAAATTAATCAATTTAAGCCATTAATAGTTGAATTAATCAACATTAGGGTTTCAAGGCCCATTAAAGTATATTCATGCATATGAAAGTCCAAATTAACTAATTATATGCAAAGTTCATCCTTTTTCTTTCTAAAGTTCCTTTTTATCATTAATAGGATAATATCCACTTTAATCAGCTATTAAACCTTACTAATCACTTTAATTATATCAAAAGAGGGTTCTTTAAACATTATTACATCTAAAGCTAATAACCTCCATTACTTTTCGAATTGAAATCAGAATTAGGCTCTAAATATATTTTATTTAGATTCCTCTTGATTTTCTGAGCAATTTTCATATTTTACATGTATCTATCCGAGCTACGGTTAATGAGATATGATTTTAGCAAAAATGACTTACTTTAAGCCAATCAGAAGCCGCCACGTCACCCGGTTCCCATGCAATGTGCGTTGGTTTGAAACACATTCGATTGACTATTTTGCCCTTGGTAAGATAAATGTCCCTTTAGCCCACGGAGGGGCATAACGGTCCAATGGGCCGCTCGTCTCCTTCCTCCGTGTGCCCTACGCAATCGCTGCAGCAAGGGAGCAGGTGCGGACCTGCCGCCCCTCTCTAGGCCTCGTCGGCCACTAGGGACCCTTCCACCACCTCCGCCATCCTCTCATGCTTGCGGTGTACCACCGGTTCGTGGCCAAGATGGCTGGGTACATCTTTCCAAGCTTCCGACCTTGAAGCTGATCTGTAGCCTGTCAGAGGTTTGCCCTTCCTTCTTGGGGTTCGAGGATCGCCACCGATCATTCCCCTAACTCCGCCTCCTATCTCCGCACTTGGGGCGCGACCAGATCACAACCAAAGTGGCTGGGTTGGGCGGTGGCAGACCTGCAACCCACGGCCACTGTTGCAGTCGTACAGTTGTTGCTGCGCCAAGGTTGGGGCAGGGCCACGATGGTGAAGTCTCTTCCCAGTATCGTGGGGTATCCACCCATTAAATCAACCCCACACGGTCTCTCGTTGCTCATGGGATAGAACCATTCACAAAGGTTAGGGTTGCATGAGGAAGATGAAGAAGAAGAAGAAGGAGAAGAAGAGAGTTACGTGAAACTCCTCTGGAATTGTTCCTGGCTCTACCCCCTTATATAGGGGAGAGCACCCAAGCCTCAAGACGGTCTTATAAGAGGGAACAAGTCCCTTTCCTAATAGGAAACAACTTCCCTTACTTAAGAAGCAAAACTTCTCTCTCTCCCTCATCTCTTTGATATATCTTTTCCTTGAATTATTAGGATTTCTAAAATAACTTCTTTCATTCTCTTAAAACTTGCCCTTTATTTAAATGGCACGAAACTCTATTTTCATTTAATAGGAAAATACTTTCTTTTTATCAAATTCACAAAATTCATTAAGAATGTATCACATTATCCTTTTATTTTGCAATTTTGGTATTATGTCTTTCCTCTTTCTTCATTGGGACTCCTTGGATCCCAAGAAACTGTAATAATTCGAAATTCTTTTTATTGGATACTCATTATCCTTCTAGATGTGTCTAAAGGCATTATTCTTCTTTATCTCTCATTATCTTGTTTATTTCTTATTAAAATAATTCTTTTTGAGGATTTCTCTTTATTTTTCTTTTATTTTCCTCATTGGTATTCCTTTTAACATTAGGAATCCTTGGGATACGAAATTCCACCAAGGATAACTCCATTATACCTCTTTTCACTTATTTTCCGCATTTCATCATTGTTTTCAATGTATTTCTTAATAAAGAAATAATTAATTAATCCGTTCTTTTCTTATTGCCTTTTCTTTGCAACTTTGGACTCCTTGGAACCCAAGGAACCCAAGAGGCACGAAATTCATTCTTGGATTACATTCCTTTGCCTTCTAGAGGTTTCCACCTCATCTCACTTTTCTCAACAACTCAATTATTCATTAATTAATTGAATTTCCTTGTTATTGGGCCCAATAGCCAATAAAGCCCACAAATCAAACAACAAGGCTATTTTAAACGAAATCCATTTATTCACAACAAATTATATCATTATTTGTCCAAATGTCATTAATATGAGAAATTACATTTCTCACCAAAGGAACCCAAAATTTGGGGTTGTAACATCCTTCCCCTCTTATGAGAATTTTGCCCTCAAAATTCTATCAAGCAAACAAACAAACAGGATAAGCCTTTCATGTGTCCATCATGGCTCTAATGTGGCTTCACCCTTTCCATGGTGCTTCCCAAGAACTTTCATCATCTCATTTTCTTCCATCTGAGTTCTTTCTTACCTTGGTATATCATACCCTCATAGGTGACTCAGGACATTCCAGCCTCAAAAGCTGAATAGGTTCAGGGCTCAGCACATGGCTTGGGTACCTCACATAGTGCTCTAGATCGGACTCATGCAACACATCAGTTTATCCTGAGGGGTAAGGTTAAACACAACCATCTCCACCAATCCATCTCAAATGGACCCATATATTGGGGAATCAGCTTTCTCAACTGGAGCTTAGAGGGGTCGGATTTTTACATCACATATTCTCCCAAAGTGAACTGCATATCAGTCTACTTTGCATCATCTCGTGACTCATGTCACCACTGGGCTCTCTTTCTCAGCCATTGCACAATCAAAGTGACTTCATCTGCACACACTTGTGGTTCTTTTCTGACCTTCACGAGGCCTCCTTCACCAACATCATCATAATGAAGTGGTGACCGACACAACCTCCCTATAGAACTTATTGCATCCCGATAGAGGCTATGGTGGGTAACATTACATCTTAAGAATTGTCTCTATGTATCACCCTAAATGACCACACATGCTCTCATCAGACCCACTAGTACAGATCATACTATCCATTAGTATGGGGT
Organism: Alisma plantago-aquatica; assembly: GCA_963693085.1. Classification (NCBI taxonomy): domain Eukaryota; kingdom Viridiplantae; phylum Streptophyta; class Magnoliopsida; order Alismatales; family Alismataceae; genus Alisma; species Alisma plantago-aquatica. The sequence continues at coordinate 821,121,203 of OY856411.1, read as the reverse complement.
GATAAACTATACTATCATCGAGTTCTTCATGTATCTAGTTCTACCTTATGGAAGTGAACCTCTAGGTCCTACTCAAGAACTTTTGAACTCGCATCATGGTGTAGTTGAACCATCTATCTCTTATAAGTACTTCAACCGGATATGTCCCTTGAGAGAACTCTTCCTTTCTCATGTCATCTAGGTAAGGAGATCTACCATAACCCATATTGTATGTTGACCTTCTTGGTCTAGGAGAAACTCACAACATCCATAATGATGAACTCCCATTCCCTCTCGGGAATTCTTTATACTTTATATCCATGCACTGGGTTAATGGTGTTCGTCCTTCACCTCCTGGCTTGCATGGCCACATGCTACATGCAACTTTGTTTTAAGCATCCAGAATGCTACCATCACTTACTATCTTTGTAGTACCAAGGTATATCATGTCCTCCTGTATTGTTATGATTCCTCAAGCTTGATACCTCAAAAACCCTAAACCACTCTCAAAAGGGTTTTATTACCTTCCTATCCAAAGAAGTGTATTTGAGGTTCTATCACCATCCTTTTACTACATCAAGGACTAAACTGTCTACCCAAACAACCATTAACTTGTTCAACATATCTTATTACATCCGAGTGTTAGCCACAACACATCTTCTTTCCAAACATAGGGTTAGTCGAACAACCTCAACTTCTTCTAGCTTCCAGCTAAACTAGGTAGCTATATCTCAACCAGAGCATTCATTACCACTTCTTATCCTTAGGTGTTAGGTAACATACACCTCCATGTATTATACTTATCGTCTCATCTCTAACTCTAAGTTTGTCTTCAACAAGAAACTCTGAGCTCATCCTCATGGTGATCAAACTCAACTTTGCATAACTTGCAAATTCCACATAGCTCATGATAAAACATCCTCACAAGATGATCTCCTTAATACTCTTAGTGTTTGTAAACCATCCATGTATCATTCGCTCCACAAGGGTATGTTATCATCTCTATCCTTATACCTTGTGGCAACGTTCCAACTTACATCATCCTTATCCTTGGTGTATGGCATGCGTATTGTCCTATCTCTCACTCCCATAACAAGAGGAAATAAGCATTTGGCTGCAGTCCAAATACAGAGTTCTTCCTGTTCCAAGAGTAGAGATGGTACATCCCACCTTGCCAGTACACCTTTAAATCTGAGTTGAAATGTGCCACACATGTCTCTACATCACAATCATCCCGATATCAAAGTTTCTTCCATGGAAAGTTGGTCTCGAACCTACTTGGGTCACCGCACAATCCTTGGTCATCTCCTCTAGGTCTATAGGGTTCCGACACTTTTGGGGTCATCCCTTTTCCCTTATGCATCTAGAGAGTGCCCTACTCATCTGCCCTTTGGATCCCATGAGTTCATGAAGGTGATCAATCTCCTAACCCATGGCCCTCAGACAATGATAGCTATTACCTCCCGACCCTATGGTCTTGTGCAACTAGGGAATTGGGCAACTCCTTCTTCCATCAGTCTTATCCCTACCTGACCCTAGGATAGACTTGGGATTCTATTATAGTACATGTCCAACTTAGAACCTTACCCAATCCTTCATCATTTCTCTCTGCATTCAGGACTGACTTTCATCCCTTCATAGGGGTCATGGCAACCTGCCTACCTTGGTCAGGCCCCATACTGGTTACCTACATGGTATCACATCCACATGCACTTAGAGATGGTTATCTATGGGTCTACATGTTCACTCTTGTGCCATGTACTTTTCACTTAGCTTCTCAAGATCCTATGAAACCTCTTTAGGTTACCAAAAAAACTAGTAAACACCCTACCAGAGGGTCCCTCTCCCAGGATGGGAGGAAACTACACCTTGATAACAAAGGTTACAAGAATCCTTATGTCTAGGGTTTACATCCATATGAGCATGCTTAACCCAGCAGCTACTAAGGCACAAGCGGACCACCTACTAAACCATGCTAGGTCACACTCGTTCTCTTTCCTCAACACTAGATCAACTTAGTTGTGAGGGGTTCATCAAACATACCCTTAAGGGGTTTCTTTTACTTTTACACATGAGGAGTACCATGCTCGAGACTCAAATCTCATCATGAGCATTGGGTACACTGCTTCCCCTCTTAGGCCTAGGAACCCTAGGTTCTCCTCTGGGTATCCAACTACATGCTCAACCTCTTAACCACGAATCAAGCATGTCCAAGGTATGTCATGTACCTCCATGATCTTTCTACTCGAGCAACGCTTCGTAGTTGAGTCCTCTTCCAGGGCAACCAACTAGGTATAAAGCCTCACAACTGGTTACTTAAACCTCCTCAGGGTCTAAAGAACTCTTTATCTCATCTAATAGGTAACCACTTATACCATGGGTACTAGAAGCATCATCCTCTCTCTAGGGTTTGGTTCCTATAAAGGCAACCAAGATATCATCAATCTCCAGGAATCAAGCATAAGGCAACCACTATCATCCACGTAGGTCGCATCATCCTTAACTCCCCACTATTCTTCATGTTTCGGGGTTTTAGACTTCCAACCCCCTCTTGGGGTCCTTCTTCCTCTCTCTAGGGCTAAAACCACCTCCAACCATACCTACTAGAGGTCCCTTCTCCATGAAGGCTCATGTTCTCAAGCAAACCCCTATGTGGTTGAAGCCTATGCTCAACTCATCTCTTTATGCTTATCTCATAAGCCATCCATCATGCCCTTCTGGCCAGGTTTTCAACCTACTACTGTACCACTGACGTACTCTGGGGGCATGCTATCCCCTAATTGCATAAGCCATAAGGTTTCTATAGGTCCTTCACTAACTTCATCCATGAAGGAGCAACCCTTTGCTTAACACGCACGACCCTTTCCCAGGTTGCCAAAGGTGCTAGGTCACCCAACCTCACATGGCTCGTATGGCAATCCAAACATCTGGTCAACCATGACATCTAACTCATCATGTCATCTCTCTCTCTCTCTCTAATCTTCACTTAGGGTTAGGGTTAACATCATCCTCAAAGGATGCGCTAGGTCTCTACTTTTAATGGAGGTCTCTACCTCCAAGACTAATTCTCTCTACTCATCCTCCAGACAAGGAGGTCTATCCTCAGGTCTCTCCTGAGGGAAAAGACAACTCGTGTCATACGACCTAAGCATGTATCTATTCTTTAGTTTGCGCTTAATCTATTAAGCTTATGTCCATGACATCTTATTTACATGCTTTTTATTAATTTGGTGGAGGAGTCCTTAGACCTTATTAACTTTTCCCCATACCTCAAGAGGGTGAGGAGAAGAGAGAAAACCCTAATCCTTAAGGTCCTTAACAGAAATTGAGTTGAGAAGGGATGAACAAGATGAGAGAGTCCTAAAGGTATCTTATTTCGAATCATACCCTAAGACTTTGGCCAGGCAGTCACACGGATCCAGGAGTCCACGTATTCCGACTAGCGGTTCGGAGGAAAATATTTCCAGCCCCCGGTCGTGATCCTTTTCCAGACACCTCTGTCTTTCGGATAATCCTCTAATAACTCCCTTGGGTTCTACAGAATTTGTAAAATTTAATAATTATTAAAGATTACTTGAGGAACCTATGCTCTGATACCAATTGTAACGACCCCTCCTCCCGGTAACCCCCAATTAAGGGAGACCGAAAGGTCGGTGCCGTTATCCAATTAACAGGATCAAAGGTTTGACAAATAATCAATAACAATTATGAAATTCTACTAACTAACTGGAATTTGGTATAAAATTAAAACTTTACTTACCTTTGAAAACTTCGGAAATCTATCTATCCTGGTCTTGAATTATTCTATCTAATCCTCCTTGCACTTTATTTCTTTTTCCACAATGTGTCACTTTACTGTTTGTTCTTTCAATTGTTGTTCCTAAAACGCCGACAAACAAAATGTCTGTCGGTATATCGAAATGTACTGGTATGTGGGAACAACCAAAATCTTGCAAATATGGCTAACAATTTAATAATCACAATCAAATTAATTAACAAGCCAATTTACACTTTTTAGTATGACATTATCCACTGCTTTTGCCCTAACCCTGGCATACCCACCTTAGGGTGCCCTTTGCTAATGAATTAAGGCCACCTTCTCATTCCCGAGCTTGGTGCCTGGGGTCACCACTCATGGTGTCCATTGGTCTACCCATCTGGGCCTGACCTTTGGCATCATCCATCAGGGTGGCATGTAGGTGCGAGAATACATACTTCTATTATTAATGTGATAATCATAGTGACTTTATAGTTTGCAAGTATGAACATCCAAACTGATAATTTGCATTCAATGCGGTTAACCATCCGGAAAATTCTCGGGAAACTAAGGCGGTTATTCATAATTAACCACATACCTGATCCAGAGAAACTTGATTATCCACGCATTATGGATAAAGAATCAATCAACAAGCAATCAACAATATCCTGAAATTAATGCATACGATCCAAGTATTATAGTTTATCCAGAACATTCTAAAGCTAGACTTGGATTCCACCTTAGGCTTTCTAGACCACATTAGGGTTTTATTAGGGTTTTTGCCTTCATAACGCTTGTATCATATTAAATGCTCTCTTAGTTCATAAACCCTAATTTCAACATCATAAGCCCAATTAAAGTCGATTATTTCTCTTTTATACCAAAACTACCATCTTTATCCTTTTAAGTTGTTTCAAGGTCATTAGACTCAATTATCACCTTTAGTTTCTTTCGGATTAACAACTCATAATTCATGATGGTCTAATTCCCATATGAACTCGATTTGCCATTAATTCCACCTTTTATTCATGAGAAAACCCTAATTACCACCTTTAGGGTATTTATCCACAAATTAGGAACTTTAATGCTCGAAATAGCATATTCCTACTTTAATCATGAAATTAATCAATTTAAGCCATTAATAGTCGAATTAATCAACATTAGGGTTTCAAGGCCCATTAAAGTATATTGATGCATATGAAACTCCAAATTAACTAATTATATGCAAAGTTCATCCTTTTTCTTTCTAAAGTTCCTTTTTATCATTAACAGGCTAATATCCACTTTAATCATCTATTAAACCTTACTAATCACTTTAATCATATCAAAATAGGGTTCTTTAAACATTATTACATCTAAAGCTAATAACCTCCACTACTTTTCGAATTGAAATCAGAATTAGGCTCTAAATATATTTTATTTAGATTCCTCTCGATTTTTTAAGCAATTTTCATATTTTACATGTATCCATCCGAGCTACGGTTAATGAGATATGATTTTAGCACAAATGACTTACTTTAGGCCAATCAGAAGCCGCCATGTCACCTGGTTCCCATGGAATGTGCGTTGGTTTGAAACACAGTCGGTTGACTACTTTTCCCTTGGTAAGATAAATGTCCCTTTAGCCCACGGAGGGGCATAACAGTCCAATGGGCCGCTTGTCTCCTTCCTCTGTGTGCCCTACACAACTGTTGCAGCATGGGAGCTGGTGCGGCCCTGCCGCCCCTCTCTAGGCCTCGTCGGCCACTGGGGACCCTTCCACCACCTCCGCCATGCTCTCATGCTTGCGGTGTATCACCGGTTCGTGGACAAGATGGTCGGGTATCTTTCCAAGCTTCCGACCTTGCAGCCGATCTGTATCCTGTCAGAGGTCTACCCTTTCTTCTTGGGGTTCGATGATTGCCACCGATCATTCCCCTAACTCCGCCTCCTTTCTCCGCACTTGGGGCACGACCAGATCATGACCAAAGTGGTTGGGTTGGGCGGTGGCAGACCTGCAACCCACGACCACTGTTGTAGTCGTACAGCTGTTGCTGCGCCAAGGTTGGGGCAGGGCCACGATGGTGAAGTCTCTTCCCAGTATCGTGGGGTATCCACCCATTAAATCAACCCCACACGGTCTCTCATTGCTCATGGGATAGAATCGTTCACAAAGGTTAGGGTTGCACGAAGAAGATGAAGAAGAAGAAGGAGGAGAAGAAGAGAGTTACGTGAAACTCCTCTGGAATTTTTCCTGGCTCTACCCCCTTATATAGGGGAGGGCACCGAAGCCTCAAGACGGTCTTCTAAGAGGGAACAAGTCCCTTTCCTAATAGGAAACAACTTCCCTTACTTAAGAAGCAAAACTTCTCTCTCTCCCTCATCTCTTTGATATATCTTTTCATTGAATTATTAGGATTTCGAAAATAACTTCTTTCATCCTCTTAAAACTTGCCCTTTATTTTAATGGCACGAAACTCTATTTTCAATTAATAGGAAAATACTTTCTTTTTATCAAATTCACAAAATTCATTAAGAATGTATCACATTATCCTTTTATTTTGCAATTTTGGTATTATCTCTTTCCTCTTTCTTCATTGGGACTCCTTGGATCCCAAGAAACTCTAATAATTCGAAATTCTTTTTATTGGATACTCATTATCCTTCTAGATGCGTCTAAAGGCATTATTCTTCCTTATCTCTCATTATCTTGTTTATTTCTTATCAAAATAATTCTTTTTGAGGATTTCTCTTTATTTTTCTTTTATTTTCCTCATTGGTATTCCTTTTAACATTAGGAATCCTTGGGATACGAAATTCCACCAAGGATAACTCCATTATACCTCTTTTCACTTATTTTCCTCATTTCATCATTGTTTTCAATTTATTTCTTAATAAAGAAATACTTAATTAATCCGTTCTTTTCTTATTGCCTTTTCTTTGCAACTTTGGACTCCTTGGAACCCAAGGAACCCAAGAGGCACGAAATTCATTCTTGGATTACATTCCTTTGCCTTCTAGAGGTTTCCACCTCATCTCTCTTTTCTCAACAACTCAATTATTCATTAATTAATTGAATTTCCTTGTTATTGGGCCCAATAGCCAATAAAGCCCACAAATCAAACAAAAAGGCTATTTTAAACGAAATCCATTTATTCACAACAAATTATATCATTATTTGTCCAAATGTCTTTAATATGAGAAATTACATTTATCACCAAAGGAACCCAAAATTTGGGGTTGTAACAACTCTCTTGTGTCATCCATAGTGAAGAGAGTTGAGTAGTGAAGCTTGATATCGGCCAAAGACAAGGGACATCGGCCAAAGTAGGTCTTAGCAACCAAGTTAGGTGATATCGTCCATTTGGATTGGAGATATCGTGCAAGAGCTTGGAGCTCAAGTCTTGGAGCTTGGAGAAGGCTCATCTTCAACCTTAGAACGTGTGGAGTTGAAGCTTGAAGATTGAAAACTATTTGAGAGGCAGGTTATATAACTTAAACCCATCAATATTATTATCTTTTCTTCAATATTATTCAATTTGTTGATCATTCTCAAAATTCAGACTTCCTTTGATCAATTGATATATTCATGAGTTCCAATAAGTCATTAGGATTGTTGTACATGATTTAGAATAGTAAGATAATGATCTTGAGGTTGATGATGATGACATCATCATTGAACAACCTGATATTGGTTGAAGACTCTTGCAACCCGATATGGGTTGAAGACTTTGAAAACCGATATGGAACCCGATATGGGAGACTAACCGATATGAAGGTAGGTTATATTTTGTAAAATGGATTCTACGAGCGATATGGAAGATTCCTATCTATCACCTTGAAAAAGATACAAGTGTAAACAACACCTTTGCACGATATGAGTAAACCCTACATGAGGACATGGAAACCAGATATGTCTTGGAATCTATTTCCTTGGAAAATTGATATACTCCATTACTTTGTGTTGGGTTAAAGATCAATTTAATATTCATTTTATCAAGAAAAGAACTAAAATTCAAGGTTCTTATCTAACATGGGAACACGATATGGTAGGCAATATGAGAATATGATATGGTAACAAGACACTACTTAATGTGGGTACCTGATATGGTGAACCCATGAAGTAAAATGATATGATGTTTAAAAATGTAACCCGATATGATACCTAAGATAAGTAAACCGATATGTTAGCAAACATAGAAATACAATATGGCAACATGATGCCATCTAATGTAGGAACACGATAATGGTGAAACCCAAGATGATATCCAAGATGGTAATCCGATATCATAACTCAAATGACAACCCAAGAGGCAACCCGATATGATGGAAAACCGATATGGAAGTTTAGAATGAAAATTGATATGACAAACTAAGATAGAGAACTAATATAATATTATCTTAAAAGATGTAGGGTAAAGCCATAATGGCATGCCCGATATGATGTACCCTAGTACACAATATGAGGACCCAATACTCCTCTATACCTGATATGAGGGTAGTGGTTTAACTCATACACGATATGAGGTTGACTTAAGATGAGAAAAGTTAAAGTGATACCTAACCCAACATGACTACACGATATGGTGTTAAGGGATATGCCCTAAAAACCTGATATGAGAGTGTGGTTTCACCACATGATTAAAATAGATATTTTTTAAAATGATGTGTGCATTTTCAAGCATAATGGGATAATATTATTAATCATGCTACCCGGTATGTTAGACATGCTTCTACTCATTAAGCTTTTCTAAGTGATGAATGGGATTAATGCAATATTGAGATCAAATAAGTTTAATAATGATAACCTTGAAGACCTTAAAGAGGTGAATTAAGTAATTTACATCCTAATAAGGATGTGAGAGAAACTAAAATTGAGAAGATAATTATGTGATTAACATATAATAATACTCTTGAGATGAGTGGAGTATGAGTTCAGACATAATCTTTGTTAATGAAATCTTGAAACCCTAATTGGTTTATTATAACCCTAATTCATTAGGGAAAATGTGTTCTTTAATATTCCATGGTTAAGATATGCGTTTGGAATTTTTGATAACATGATATAATAACCATGCAAGTATCTTGAGGCAATAAACATGGCTATGTAAGCTCTAGGATGTTATATGATACAGATTCAATGAGCTATGTGGACTATGTGAATAAATACCTTAGTTTGATGATCGAAAGGTAATAATCATCTGGTAAGTGGTGACAGTACTCAGTGATGAATTAAGGGTTTGAATACCCAAGTAATGATGATGACAAGAGCTTGAGATTCTAAGTGGTCTATGTGTTTCAGTAAATATGAAGGTACCTGATAAATGCAATTATGCTTTTCTTTGTAGTATTTGATATAATTATTTCATTCTGATATGTCTTCATCATGTTTTGTATCTGTTTTGATTGATCTGGGTGCTACACATTCTTTTATGACTCGAGAAGTGATTCATGACTGTAATAGGATTGGTAATCCAAGAATGGATAATCTGTTATTAGAAACTCTATTAGTCGGATCTGCAATGTTGTAGAGGTATGCTCTCCTTGTGTTCTTTCTTTCTCAGAACATAGCATTCAAGTGGATCTTATACCACTTGAAATTCATGGGTTTGATGTAATTCTTGGGATGGATACCTTAGAGAATTATAAAGTTGTCTTGGATTGTGGTTCCAAGTAGGCTATGTTCACAAACGGTGATAACACATGGGTCTTTTAGGGGGATAGAAAGATTTTCCCAACCTATCTAGTGTCAGCCATGGTAGCAGAGAAGTTGATGAGACAAGGATGCTTTGCATTCTTAGCACATGTGGTAGATACCAGAATAAAGAATCATAGTGTTTCTGAAGTTTCAGTTGTCAAGGAATTCGAGGATGTGTTTCCCGAGGAACTTACAAGTGTTCCTCCACCTCTGGAGATTGATTTTGAAATTAATCTTGTTCCAAATATGCAACCTATAGCTCAAACATCTTATAGGATGGCGCCAGCTGAGATGGCAGAGCGTAAGAAATAGTTGCAGGAGTTACTTGAGAAAGGTTTCATATGACCAAGTACTTCGCCATGGGGTGCTCCAGTTCTTTTTGTTAAAAAGAAAGATGGGTCTATGAAACTATGCATAGATTACATACAGCTTATCAAGGTGACTATTACGAACAAATATCCTTTACCAAGGATAGATGATCTGTTTGACCAGTTGCACTGTGCAACGGTGTTTTCTAAAATTGATCTAAGGTCAAGATATCATCAGTTACGCATCAAGGAGAATGACATACCTAAGTCAGCCTTTAGGACAAGGTATGGTCACTATGAGTTCATAGTTATGTCGTTCGTACTAACTAATGCACCATCTGCATTTATGGAGTTGATGAATAGAATCTTTCAGCCATTCCTTGATCAGTTTGTAGTGGTTTTCATAGATGACATTTTGATATACAGTAGAGACAGTCAAAAACATGAACAACACCTTCATCAAGCTTTAACCTTGTTTAGACAGCATAAGTTATATGCTAAGTTTAGCAAGTGTGAATTCTGGTTATCAGAAGTATCTTTCCTTGGACACATCATATCTGCTTCAGGTATTCGTGTTGACCATAAGAAAGTAGAGTCTGTTGAGGAGTGGGAACAACCTAAGACACCGATTGAGGTCCATAGTTTTCTAGGCTTGGGAGGATACTATAGAATGTTTATCAAAGATTTCAGTTCTATATCATTACCTCTAACCAGGTTGACAAGGAAGGAAGTTCCTTTTGGCTGGAATGACAAGTGTCAGCATTCTTTCTAGTTGTTGAAAGAAAAGTTGACTAGTGCACATGTGTTAGCTCTACCCGAGTAGGGAAAATGATATGTTGTTTTCTGGGACGCTTCTAAAAATGGTCTAGGATGTGTGTTGATGCAAAGTGATCATGTGGTTTCTTATGCTTCTCGACATATCAAGAAACATGAGGAGATTTATTCGACACATGATCTAGAACTAGCTGTAGTGATTCATGCGTTAAAAATATGGAGGCATTATCTCTATGGAGAGACGTGCCAAATCTTCACAGATCATAAAAACTTAAAATACATTTTCTCTCAACGTGAGATGAATAGGAGACAACGTCGCTGGATGGAGTTAATCAAGGACTACGATTGTACAATTGATTATCATCCAGGAAAAGCCAATGTAGTGGTTGATGCACTCAATAGAAAATCCTCGTCTCCGCCTACAGAAAATGCACAATTGAATTCTTTAGTATGATATAAGAGGGATATGCTTGTCTCTTTCAGACAAATGAATGTGAAGTTATAAGTATCTTTGTCAGCATGGTTATCAGCTAAGATGCATGTGAAACCCACTCTGAAGGAACAGATCAAAGAGGCACAACAGGCGGATATTGTGATTCAGTAGATTAAGTCTGAGTTGGGCAATGAGAAATGGGATGGTTTTCATGAAACAGATGACGGGATAGTATGTTATCATGGTAGGATGGTAGTTCCCAATAGTAATCACTTAAGAAAGTTAATAATGGAGGAAGCTCACTCATCCATGTATGCAATGCATCCAGGAAGCACTAAAATGTATCATAACTTAAAAGTTATGTATTGGTGGCCCGGTTTGAAGAAAGATGTAGCTGCGTTCGTTATGCATTGTCTGGTGTGTCAGCAGGTTAAAGCAGAACACCAGAAGCCTATAGGAATGTTACAACCCCTACCTATACCTCAGTGGAAATGGGATCACGTGACAATGGACTTTGTGGGTGGTCTGCCTAGGACAGCCAAAAGTCATGATTCTATCTGGGTGATACTTGATAGGTTGACTAAGACAACATATTTTCTTCCTATCAAAACAACCTACACTTCGGAGAAGCTTTCACAGATTTACATAGATGAGATAGTGTGATTGCACGGAGTTCCAACTACGATTGTATCTGATAGAGGTCCCCAGTTTACAAGTAATTTTTGGGAACGATTACATAAAGCCTTAGGTACGCAGTTGATGTTCAATACATCTTTTCATCCTCAGACTGATGGACAGTCTGAAAGAACTATACAAATCTTGGAGGATTTGCTTAGAGCATGTGCCCTCCAGTTTGTGGGAAGTTGGGATTTACACTTGAGCTTGATTGAGTTTGCTTATAACAATACTTATCATGCTAGTATTGATATGGCACAATATGAAGCATTATATGGTAGACATTGTAGATCTCCGTTGTGCTGGTTTGGTGAAACTGGAGAATATCAAATTTTGGGTCTTGAGTTGGTACAACAAACAACTCAAATGATTAAAGTTATACAACAAGAGTTGAAGGATGCACAGGATAGACAGAAGTCTTATGCTGATAAACATCATAGACCTTTAGAATTCCAAGTTGGAGATAGAGTGTATCTCAAGGTCTCTCCTTGGAAAGGTATTCTCAGATTTGGGAAGAAGGGTAAGTTAGCCCCTAGATTTATGGGACCTTACCCAGTGATAGCACAGATCGGGAAAGTAGCTTATAGGTTGGAGTTGCCACCTGAGCTACATAGACTACATCCAGTGTTTCATTTGTCTATGTTGAGGAAGTGTCATCCCGATACAGAGATGGTGTTGCAACCTGTAGAGGTTGAATTGAATGAAGATATATCCTATGTGGAAGGTCCTATGATGATTCTTGACAAACAAGTCAAGAAGTTGAAGAAGAAAGATATAGTTCTTGTAGAAGTTCTCTTGCATCACCGTGGCGTTGAAGAAGCCACATGGGAGTTAGAAGAAGTGCTGAGAAGGAAGTACCCTTCTCTTTTCTCTTGAGATTTCGGGGACGAAATCCCTTTTTAGGGGTTGATAATTGTAACACCCCTGACCAGGGTTATGGCCTAACCCTAGATGTTTTGCTTAAGTAAGTTGCTTACAAACTTGTTATTATCTTTTGAAAAGTAATTAAGTTCCTTTATGAAGTTTATTTTCAAATTTGAGTTTATATGCAAACTATGTGTGCATTATATGATAATCTAAGTGAAAAGTGCAATTCACCCAAGAAGAAGGGTTATACTGCAAATATCATATGTTGAATGTATTCCAAGTGTTTTCAATGTTATGAAAGAGAATATGATGCTAAGTGATGGCTTGTGCAAATCCTAAATTCTAAGTGAGAACTTGTGTAAATAATGCTAAGTGCTTGGTGTATCAATTGTGGCACAATTTGCAATATATACAAAATATAGGGTTAATGTGAAAATTACCACCTCTAGATTGTTTTACTTTTACCTAGTATTGTCTAGAGGAAAGAGAAAGAAGGAGACAATATGTTGAATCCTCCTAAAGTGTTAGCACTCTTAATAAAAATGAAAAGACCAAGAAAATGCACATGTTGAAAGTTATACATATGAGCATATCGAGTTGTGGACTTAGAAGGAAGTCCCTATCAGCCATAAAGCTATAACAAGAGTCTCCTATCGGTTTGTAGGTTTTAGAATTGCCCATGATGGGAAAGGCACTTCAAAAAAGAAATATGAAACGCCTAGCAACTTGTCTTGGAATAGATTAAGTTGAATATTATAATATAGTTAGTGGAAAAAGACTTGCCTAGGAGATAACTCAAGAGTCGACCCTTATCCCCTATATTATCCTTGGATTATTTATTTCTGCATGGCAAGATAATAATAGTATGCATGCAAGAGTATGTGTCGACCTTGCATGGCTAGGTGGCATGAAGTAACTTAAGCTCATGACAACTATTACACACTTTTCCATAAAACCCAAGTATAAATACCTTGACCTTCACTTGTTAGTAAGATTTTCGAATCTTGTTAGTACACTTTCCTCTTGTATCTTGCAATACTCTCTTGTGTCATCCATAGTGAAGAGAGTTGAGTGGTGAAGCTTGATATCGGCCAAAGTAGGTCTTAGAAACCAAGTGAGGTGATATCATCCATTTGGATTGGAGATAGCGTGCAAGACCATGGAGCGCAAGTCTTGGAGCTTGGAGAAGGCTCATCTTCAACCTTGGAATGTGTGGAGTTGAAGATTGAATCTTGAAATCTATTTGAGAGGCGGGTTATATAACTTAAACCAATCAGACTTCCTTTGATCAATTGATATATTCATGAGTTCCAATAAGTAATTAGGATTGTTGTACATGATTTAGAATAGTAAGATCATGATCTTGAGGTTGATGATGACATCATCATTGAAAAGTCTGATATGGGTTGAAGACTCTTGCAACCCGATATGGGTTGAAGACTTTGAAAATCGATATGGAACCCGATATGGGAGTCTACCCGATATGAAGGTAGGTTATATTTTGTAAAATGGATTCTTTGAATGATATGGAAGATTCCTATCTATCACCTTGAAAAAGATACAAGTGTAAAGCAACACCTTTACATGATATGAGTAAACACTGCATGAGGACATGGAAACCCAATATGTCTTGGAATCTATTTCCTTGGAAAATCAATATACTCCATTACTTTGTGTTGGGTTGAAGATCAATTTAATATTCATTTTATCAAGAAAAAAACTAAAATTCAAGGTTCTTATCTAACATGGGAACACGATATGGTAGGCAATATGAGAATACGATATGGTAATAAGACACCACTTAATGTGGGTACCCGATATGGTGAACCCATGAGGTAAAATGATATGATGTTTAAAGATGTAACCCGATATGATACCTAAGGTAAGTAAACCGATATGATAGCCAACATAGAAATACGATATGGCAACATGATGCCATATAATGTAGGAACACGATAATGGTGAAACCTAAGATGATATCCAAGATGTTAATCCGATATAATAACTCAAATGACAACCCAAGAGGCAACCCAATATGATGGAAAACTGATATGAAAGTTTAGAATGAAAATTGATATGACAAACTAAGACATAGAACTAATATAATATTATCTTGAAAGATGTAGGGTAAAGCCATAATGGCATGCCCGATATGATGTACCCTAGTACTCGATATGAGGACCCGATACTCCTCTATACCCGATATGAGGGTAGTGGTTTAACTCATACATGATATGAGGTTGACTTAAGATGAGAAAAGTTAAAGTGATACCTAACCCAACATGACTAGATGATATGGTTTTAAGGGATATGCCATAAAAACCTGATATGAGGGTGTGGTTTCGCCAAATGATTAAAATAGATATTTTTTAAAATGATGTATGCATTTTCAAGCATAATGGGATAATATTATTAATCATGCTACCTGGTATGGTAGACATGCTTTTACTCATTAAGCTTGTCTAAGTGATGAATGGGATTAATGCAATATTGAGATCCAATAAGTTTAATAATGACAAGCTGGAAGACCTTAAAGAGGTGAATTAAGTAATCTACATCCTAGTAAGGATGAGAGAGAAACTAAAATTGAGAAGATAATTATGTGATTAACATATAATAATACTCTTGAGATGAGTGGAGTATGAGTCCGGACTAAATCTTTGCTAATGAAATCTTGAAACCCTAATTGGTTGATTATAACCCTAATTCATTAGGGAAAATGTGTTCTTTAATATTCCATGGTTAAGATATGCGTTTGGAATTTTTGATAACATGATATAATAACCGTGCAAGTATCTTTAGGCAATAAACATGGCTACACAAGAGCTCTAATGTTATATGATACAGATTCAATGAGCTATGTGGACTATGTGAATAAATACCTTGGTCTGATGATCGAAAGGTAATGATCATCTGGTAAGTGGTGACAGTAGTCAGTGATGAATTAAGGGTTTGAATACCCAAGTAATGATGATGACCAGAGCTTGAGATTCTAAGTTGTCTATGTGTTTCAGTAAATATGAAAGTACCTGATAAATGCAATTATGATTTTCTTTGTAGTATTTGATATAATTCTTGTTTGTAACTTGATTGATGCTAAAAGATATAGTAATGCACTTAATTAAGAAAAATGAATATTATCATGTAGTTTCCCAGACCATAGATCCATTCAGTGTCAGCAATTGCTGAATGATTAAATGAGTTTTACTCAGAATGCATATTTTTGAATATGTGATAATATCAGGGTGCTCAATTAATGGACTCCCAAACTAAATAAGGGTGCTAAGTGGACTCCCTAAATACACCAGGTTGCTCAGTGGACTTCCTGATGAAACAAAACCAGGATCGCTTAGTGGTCATCCTGATAATCTGGGAAAGCTAAGTGGTCTTCTCCCGAAGAGAGTACACGCTACGGAGGTAACTCTATAGAGAAGATGTTGCTATACCCTGACATAGCTAATTAGAACAGACAAAAGATGTCATGCTAAACCTAAGTGTTCTCGTACTGACCTAGAAAGGTGAGGTCTTGATAGCCTGCTCTACCATTGAACTTGTATGGTACCGATTTCGACTTACTAGTGGTCAGTTGGAGTATGAGCGGTATATCTCATCTCCACTAGGCATAAGTATGAATGTGAACATGTAATCAGCCATGTAGTGTATTTGTGTAAGGATCAAATACGGGAAACATTGGTTGATGCCTTATTGCATTCATACATCTTAGTAGATAGATGTTATACATGTTCTTCATATTCCTTTTAAAATAAAAGATGACTCATAGATCTGTTATCAATATCTATGTTTTGTACTTAAAAATATATATGTTAAACAAATGGAATATCTTCTGTATAGTTTTATATTATTTCCTGTGATAATAATATTGTTGGCAGAGAGTTATATCTCTCATTGGGACCATAGTCTCACCCCGTGGGATCCACAATTTTTATGTGGACGCGGACGAGGGATAAGGAACCAGACTGTAGATGAAGGATCGTATTAGCAGGGACAGTAGCAGTATCTCAGGTTGAGTACACTGTCTGTCAGGGTTTTGTAAATAGAAGTCTATGTGTCGTCTCTGTACTCTTAGGTCCTTGGGAGATAGTTCTTAGTGATTTCTATGAACAACTTGAGATTTTGGTTTTCTTATCTTGAGGTTTTTATGTTGTCTTTGTACATATTAGAAGCAAAGAAACTACTTGTTATCCTCGAAAAGATATGAAATACTAAATGAATAATGTGAACCATATGTATATAAGACTTTGGTTCTTTGTGTAAGATTTTATTGAAAAGAAGATCTATGTGCAATATGGTTTTAATTTTTAGTGATTTTGTTATTTTTGTTAAATGATAATTCCGCAATTTTGCTGGTGATGGCTTGATTTGTAATTGGGTCATCACAAAGTTTTGGTATCAGAGCCTAAGCTTCGCTGAGTCTACAAAGACTTAGAATTAAGTTTGTTGATCTGTTCTAGTATCCTCCAGTATATCTTATAGTAAATTCTCCTCATACAGGAGAAGAAGAAAGATTAAAAGATGGCTAGAGCACACGAAGAACGCGCTGCTAAAAGCAGTGTTGCTGCACCAAGAGGTGGTGCAAGGGATCAGGATAGAGAAGAAAGAATGCCTGAGAATCCCCAGCTTGACCAAACTATGTTAGAGAACCCAGCTTTTCATGCTCTTTTTGGGCAGATCATGAATACAATGACACATATGTCTAATGACGTGGAATATTATCGCACTAACAAACTCACTCAGGGTTGAAATCCCCGAGGTTTTACCAAAACCTCGTGCAATAATACCACCCGCAAGAGGACGGGTCTTATCGCAGTATAGTTAAGGATCGAATCCCAAAGGACAATGTTTTTAAGAATCCTTATCAGTCAAATCTAGCTCAAGTAAGACTAATATTTAGAATGATTGGTTTATTTGAGGTTAATTAAACTAAGTGTAGGAAAGTAAAGAGCAGAAGTAAAGTTGAATCTAGATTAATGATATGGAATTGCTGGGATGGTATCGGGTTTCACCACCACTGCACATGCAAACACATCCAAACACATAACATCCAGGCAAGATAAAACTATCCAAATGGAGCTGTTGTGAACCCTCCGTGAGGATAGGCTCACGTAAGTGTCACTTTAGGGATCAGATTTATCGTCACCCTCTACATCACTCACTTACGGCTCTGAAGATACAACATCCAACTGAGGCTGAGGGCCCCCCTTGCGGGTAGACTCACAGAAGTGTCATCGTGGGCTAAATTGCTCATCCCCTCACGGATCACACACTTACGAACTCAAGGAACCCTATCATATCTCTCATCAAGGAGTCAACCATGCTAACCAACAAGCAGGTACGTGAATAGTCTGCAAGAAAACATCGACGATTAACAAAGAAGATACAACATCCAACTGATGTTGCGGGCCCCCCTTGCGGGTGGACTCACAGAAGCGTCACTGTAGGCTAGATGGCTCGTCCCCTCACGGATCATACACTTACTACCCCAAGGAATCCCATTATATTTCTAGTCCAGGAGTCTACCTCATTAATCGACATTCTACCCTACATATAAAAGTTCTCACAACATAGACAAGAACATGATGGAAGCAAGCATGCAATCAAACTACAAACTTATCAATTAACAACAAAATGAAAGGTTATGTACATTGCCTTGGAATGTTAAATGAAAAGACATGAAAGCATGGGCAGCGGGGCTAGTCCCCGCACCCCAGCGAAAGAGAACTATTCGCTCATGGTGCGAGAAACAAGAAGAACAAGAGAGAAGGAAGGTTCCACCATGAGCATGATGCAGAAGGTAGTCACAGCTCAATGAAGATGATGCGGTCTTCTACGTCGTGTCGGGGCAGATATGGACGAGGAGGAAGGACCAACAAGGCAAGCTGGGCAGACCTTCTTCTCCACCTTCTTCCTCTTCTCGGCCTCCTTACTCACAGTAAGAGGAGGTGTGGGTGGCTTGACAATGGCGTGAGGATAGTGGAAGTGGCATGGAAGGGAGATTGATCCTTTGCCCAAGCAGCCTGTCGGCGTCCTAGAATCGATACCCAAACGAGGGCCCTTGTGGTCCTATTTATAGGCTTGGATGGGGTCCTCACGTTTTTGCTGTGAGTTTGCTCCAAACGGTTTGGAGAAAAGGGTTTTGTAGACTGTTTGACATCCAAATGGTCTTGGCTTCTATCGGTCTCTGCCTCTGATCGGTTTTCTGCCCCAGTTGGTCTTGCTTCCAAACGGTCTGGAGATGCAAACGTTCTTGGGATGGGATCCAAACGGTCTTGAGAACTGATGGGGCTTGCACGGCCTCGCTGATCAAATGGTCTTAGAGAGGAACTGTCCATACAGTCCTGGAACTTTGCCTCCAAACGGTTTGAAACCGATAGGCGCCAACTGGTCTTCGCTTGTGCTGGCTTCAAACGGTCTTCAGTTGATAGTGACTATACGGTCTTGCAAACTGCTAGGCTTTGATCGATCTTGAAGAACATTTTTTCATGATCGGTCTTGAAGACCGTTTGTGCTTGATCGGTCTTGAGTCTCTGTCCAAACGGTCTTGAGGCCAAACGGTATTGGAACAGTATGGCTCCAAATGGTCTTAGGAGCGAACGGTCTTGCTTGAGTGTCCCCAAATGGTCTCCATCCAAACGGTCTTGGATATAAGCGGCCTTGAGGACCGATGGATTTCGATCAGTCTTCAACATCCAATCGGTCCCTGGTCCAAATGGTTTTGAAACCGTTAGGCGTCATACGGTCTTGAGACCGTATGGGCTCAAATGGTCTTGAGACCGTTTGGTCTCAAATGTTCTTGAGACTGTTTAAGGTAGAGTAGTGAGAGGGGGGTCGTGTAGGTGAATGTCTGAGACCGAGAGGTCAAAACCTCATGGGTAGACCGTTAGGGGAAACCGTTTGCTAAAGACTGATTGGTCAAGACCAAAGTTGAGATGATCTTTGAGTGAATTTCATATGATGGTTGAACCTAGTCAAGACCTTCACAAATCATTATATATCTAGTTAATAACCTTGATAATTGAATTAGTTGAGAAATCTTGCATTTTGTGAGATTTAGGAGATAAAACTGAAAGTATCGAATCAAATTGGTCCCAAAAAGGCAACTGAAAATCATGATGAATATGCATTCAACAGCTAACCATATACCAGCACCAGCCCTAGGACATCAGGGTCTAGTGAGAGACATGGATCTGGCAAGACCTTTGAACGGTTGAGTCAAGTAGAAGCCAATGAGTATGTTGGCACAGCTGACCCAGCAGATGCAGATTCATGGCTAACTGAGATAGAGAAAGCCTTTAGGATTCTTGATATCCTAGAAGCTGATAAGGTTAAACATGTTGTATATCTTCTGAAGGGAAGTGTTGGCCATTGGTGGGCCATCAAAGAAGAGAAAAGACCGGGGGTTGAGATTAGATGGCAGGAATTTCGACAAGAGTTTGTCAGTAGATACTTCCCCAAGACTTACCTTGATGAGAAGATTTCACAATTTGAACGAATTAGATAGGGAACAATGAAGATTATTGAGTATGAAGCTAAGTTTATGGAGCTTCTGCGATTTTGTCCGCACATGGCCACCATGGATGAGGAGAGGATTCGGCATTTTGAGAAGGGTCTGAATGTTGAATTGACTACACTTGTATCTGTTTTAGATAATAGAGAGAGGTTTGCCACCTTTGTGGAGTCAGATAGACAGATAGGGAGGTCTGTGATAGAGAAACGAGAGGCGAACAGTAGGAAGGCACCTGCACAGTTTCAAAATTAGAGATTTAGCATCTTTAAGAAACTAAGGTTTACTGCACCCGTGGAACCTCACAGGTTCAATACTCAGACACAGTGGACATCTAGTCAAGGTAGAGGCCATAGTTTTCTGCCAAGTGAAGCCCAGAGTTCAGCATCGATGTCAGTGATAGGACCACCTAGGTCGCAATGGGATAGCAGAGTCTTCTATAGGTGTAGATAGATAGGTCATGTGATAGAGGATTGTCCAATTAGGGACGTGGGAGTAACCCAACCACCAAGGCAGAGCCTGCAAGGCTCTCAGAAACAACAGTTCAGTAGTGGCAATAGGGGGCGTGGACAAGAATCTCAGGCAGGATCATCTACACCAGCCAATAGAGGACGAGGTCGGCAATAGGCAACGGCAAGATTCTATGCTATGAATCAGCCGCAGGCAGTGGTTAACCCACGAGTTGTGATAGGTCAGATGGAATTATTTCATTCTGATATGTCTTCATCATGTTTTGTATCTGTTTTGATTGATCTGGGTGCTACACATTCTTTTATGACTCGAGAAGTGATTCATGACTATAATAGGATTGGTAATCCAAGAATGGATAATCTGTTATTAGAAACTCTATTAGTCGGATCTGCGATGTTGCGGGAGGTATGCTCTCCTTGCGTTCTTTCTTTCTCAGAACATAGCATTCAAGTGGATCTTATACCACTTGAAATTCATGGGTTTGATGTAATTCTCGGTATGGATACCTTAGATAATTATAAAGTTGTCTTGGATTGTGGTTCCAAGTAGGCTATGTTCACAAACGGTGATAAGACATGGGTCTTTCAGGGGATAGAAAGATTCTCCCAACCTATCTAGTGTCAGCCAAGGTAGCAGAGAAGTTGATGAGACAAGGATGCTTCGCATTCTTAGCACATGTGGTAGATACCAGAATAAAGAATCATAGTGTTTCTGAAGTTTTGGTTGTCAAGGAATTCGAGGATGTCTTTCCCGAGGAACTTACAAGTGTTCCTCCACCTCGGGAGATTGATTTTGAAATTAATCTTGTTCCAGATACACAACCTATAGCTCAAACAGCTTATAGGATGGCGCCAGCTGAGATGGCAGAGCTTAAGAAATACTTGCAGGAGTTACTTGAGAAAGGTTTCATATGACCAAGTACTTCGCCATGGGGTGCTCCAGTTCTTTTTGTTAAAAAGAAAGATGGGTCTATGAAACTATGCATAGATTACATACAGCTTATCAAGGTGACTATTAAGAACAAATATCCTTTACCAAGGATAGATGATCTGTTTGACCAGTTGCACTGTGCAACGGTGTTTTCTAAAATTGATCTAAGGTCAAGATATCATCAGTTATGCATCAAGGAGAATGACATACCTAAGTCAGCCTTTAGGACAAGGTATGGTCACTATGAGTTCATAGTTATGTCGTTCGGACAAACTAATGCACCATCTGCATTTATGGAGTTGATGAATAGAATCTTTCGGCCATTCCTTGATCAGTTTGTAGTGGTTTTCATAGATGACATTTTGATATACAGTAGAGACAGTCAAAAACATGAACAACACCTTCATCAAGCTTTAACCTTGTTTAGACAGCATAAGTTATATGCTAAGTTTAGCAAGTGTGAATTCTGGTTATCAGAAGTATCTTTCCTTGGACACATCATATCTGCTTCAGGTATTCGTGTTGACCATAAGAAAGTAGAGTCTGTTGAGGAGTGGGAACAACCTAAGACACCGATTGAGGTCCATAGTTTTCTAGGCTTGGGAGGATACTATAGAATGTTTATCAAATATTTCAGTTCTATAGCATTACCTCTAACCAGGTTGACAAGGAAGGAAGTTCCTTTTGGCTGGAATGACAAGTGTCAGCATTCTTTCTAGTTGTTGAAAGAAAAGTTGACTAGTGCACATGTGTTAGTTCTACCCGAGTAGGGAAAATGATATGTTGTTTTCTGGGACGCTTCTAAAAATGGTCTAGGATGTGTGTTGATGCAAAGTAATCATGTGGTTTCTTTTGCTTCTCGACATATCAAGAAACATGAGGAGATTTATTCGACACGTGATCTAGAACTAGCTGTAGTGATTCATGTGTTAAAAATATGGAGGCATTATCTCTATGGAGAGACGTGCCAAATCTTCACAGGTCATAAAAACTTAAAATACATTTTCTCTCAACATGAGATGAATAGGAGACAACGTCGCTTGATGGAGTTAATCAAGGACTACGATTGTACAATTGATTATCATCTAGGAAAAGCCAATGTAGTGGTTGATGCACTCAATAGAAAATCCTCGTCTCCGCCTACAGAAAATGCACAATTGAATTCTTTAGTATGATATAAGCGGGATATGCTTGTCTCTTTCAGACAGATGAATGTGAAGTTAGAAGTATCTTTGTTAGCAGGGTTATCATCTAAGATGCATGTGAAACCCACTCTGAAGGAACAGATCAAAGAGGCACAACAGGCGGATATTGTGATTCAGTAGATTAAGTCAGAGTTGGGCAATGAAAAATGGGACGGTTTTCATGAAACAGATGACGGGATAGTATGTTATCATGGTAGGATGGTAGTTCCCGATAGTAATCACTTAAGAAAGTTAATTATGGAGGAAGCTCACTCATCCATGTATGCAATGCATCCAGGAAGCACTAAAATGTATCATAACTTAAAAATTATGTATTGGTGGCCCAGTTTGAAGAAAGATGTAGCTGAGTTCGTTATGCATTGTCTGGTGTGTCAGTAGGTTAAAGCAGAACACCAGAAGCCTATAGGAATGTTACAACCCCTACCTATACCTCAGTGGAAATGGGATCACGTGACAATGGACTTTGTGGGTCGTCTACCTAGGACAGCCAAAAGTCATGATTCTATCTGGGTGATACTTGATAGGTTGACTAAGACAACATATTTTCTTCCTATCAAAACAACCTACACTTCGGAGAAGCTTGCACAGATTTACATAGATGAGATAGTGTGATTGCACGGAGTTCCAGCTACGATTGTATCTGATAGAGGTCCCCAGTTTACAAGTAATTTTTGGGAACGATTACATAAAGCCTTAGGTACGCAGTTGATGTTCAATACATCTTTTCATCCTTAGACTGATGGACAGTCTGAAAGAACTATACAAATCTTGGAGGATTCGCTTAGAGCATGTGCCCTCCAGTTTGTGGGAAGTTGGGATTTACACTTGAGCTTGATTGAGTTTGCTTATAACAATACTTATCATGCTAGTATTGATATGGAACAATATGAAGCATTATATGGTAGACATTGTAGATCTCCGTTATGCTGGTTTGAAACTGGAGAATATCAACTTTTGGGTCTTGAGTTGGTACAATAAACAACTCAAATGATTAAAGTTATACAACAAGAGTTGAAGGATGCACAGGATAGACAGAAGTCTTATGCTGATAAACATCATAGACCTTTAGAATTCCAAGTTGGAGACAGAGTGTATCTCAAGGTCTCTCCTTGGAAAGGTATTCTCAAATTTGGGAAGAAGGGTAAGTTAGCCCCTAGATTTATGGGACCTTACCCAGTGATAGCACGGATCGGGAAAGTAGCTTATAGGTTGGAGTTGCCACCTGAGCTACATAGACTACATCCAGTGTTTCATGTGTCTATGTTGAGGAAGTGTCATCCCGATACAGAGATGGTGTTGCAACCTGTAGAGGTTGAATTGAATGAAGATATATCCTATGTGGAAGGTCCTATGATGATTCTTGACAAACAAGTCAAGAAGTTGAAGAAGAAAGATATAGTTCTTGTAGAAGTTCTCTTGCATCACCGTGGCGTTGAAGAAGCCACATGGGAGTTAGAAGAAGAGATGAGAAGGAAGTACCCTTCTCTTTTCTCTTGAGATTTCGAGGACGAAATCCCTTTTTAGGGGTTGATAATTGTAACACCCCTGACCAGGGTTATGGCCTAACCCTAGATGTTTTGCTTAAGTAAGTTGCTTACAAACTTGTTCTTATCTTTTGAAAAGTAATTAAGTTCCTTTATGAAGTTTATTTTCAAATTTGAGTTTATATGCAAACTATGTGTGCATTATATGATAATCTAAGTGAAAAGTGCAATTCACCCAAGAAGAAGGGTTATACTGCAAATATCATATGTTGAATGTACTCCAAGTGTTTTCAATGTTATGAAAGTGAATATGATGCTAAGTGGTGGCTTGTGCTAATCCTAAATTCTAAGTGAGAACTTGTGTAAATAATGCTAAGTGCTTGGTGTATCAATTGTGGCACAATTTGCAATATATACAAAATATAGGGTTAATGTGCAAATTACCACCTCTAGATTGTTTTACTTTTACCTAGTATTGTCTAGAGGAAAGAGAAAGAAGGAGACAATATGTTGAATCATCCTAAAGTGTTAGCACTCTTAATAAAAATGAAAAGACCAAGACAATGCACAAGTTGAAAGTTATACATATGAGCATATCGAGTTGTGGACTTAGAAGGCAGTCCCTGAAAAACACTAGAAGGGGGGTGAATAGAGTTTTTAAATAATTTTAACAATTTATTGAACTCAAACAACCACAATTAAAAATTAGAAGAAGGAGACAGGTGTTTAGAGTGGTTCCATCTTTAGCAAATACTAAAGTTGTCAGTCCACTACCCGGTTGCTTACCCAACCGGGATTTTGAAAGTATTTATTTTATTACCTTCTCAAGGATTTATACAAAATACAATACTTTCCTTTACACCCTTTGAGCAGCCTTCACTTGAAGTAGGTGCACCAACTTTGAGGTAGCCTTCTTGAAGTAACTCCAAGCTCCCCCTTGAAGTAGCCTTCCTCTCTAGAAGTAACCTCCCGTTGCACCAGCCTTCTGAAGTAGCTCAAAGTCACCTTCTTCGCCAAGAAGAACTCCACCCTCTCCAATCAGTAGCCTCCAACCTAGGAGTAGCAAGGAGAGTACAAACGGTAATAGAGAACAAGAAAGAAAAAGGAAATTACAACTTATCCTTTGTAGCCCAAGGCTTGATTTGCCTAGATCAAGCGTATAGATCTCCTAACCAAGTGTATGGACTTGTGATTGCAGTGGGTAGGAGATACTAGCCTATAGGACATGAATTTTGAGCTAAAGAAGGAAGTAGCCAATGTTCACAATGCTCAATTTGCTCACAAACAGATTGCTCAAAGTATGCTCAAAGAGTTCTCAAGTGTAAACAAGTGTGTTTGAGTGTCCTATGGTTTGTCCTATTTATAGGAATGGCCTAAGGATGCTTAAGGACGTTCTAGACAACTTCTAGGGGTTTCTAAGTGCTTAACTAGCCGTTAGGTACAAAGTTGTTGCTTTAACAACGGCTAATTAATTAATTCTGCAGTTGCTGTCAGAGATAATCTCGGTTGAGGAATGGTCGACCGAGACACCTACTCGGTCGAACATTTGTCGACCGATAGGCACTCTGGAACAAGTGATTTGCAACGTCTTTCTCCAACTGCCAACTAACTTGTCTGTTGTGAATAACGGCTACTATGGATCTTTCTCGGTCGAGAAGATTTGTCGACCGAGAGTGTCTCGGTCGAGGAGTTTGTCGACCGAGATTGATCCTGTTTCAATGTTTCAATTTAGGCACTAATTATATGTATGAGTGTGCATATGTGATCCTATTTGAAGGGGATGACTTATCTAAATGTGATGTTTAGCTAGGGAAGATCTAACGCTTGATTTACATGCAATCTAAGTACTTGTACATTATATATTTGTACAAGTTTTTACAACGCGATTACATTGCATGAAAACATAAATATGTGAGCATATGGATTTCCCTAGTTGCTTTGGCATCCACCTTAATCCTGCACACTCAAGTAGCTCGTTAGATCAATAAGAATGAAATGTTTGTCATAATCAAAACAAAGGGATTTTATAGATGTCCATTTAGCCAACAATCTCCCCCTTTTTGAAGATGACAAACATTTCCAAAAATATAAATAAAGGAAATATAAACCATATGAGTTTCATACCTTTAGATTACCTTTTGTAGCTTTTCCTCTTATTTATAAAATGTGTGCTTATTATTCCCCTTGAATTATGGAACATGAAATCCAATTCACTAGGGAATATAGCAACTTTCAATGTAAAGCCAAGAGTTTATTTATGAAACTCATTGATTGAGTTTTTCTAAGTTTTAGTTTTATATTTATTTCTCCCCCTTTGTCATTTCAAAAAGATATCCATTAGAAAATAAAAAACTTCCCCTTAATTAGATGTCCCATCAAATCTAATGAAAAAGATGTCCATTTAAAAGCCAAAATATCATGATGCAAGTAAGAGTTTTTGTTTAAGTAGCACAAATATCAAAGAAAACATCTTCCAAAGGAGTGATAAGCAGTTGCTTCCTAATTTTGTTAAATTGATCTAGTGGAAGCGGTTTTGTAAAAATATCAGCCAATTGATCTTCCGTATCAACATGATGAAGGGAAACATGATTCTTGGAGATGTGATCCCTTAAAAAGTGATGATGGATTTCAATATGTTTAGCTCGGCTGTGTAAAATAGGATTGTGTGCTAAGTTTATAGCACTCGTGTTGTCACAAAAAATAGGCGTAGATGAAAGAGTAAAACCATAATCGTTTAATACTTGTTGCATATAAAGCACTTGAGCACAACAAGACCCGGCTGCCATATATTCAGCTTCAGTTGTAGATAGGGCAACCGTATTTTGTTTCTTGCTAAACCAAGATACTAAAGCTCTCCCTAATAAGAAACAGCCACCACTAGTACTCTTGTGATCAAGTCGACAACCAGCATAATCTGCATCAGTATAAGCTTTAAAATCCAAGGATTGTCCTTTTGGATACCATAAACCAAAGCAAGTAGTGCCGGCTAGGTAACGAAGAATTCGTTTAACTGCTAGAAAATGAGAGTGCATAGGTTGTGATTGAAATCGAGCACAAAGACCAACGGAAAACATGATGTCCGGTCTAGAAGCAGTTAAGTAAAGCAAACTACCAATCATGGCTCTATATAAGGAATCATCAATAGGTTCTCCATTTTCATCCTTATCAATCTTAATAGAAGTAGCCATAGGAGTAGTAGCATGTTTACACTGATCCATCCCAAAACGTTGTAAGAGTTCTTTAGTATATTTTTCTTGGCTTATGAATATTCCGGCAGGTGTTTGCTTAATTTGAAAACCAAGAAAGAAAGTTAGTTCACCCATGAGGCTCATTTCAAATTCTTTTTGCATAATGTCACTGAATTGTGTGCACAATGAATCATTAGAAGCTCCAAAAATAATGTCATCAACATATATTTGCACAACTAGGAAATCAGATGTATATGTTTTGAAAAATAAAGTAGAATCTGAATTTCCAATAGAAAAACCATTATCAAAAAGATATGTCTTGAGCCTTTCATACCAATTCCTAGGTGCTTGTTTTAAACCATAAAGTGCTTTCTTAAGTTTATAAACATAGTCACCTTTTTCCGGTATTTCAAAACCAGGTGGTTGGGCAACATATACTTCTTCTTGAATAATGCCATTTATAAATGCACTTTTTACATCCATTTGGTAGAGTTTTATGTTTTTATGTGCAGCAATAGCTAATAACATTCTAATAGCTTCAAGTCTAGCTACCGGTGCATATGTTTCATCAAAATCTATTCCTTCTTGTTGATTATATCCTTGTGCTACTAACCGAGCTTTATTCCTTATTACTTCTCCTGTCTCATTTAGCTTGTTCCTAAAAACCCATTTAGTTCCTATTATGGTTTTATCTTTTGGTTTAGGAACTAAATCCCATACATCATTTTTAGTGAATTGATTCAATTCTTCTTGCATGGCTATTATCCAATAATCATCTTTAAGAGCTTCAGATATCTTTTTAGGTTCAATGATAGAAACAAAAGCCATGTTTGCAACATCTTTGAAGGAAGACCAAGTTTTGACTTTATCTTTAGGATCTCCAATAATTAGTTCTTGAGGATGATCTTTAATAAGCCTCGGTGTAGGTTGTGGTTCAGCTTGGTGATTATTTGTATTATCTTTCTCACTATCATTTGGTATGTTTAAATTTTCGAATTGATTTGTGAGATCTATGATTTTTAGATTTTTCAGATTTGGATTCTTCATGAAAAGAAACATGAATAGATTCCTCAACTTTTCTAGATATAGTGTTATATACTCTAAAAGCTTTGCTAGAAGTGGAATATCCCAAAAAGAATGCTTTGTGTGATTTTGAGTCAAACTTGTCTCTATCATCTTTGGTATTTAAAATATAGCATGTGGAGTCAAAGGTATGAAAATAGTCAACTCTAGGTTTCTTAGAATGTATTATTTCATATGGAGTTTTCTTCAAATGAGAGTGAACAGTTACTCTATTTAACACATAGCATGCATTGTTTACAGCTTCAGCCCAAAAGGTTTTGGGTGTTTTGTGTTCGAGCATCATAGTTCTAGCCATTTCTTGTAGTGATCGATTTTTCCGTTCGACTATACCATTTTGTTGTGGGGTGCGTGGAGCAGAAAAATTATGAGTGTACCCTTGAGATGTACAAAATACTTCAAATATATGGTTTTCAAATTCCCCACCATGATCACTTCTAATGGTACATATTTTGCTTTGTAATAGATTTTCAATCTTGGAACAAAATTGTATGAAAACATGAATAGTATCATCTTTAGTTGCAATAAAGTGTACCCATGTGTATCTACTATAATCATCAACAATAACAAAACAATATCTTTTACCACCAATAGATTGTGTCCTCATGGGTCCAAATAAATCCATATGAATTAATTCCAAGGATCTACTGGTGCTAAGTACATGTTTTGATTTAAAAGAGGTTTTGGTTTGCTTTCCTATTGTGCAGGGTTCACAGTTTTCAACTTGATCAAAAGATAAAGTAGGCAATCCACGAACAAGATCATATTTTACTAACTTTTTAATAATATGTGAACTAGCATGTCCTAGCTTTTTATGCCATACTTGTAAGGTATTTTCATTTGCAAGCAAGCATTTTCCCACTACTGATTTCATAGAGTTAGGTTTAAGGATATAAAGATTTCCAACTCTATTTCCTTCATAAACAACATTTGTAGTGTTTTCTATCAATAACTTGCAGCAAGTTTTCTTAAATAACACATCATAACCACTATCACATAATTGACTAACACTTATCAAATTATGGTGCAAACCATCAACGAGTAGAACATTTTTTATTTCGAGGTTTGTACCAACATTACCTATTCCAACGATTTTGCCCTTACCATTGTCTCCAAAGGTGACTGTTCCACTTTTCTTTTCTTCAAAGGTTTGAAATGCATCCTTGTTCCCGGTCATATGTTTGGAACATCCACTGTCAACCACCCATTCCTGCATTAGAATGTAGATTTTGGTACCCATGTGATGGTCCGATATGGTTAGAATCATTTAAGTACAGATTTGTATAAGAGTTCTGAATCAGAAGTCCAGTCGGTCGACAATTGTTCGACCGACATCTGTCTCGGTCGACAAATTTGTCGATCGAAAAGATTACTGTATTACAAACAAAGAAACATAGAAATTTAGCTCGGTTGACCAATTTTCGACCGAAATAATTTCTGGAAATTTTGATATGTTACAGACATTCGGTCAGTCGACAATACTTCGACCGATTAATGGTTCGGTCGACAATACTTCAACTGACTAAGTTCCTGTTTTAGTACAATAATGCAGAGAATTTACAATATGCATGAAATCTTTTGTTTAGTTGAGATAAGACAATATAAATAGCAAGATGGAGTGTTTGGTTATATCTCAACTAAATTCCATTTGACTCTACTAAGTTTGAGGTTTTGGGACCCAAACTAATTCGGAATCCTTAGTTTTATAAGGACATGAAAAGGAATAGTGTCCAAGGCGTAAACAAAAATGGCAAGTAATAGAGTCAACTTCATTTCTCTTTCTAGCCATTGTGTTCTTGGGTACAAACATAGTTTGAGTTCTTTTGGGTTGATTTTTCTTTGGAGCATATCCCAAACCTTTTCTTCCGTTGAAAACAGTACCAATGCTTAGAATGTTATCAAGTATATTTTTTCTTCTTAACTCATAAAGTTCTCTTTGCAGCTGAGCAATATTATTCATTTTCTTGTGTAGATCATTTCTTGCTTGATCTAAATCAGATAACAATGAATCTCTTTCTTTTATAACATTATCATAGTCTAGATGGTTACACAAAATAGGTTGAGTCTGAAAATCTTTTAGTTTAGCTAACAAGTCAGTCTTTTCTTTAGAAAGAAGATCAACATTTGTTTCTAAAGTGAGTAGCTTTCTAGTGCAATCATCTAAAGATGTTTTTAAAGACAAATTCTCAAGATTAATGTTATTCTTTTCAGAAGAAAGATTATCTAATTTAGCAATTTGCTCATCATTTGATTTGATAACCTTCTTTAGTTTCTTCTTGACATCAACATACTTATCATGAATTTCTTGTAGACTAGTGACTAACTCTTCTTTAGAAAGATCAAGTAGGCTTACCTCTTGAGAGTTTTCATCATCTTCTCTTGCCATTAGACAATCCACGGTTTCTTCTCCGCTTTCACTGTCACTTGACTCGTCCCATGCAGCTTTATAGGCTTTTTCTCCCTTCTTCTTGTGTGAGCTTTTCTTTCCTTTCTTTGCTTTAGGACATTCATTTTTGAAATGCCCTTTCTTCCCACATTCAAAGCACCTAGGAGGGGTAGAAGAAGAGCTGGAAATTTTGTTAGATTTAAATCTTTTGTATTTCTTACCATTTACTATCAAGGCTTCTTCTCCCTCTTCTTCACTTGACTCCTCACTTTCTTGTGTGACGACCTTTGAAGCTTTTAGAGCCACATCCTTCTTCTTTCCTTGCTGAAGTTCACATGCTCTTCTTTCTTCCTCTTCTAGGGTTGCTTCATGAGCTTCTAAGTTTCCAATAAGTTGCTCCATTTTCAGTCGAGTGAGGTCGTTTGATTATTCAATGGCTGTCACCTTTGGCTTATATTTTGGAGGAAGTGAACGAAGGATCTTTGATACCTGATCTTCTTCAAGGACAGGTTTTCCTAGAGCACTTAAACCATTAACAATAGTAGAGAATTTTGCAAACATTTCACTAATTGATTCATTAGGATCAATACGAAAGTGTTCAAATTTTTGTTTAAACATGCTAATTTTGGAATTTTTGACTTGGACTGTACCTTCATAGGTTATGGACAGTCTATGCCAAATATCATAGGCTGTGTCACAATTAGATATTCTATTAAATTCTCCTACCGAAATAGAACAATATAAAATGCTTACAGCTTTTGCATTCATTTGGGCCAGCTTTACCGTATTTTCATCCCATTCTGCAAATTGAGTTTGAGGGAGCTCATATGGGGTTGACACCATTCTCCATAAGTCCCAATTGTTGCCTTGGAAGTAGAACTGCATCCTTCTCTTCCAATATTGGTAGTTTGTTCCATCGAACGTTGGAGGCCTAGCAACAAGTGTTCCTTCAAGGTTAAGGTTGTTGAGCACTCCATCCCCCATTTCTTCAAGACCTTGTTAGGGTTCCTTGAAGCCTGCTCTGATACCAATTGAAAAACACTAGAGGGGGGGTGAATAGAGTTTTTAAATAATTTTAACAATTTATTGAACTCAAACAACCAAAATTAAAAATTAGAAGAAGGAGACAGGTGTTTAGAGTGGTTCCAACTTTAGCAAATACTAAAGTTGTCAGTCCACTACCCGGTTGCTTACCCAACCGGGATTTTGAAAGTATTTATTTTATTACCTTCTCAAGGATTTATACAAAATACAATACTTTCCTTTACACCCTTTGAGCAGCCTTCACTTCAAGTAGGTGCACCAACTTTGAGGTAGCCTTCTTGAAGTAACTCCAAGCTCCCCCTTGAAATAGCCTTCCTCTCTAGAAGTAACCTCCCGTTGCACCAGCCTTCTGAAGTAGCTCAAAGTCACCTTCTTCGCCAAGAAGAACTCCACCCTCTCCAATCAGCAGCCTCCAACCTAGGAGTAGCAAGGAGAGTACAAACGGTAATAGAGAACAAGAAAGAAAAAGGAAATTACAACTTATCCTTTGTAGCCCAAGGCTTGATTTGCCTAGATCAAGCGTATAGATCTCCTAACCAAGTGTATGGACTTGTGATTGCAGTGGGTAGGAGATACTAACCTATAGGACACGAATTTTGAGCTAAAGAAGGAAGTAGCCAATGTTCACAATGCTCAATTTGCTCACAAACAGATTGCTCAAAGTATGCTCAAAGAGTTCTCAAGTGTAAACAAGTGTGTTTGAGTGTCCTATGGTTTGTCCTATTTATAGGAATGGCCTAAGGATGCTTAAGGACGTTCTAGACAACTTCTAGGGGTTTCTAAGTGCTTAACTAGCCGTTAGGTACAAAGTTGTTGCTTTAACAATGGCTAATTAATTAATTCTGCAGTTGCTGTCAGAGATAATCTCGGTCGAGGAATGGTCGACCGAGACACCTACTCGGTCGAACATTTGTCGACCGACAGGCACTCTGGAACAAGTGATTTGCAACGTCTTTCTCCAACTGCCAACTAACTTGTCTGTTGTGTCTAACGGCTACTATGGATCTTTCTTGGTCGAGAAGATTTGTCGACCGAGAGTGTCTCGGTCGAGGAGTTTGTCGACCGAGATTGATCCTGTTTCAATGTTTCAATTTAGGCACTAATTATATGTATGAGTGTGCATATGTGATCATATTTGAAGGGGATGACTTATCTAAATGTGATGTTTAGCTAGGGAAGATCTAACGCTTGATTTACATGCAATCTAAGTACTTGTACGTTATATATTTGTATAAGTTTTTACAACGCGATTACATTGCATGAAAACATAAACATGTGAGCATATGGATTTCCCTAGTTGCTTTGGCATCCACCTTAATCCTGCACACTCAAGTAGCTCGTTAGATCAATAAGAATGAAATGTTTGTAATAATCAAAACAAAGGGATTTTATAGATGTCCATTTAGCCAACAGTCCCTATCAGCCATAAAGCTATAACAAGAGTCTCCTATCGGTTTGTAGGTTTTAGAATTGCCCATGATGGGAAAGGCACTTCAAAAAAGAAATATGAAATGGCTAGCAACTTGTCTTGGAATAGATTAAGTTGAATATTATAATATAGTTAGTGGAAGAAGACTTGTCTAGGAGATAACTCAAGAGTCGACCCTTATCCCCTATATTATCCTTGGATTTTTTATTTCTGCATGGCAAGATAATAATAGTATGCATGCAAGAGTATGTGTCGACCTTGCATGGCTAGGTGGCATGAAGTAACTTAAGCTCATGACAACTATTACACACTTTTCCATAAAACCCAAGTATAAATACCTTGACCTTCACTTGTTAGTAAGATTTTCGAATCTTGTTAGTACCCTTTCCTCTTGTATCTTGCAATACTCTCTTGTGTCATCCATAGTGAAGAGAGTTGAGTGGTGAAGCTTGATATCGGCCAAAGTAGGTCTTAGAAACCAAGTGAGGTGATATCGTCCATTTGGATTAGAGATAGCGTGCAAGACCTTGGAGCTCAAGTCTTGGAGCTTGGAGAAGGCTCATCTTCAACCTTGGAATGTGTGGAGTTGAAGCTTGAAGATTGAAATCTATTTGACAGGCGGGTTATATAACTTAAACCAATCAGACTTCCTTTGATCAATTGATATATTCATGAGTTCCAATAAGTAATTAGGATTGTTGTACATGATTTAGAATAGTAAGATCATGATCTTGAGGTTGATGATGATGACATCATCATTGAAAAACCTGATATGGGTTGAAGACTCTTGCAACCCGATATGGGTTGAAGACTTTGAAAACCGATTTGGAACCCGATATGGGAGTCTACCCGATATGAAGGTAGGTTATATTTTCTAAAATGGATTCTATGAATGATATGGAAGATTCCTATCTATCACCTTGAAAAAGATACAAGTGTAAAGCAACACCTTTGCATGATATGAGTAAACACTACATGAGGACATGGAAACCCAATATGTCTTGGAATCTATTTCCTTGGAAAATCGATATACTCCATTACTTTGTGTTGGGTTGAACATCAATTTAATATTCATTTTATCAAGAAAAGAACTAAAATTCAAGGTTCTTATCTAACATGGGAACACGATATGGTAGGCAATATGAGAATACGATATGGTAATAAGACACCACTTAATGTGGGTACCTGATATGGTGAACCCATGAGGTAAAATGATATGATGTTTAAATATGTAACCCGATATGATACCTAAGGTAAGTAAACCGATATGATAGCCAACATAGAAATACGATATGGAAACATGATGCCATCTAATGTAGGAACACGATAATGGTGAAACCTAAGATGATATCCAAGATGTTAATCTGATATAATAACTCAAATGACAACCCAAGAGGCAACCCAATATGATGGAAAACTGATATGGAAGTTTAGAATGAAAATTGATATGACAAACTAAGATATAGAACTAATATAATATTAACTTGAAAGGTGTAGGGTAAAGCCATAATGGCATGCCCGATATGATGTACCCTAGTACTCGATATGAGGACCCAATACTCCTCTATACCCGATATGAGGGTAGTGGTTTAACTCATACATGATATGAGGTTGACTTAATATGAGAAAAGTTAAAGTGATACCTAACCCAACATGTCTAGATGATATGGTGTTAAGGGATATGCCATAAAAACCTGATATGAGGGTGTGGTTTCACCACATGATTAAAATAGATATTTTTTAAAATGATGTATGCATTTTCAAGCATAATGGGATAATATTATTAATCATGCTACCCGGTATGGTAGACATGCTTTTACTCATTAAGCTTGTCTAAGTGATGAATGGGATTAATGCAATATTGAGATCCAATAAGTTTAATAATGATAAGTTGGAAGACCTTAAAGAGGTGAATTAAGTAATCTACATCCTAGTAAGGATGAGAGAGAAACTAAAATTGAGAAGATAATTATGTGATTAACATATAATAATACTCTTGAGATGAGTGGAGTATGAGTCCGGACTAAATCTTTGCTAATGAAATCTTGAAACCCTAATTGGTTGATTATAACCCTAATTCATTAGGGAAAATGTGTTCTTTAATATTCCATGGTTAAGATATGCGTTTGGAATTTTTGATAACATGATATAATAACCGTGCAAGTATCTTTAGGCAATAAACATGGCTACACAAGAGCTCTAATGTTATATGATACAGATTCAATGAGCTATGTGGACTATGTGAATAAATACCTTGGTCTGATGATCGAAAGGTAATGATCATCTGGTAAGTGGTGACAGTAGTCAGTGATGAATTAAGGGTTTGAATACCCAAGTAATGATGATGACAAGAGCTTGAGATTCTAAGTTGTCTATGTGTTTCAGTAAATATGAAAGTACCTGATAAATGCAATTATGATTTTCTTTGTAGTATTTGATATCATTCTTGTTTGTAACTTGATTGATGCTAAAAGATATAGTAATGCACTTAATTAAGAAAAATGAATATTATCATGTATTTTCCCATACCATAGATCCATTCAGTGTCAGCAATTGTTGAATGATTAAATGAGTTTTACTCAGAATGCATATTTTTGAATATGTGATAATATCAGGGTGCTCAATTAATGGACTCCCAAACTAAATAAGGGTGCTAAGTGGACTCCCTAAATACACCAGGTTGCTCAGTGGACTTCCTGATGAAACTAATCCAGGATCGCTTAGTGGTCATCCTGATAATTCAGGAAAGCTAAGTGGTCTTCTCCCGAAAATAGTACACGCTACGGAGGTAACTCTATATCGAAGATGTCGCTATACCCCGACATAGCTAATTAGAACAGACACAAGATGTCATGCTAAGCCTAAGTGTTCTCGTACTGACTGAGAAAGGCAAGGTCTTGATAGCTGGCTCTGCCATTGAACTTGTATGGTACCGATTTCGACTTACTAGTGGTCGGTTGGAGTATGAGCGGTATATCTCAACTCCTCTAGGCATAAGTATGAATGTGAACATGTAATCAACCATGTAGTTTGTTGGCTAAATGGACATTTGTAAATCCCTTTGTTTTGATAATGACAAACATTTCATTCTTGTTAATCTAACGTGCTACTTGAGTGTGCAGGAATAAGGTGGATGACAAAGCAATTAGGGAAATCCATAT
Source organism: Alisma plantago-aquatica (assembly GCA_963693085.1). Lineage (NCBI taxonomy): Eukaryota > Viridiplantae > Streptophyta > Magnoliopsida > Alismatales > Alismataceae > Alisma > Alisma plantago-aquatica. The sequence goes on along the minus strand of OY856411.1, from coordinate 821,084,833 downwards.
GCTTACATATTTATATTTTCATGAAATGTAATCGCTTTGTAAAAACTTGTAGAAATATATAATGTACAAGTACTTAGATTTCATGTAAATCAAGCGTTAGATTCTCCCTAGCTAAACATCACATTTAGATAGGTCATCCCCTTCAAATAAGTGTCACATATGCACACTCATACACACACATAGTGCTTTAATTGAAAAATTGAAACAGGGTCAATCTCGGTCGACTAACTCCTCGACCGAGACACTTTCGGTCGACAATCTTCTCGACCGAGAAAGACCCAAGTAGCCGTTAGACACATCTGACAAGGTAGTTGGCAGTTGCAGATAAACGTTGCAAAACACTTGATTCAGAGAGCCTGTCGGTCGACAAAAGTTCGATCGATTAGGTGTCTCGGTCGACCATTTCTCGACCGAGATGGACTCTGACAGCAACTGTAGAATTAATCAATTAGCCATTGCTAAAGCAACAAACTTGTACCTAACGGCTAGTTAAGCACTTAGAAACCCCTAGAAGATGTCTAGAACGTCCTTAAGCACTTGTAGGACATTCCTATAAATAGGACATGCCTTAGGACACCTAAACTCACTTGTTACACTTGAGAAATCTTTGAGCATACTTTGAGCAACCTGTTTGTGAGCAAATTGAGCATAGTAACAATTGGCTACTTCTTCTCTTAGCTCAAAATTCGTGTCCTATAGGCTAGCATCTCCTATCCACTGCAATTACATTTCCATACACTTTGGTTAGGAAGAACTACATGCTTGATCTAGGCAAATCAAGCCTTGTGCTACAAAAGGATAAGTTGTAATTTCTATTTTCTTTCTTGTTCTCTATTGTTGTTTGTACTCTCCTTGCTACTCCTAGGTTGGAGGCTGCGGATTGGAGAGGTTGAAGATCTTCTTGGTGAAGAAGGGGACCTTGAGCTACTTCAAGAAGGATGGTGCAACGGGAGGTTATTTCTAGAGAGGAAGGCTACTTCAAGGGGGAGCTTGGAGTTACTTCAAGAAGGCTACCTCGGGTTGGTGCATCTACTTCAAGTGAAGGTTGTTCAAGGGGTGTAAGAAAGCATTGTATTTTGTGTAAATCCTTGTCAAGGTAATAAAATTAATACTTTCAAAATCCCGGTTGGGTAAGCAACCGGGTAGTGGACTGACAACTTTAGTATTTTATAAAGTTGGAACCACTCTAAACACCTGTCTCCTTCTTCCATTTTCAATTGTGGTTGTTTTGAGTCAAATAATTGTTAAAATATTTAAAAACTCTATTCACCCCCCTCTAGTGTTTTTCAATTGGTATCAGAGTAGGCTTCAAGGAACCTTAACAAGGTCTTGAAGAATGGGTGACGGGGTGCTTAACAACCTTAACCTTGAAGGAACACTTGTTGCTAGACCTCCGGCATTTGATGGAACAAACTACACATATTGGAAGAGAAGGATGTAGTTCTACTTCCAAGGCATCAATTGGGACTTATGGAGGATGGTGTCAACCCCATACGAGCTTCCTCAAACACAATATGCAGAGTGGGATGCAAACACGGTAAAGTTGGCTCAAATGAATGCCAAAGTTGTAAGCATTTTATATTGTTCAATTTATGTAGGAGAATTTAATAGGATATCAAACTGTGACATAGCCTATGACATCTGGCATAGACTGTCCATAACTTATGAAGGTACAGTTCAAGTCAAGAATTCTAAGATTAGCATGCTTAAACAAAAGTTTGAACACTTCCGTATGGATCCAAATGAATCTATTAGTGAAATGTTTGCAAAATTATCTTCTATTGTTAATGGTTTAAATGCCCTAGGAAAACATGTTCTTGAAGAAGATCAGGTATCAAAAATCCTTCGATCACTTCCTCCTAAATACAAGCCAAAGGTGACAGCCATTGAAGAAGCTAATGACCTCACTAGGCTGAAAATGGAACAACTCATTGGCAATCTAGAAGCTCATGAAGCAACCCTAGAAGAGGAAGAAAGAAGAGAACGTGAACTTCAGCAAGGAAAGAAGAAGGATGTGGCTCTAAAAGATTCAAAGATAATCACACCCAAAAGTAAGGAGTCAAGTGAAGAAGAAGGAGAAGAAGCATTGATTGTCAATGGTAAAAAATATAGAAGATTTAAATCTAACAAAATTTCTAGTTCTTCTTCTTCTCCTCCTAGGTGCTTTGAGTGTGGAAAGAAAGGACATTTCAAAAATGAATGTCCTAAAGCAAAGAAAGGAAAGAAAATCTCACACAAGAAGAGAGGAGAAAAAGCCTATAAAGTTGCATGGGACGAGTCAAGTGAAAGTGAAAGCGGAGAAGAAAAGGTGGAATGTCTAATGGCAAGAGAAGATGATGAAGACTCTCAAGAGGTAAGCCTACTTGATCTTCCTAAAGAAGAGTTAATTACTAGTTTACAAGAAACTCATGATAAATATGTTGATGTCAAGAAGAAACTAAAGAAGGTTATCAAAATAAATGATGAGCTATATGCTAAATTAAATGATCTCTCTTCTGAAAAGAACAACATTGATCTTGATAATTTGTCTTTAAAAACATCTTTAAATGATTGCACTAACAAGCTACTCACTCTAGAAACAAATGTTGATCTTCTCTCTCAAGAAAAGACTAAATTGTTAGCTAAACTAAAAGATTTTTAGACTCAACCAATTTTGTGTAACCATCTAGACTATGATAATGTTGTAAAAGAAAGAGACTCCCTATTATTTGATTTAGATCAAGCTAGAAAAGATTTACACAAGAAGATGGATGATATTGCTAAGCTACAAAGAAACCTACATGAGTTAAGAAGAAAAGATATCCTTGACAACATCCTAAAAGCTTCCTCTAGTTTCAATGGAAGAAAAGGTTTGGGATATGATCCAAAGAAAAATCAACCCAAAAGAACTCAGACTATGTTTGTACCTAAGAACACAATTCCTAGAAAGAGAAATGAAGTTGACTCTATTACTTGTCATTTTTGTCTACGTCTTGGACATTATTCATTTTCATGCCCGTATAAGACCAAGGATTCCTACTTAGTTTGGGTCCCAAAATCCCAAACTTAGTAGAGTAGCATGCAATTCAGTTGAGATATGATCAAATGCTTAATTTTGCAATTCATATTGTATTATCTCAACTTAATAAAAATTTTTATGCATTGTAATAATTTTCTGAACTGCTGTACTGAAACAGAAACTTAGTCGGTCGAAGTATTGTCGACCGAAAATATAATCAGTCGAACTTTTGTCGACCGACCAGATGCCTGTGACAAATCAAAATCAAACAGCAACTATTTCGATCAAAAATTAGTCAACCGGCTGAATTTCTGTCTTTAATTTGCAATACAGCAATCTTCTCGATCGACGATTAGTCAACCGAGAAAGATGTCGGTCGAACAATTGTCAACCGACTGAAGTTCTGAATCAGAATTTTTATACAGTCTCTACTTAAATGCTTCTAACCATATCGGACCATCACATGGGTACCAAAACCTACATTCTAATGCAGGATTGGGTGGTTGACAGTGGATGTTCCAAACACATGACCGGAAACAAGGATGCATTTCAAACCTTTAAAGAAAAGAAGAGTGGAACAGTCACTTTTGGAGATAACGGTAAAGGTAAAATTGTTGGAATAGGTAACATTGGTACAAACCTCAAAATAAAGAATGTCCTACTTGTTGATGGTTTGCATCATAACTTAATAAGTGTGAGTCAATTATGTGATAGTGGTTATGATGTTTTATTTAACAAAACTTGCTGCAAATTATTAATAGAAAACACTACAAATGTTGTCTATGAAGGAAAAAGAGTTGGAAATCTTTATATCCTTAGACCTAACTCTATGAAATCTGTAGTAGGAAAATGCTTGCTTGCAAATGAAAATACTTTACAATTATGGCATAAAAAGCTAGGACATGCTAGTTCACATGTTATCAAAAAGTTAGTAAAATATGATCTTGTTTGTGGTTTGCCTACTTTATCCTTTGATCAAGTTGAAAATTGTGAACCATGTACATTGGGAAAGCAAACAAAAACCTCTTTTAAACCAAAACATGAACTTAGCACCAGTAGATATTTAGAATTAATTCACATGGATTTATTTGGACCTATGAGGACACAATCTATCAGTGGCAAAAGATATTGTTTTTTTATTGTTGATGATTATAGTAGATATACATGGGTACATTTTATTGCAACCAAAGATGATAATATTCATGCTTTTATAAAATTTTTCTCTATGATTGAAAATCTATTACAAAGCAAAATATGTACCATTAGAAGTGATCATGGTGGAGAATTTGAAAATCATGTATTTGAAGAATTTTGCACATCTCAAGGGTACACTCACAATTTTTCTACTCCACGCACTCCACAACAAAATGGTATAGTTGAAAGGAAAAATCGATCACTACAAGAAATGGCTAGAACTATGATGCTCGAACATAACACACCCAAAACCTTTTGGGCTGAAGCTGTAAACACCGCATGCTATGTGTTAAATAGAGTAACTGTTCACTCTCATTTGAAGAAAACTCCGTATGAAATAATACATTCTAAGAAACCTAGAGTTGACTATTTTCATACCTTTGGATCTACATGTTATATCTTAAATACCAAAGATGATAGAGATAAGTTTGATTATAAATCACACAAAGCATTCTTTTTGGGATATTCTACCTCTAGCAAAGCATTTAGAGTCTATAACACTATCTCTAGAAAAGTTGAGGAATCTATTCATGTCTCTTTTCATAAAGAGTCCAAATCAGAAAATCTAGAAATAATTGATCTTACTAATCAATTCGAAAACCTAAACATACCAAATGACAGTGAGAAAGATACTACAAACAATAACCAAGCTGAAACACAACCTATACCTAGACTTATTAAGGATCATCCTCAAGAATTAATTATTGGAAATCCAAATGATAAAGTAAAAACTCAGTCTTCCTTTAAGGATGTTGCAAACATGGCCTTTGTTTCTATCATTGAACCTAAGAAGATATCTGAAGCTCTTAAAGATGATTATTGGATAATAGAAATGCAAGAAGAACTAAACCAATTCACTAAAAATGATGTATGGGATTTAGTTCCTAAACCACAAGATAAAACCATCATTGGAACTAAATGGGTTTTTAGGAATAAACTAAATGAGGCAGGAGAAGTAATAAGGAATAAAGCTCGGTTAGTAGCACAAGGATATAATCAACAAGAAGGAATAGATTTTGATGAAACGTATGCACCAGTAGCTAGACTTGAAGCTATAAGAATGTTACTAGCTATTGCTGCACATAAAAACATCAAACTCTACCAAATGGATGTAAAAAGTGCATTTCTAAACGGAATCATTCAAGAAGAAGTATATGTTGCCCAACCACCCGGTTTTGAAATACCGGAAAAAGGTGACTATGTTTATAAACTTAAGAAAGCACTTTATGGTTTAAAACAAGCACCTAGGAACTGGTATGAAAGGCTCAAGACATATCTTTTTGATAATGGTTTTTCTATTGGAAATTCCGATTCTACTTTATTTTTCAAAACATATACATCTGATTTCCTAGTTGTGCAAATATATGTTGATGACATTATTTTTGGAGCTTCTAATGAATCGTTGTGCACACAATTCAGTGACTTTATGCAAAAAGAATTTGAAATGAGCCTCATGGGTGAACTAACTTTCTTTCTTGGTTTCCAAATTAAACAAACGCCTGCCAGAATTTTTATAAGCCAAGAAAAATATACTAAAGAACTCTTAAAACGCTTTGGGATGGATCAGTGCAAACATGCTACTACTCCTATGGCCACTTCTATAAAAATTGATAAGGATGAAAATGGGGAACCAATTGATGATTCCTTATATAGAGCCATGATTGGTAGTTTGCTTTACTTAACTGCTTCTCGACCGGACATCATGTTTTCTGTTGATCTTTGTGCTCGATTTCAATCACAACCTATGCACTCTCATTTTCAAGCAGTTAAACGAATTCTTCGATACTTAGCCGGCAATACATGTTTTGGTTTATGGTATCCAAAAGGACAATCCTTGGATTTTAAAGCTTATACTGATGCGGATTATGCTGGTTGTCGACTTGATCGCAAGAGCACTAGTGGTGGTTGTTTCCTGTTAGGGAGAGCTTTAGTATCTTGGTTTAGCAAGAAACAAAACATAGTTTCCCTCTCTACAACTGAAGCTGAATATATGGCAGTCGGATCTTGTTGTGCTCAAGTGCTTTATATGCAACAAGTGTTAAATGATTATGGTTTTACTCTTTCATCTACGCCTATCTTTTGTGACAACACGAGCGCTATAAACTTAGAACATAATCCTATCTTACACAGTCGAGCTAAACATATTGAAATCCGTCATCACTTTTTAAGGGATCATATCTCCAAGAATCATGTTTCCCTTCATCATGTTGATACGGAAGATCAATTGGCTGATATTTTTACAAAACCGCTTCCACTAGACCAATTTAACAAAATTAGGAAGCAATTGCTTATCACTCCTTTGGAAGATGTTTTCTTTGATATTTGTGCTTCTTAAAAATAACTTTTACTTACATCATTTTGGCTTTTAATGGACATTTTTTTGGGACATCTAATTAAGGGGGAGTTTTATTCTTAAACGGATATCTTTTTGAAATGACAAAGGGGGAGAAATAAATATAAAACTTAGTATTTGTGCAAAACTCAATCAATGAGTTTCATAAACTCTTGGCTTTACATTGAAAGTTGCTATATTCCCTAAAGGATTGGATTTCATGTTCCATAATTCATGGGGAATAAGAAGCACACATTTTATAAACAAGAGAAGAAATTTACAAAGGTAATCTTCAGGTATGAAACTCACATGTTTTTATACTTTCTTATTTTATATTTAGGAAATGTTTGTCATCTTCAAAAAGGGGGAGATTGTTGGCTAAATGGACATTTGTAAATCCCTTTGTTTTGATAATGACAAACATTTCATTCTTGTTAGTCTAACGTGCTACTTGAGTGTGCAGGAATAAGGTGGATGACAAAGCAATTAGGGAAATCCATATGCTTACATATTTATATTTTCATGAAATGTAATCGCTTTGTAAAAACTTGTACAAATATATAATGTACAAGTACTTAGATTTCATGTAAATCAAGCGTTAGATTCTCCCTATCTAAACATCACATTTAGATAGGTCATCCCCTTCAAATAAGTGTCACATATGCACACTCATACACACACTTAGTGCTTTAATTGAAAATTTGAAATGGGGTCAATCTCGGTCGACTAACTCCTCGACCGAGACACTTTCGGTTGACAATCTTCTCGACCGAGAAAGACCCAAGTAGCCGTTAGACACATCTGACAAGGTAGTTGGTAGTTGGAGATAAACGTTGCAAAACACTTGATTCAGAGAGCCTGTCGGTCGACAAAAGTTCGACCGAGTAGGTGTCTCGGTCGACCATTTCTCGACCGAGATGGACTCTGACTGCAACTGCAGAATTAATCAATTAGTCATTGCTAAAGCAACAAAATTGTACCTAACGGCTAGTTAAGCACTTAGAAACCCCTAGAAGATGTCTAGAACGTCCTTAAGCACTTGTAGGACATTCCTATAAATAGGACATGCCTTAGGACACCTAAACTCACTTGTTACACTTGAGAAATATTTGAGCATACTTTGAGCAACCTGTTTGTGAGCAAATTGAGCATAGTAACAATTGGCTACTTCTTCTCTTAGCTCAAAATTCGTGTCCTATAGGCTAGCATCTCCTATCCACTGCAATTACATTTACATACACTTTGGTTAGGAAGATCTACACGCTTGATCTAGGCAAATCAAGCCTTGTGCTACAAAAGGATAAGTTGTAATTTCTATTTTCTTTCTTGTTCTCTATTGTTGTTTGTACTCTCCTTGCTACTCCTAGGTTGGAGGTTGCGGATTGGAGAGGTTGAAGATCTTCTTGGTGAAGAAGGGGACCTTGAGCTACTTCAAGAAGGCTGGTGCAACGGGAGGTTACTTCTAGAGAGGAAGGCTAATTCAAGGGGGAGCTTGGAGTTACTTCAAGAAGGCTACCTCGGGTTGGTGCATCTACTTCAAGTGAAGGCTGTTCAAGGGGTGTAAGAAAGTATTGCATTTTGTGTAAATCCTTGTGAAGGTAATAAAATTAATACTTTCAAAATCCTGGTTGGGTAAGCAACTGGGTAGTGGACTGACAACTTTAGTATTTGCTAAAGTTGGAACCACTCTAAACACCTGTCTCCTTCTTCCATTTTCAATTGTGGTTGTTTTGAGTCAAATAATTGTTAAAATATTTAAAAACTCTATTCACCCCCCCCCTCTAGTGTTTTTCATAGTGTATTTGTTTAAGGATCAAATACAGGAAACATTGGTTGATGCCTTATTACTTTCATACATCTTAGTAGATAGATGTTATAAGGTGCAGCAACACTACTTTTAGCAGCGTGTTCTTCGTGTGCTCCAGCAATCTTTTAGTAGATAGATGTTATACATCTTCTTATTGATGTTATATATATATATATATATATAATTCTTGTTTGTAACTTGATTGATGCGGGTGATTGAGGGATGGAAGCGGGGTGGGGGGCGGCGGTGGCGGGCGATCCAGGAGAAGCTGCTGGCACAGCCTCTACGGAGGCCAGGAAGTCATCGGAAGAGGGGCGCAAGACAAGTTGCGATCCACAGCATGAACGGAGCAACGCTAGACAAACCAGGAGTCCAGAAAAGGTGAGAAGTGGCGGCGCCGGCACAAACCAAGGAGTGGATGCTATGAACGCGGACAAAATCTGCATTCCTAATACGGGCATTGAGTTTCATTACAGAGGCATGCGAGGACCATCCCAGGAGGGGAATCAAACTGGGATGGACCTGAAGGGCGGTGGCGGATCGTGTACCCCAGACGTTGCAGGAGGAACACATCCTCTAGGGTACTTCCCACCGCTCGCAGGTAGCCACCAGGAGACGTAGAGTCCCCCAATACCCCAACCTGCAAGCGCATGGGGACAGAACAAAATTGGAAATTTGACTGAAGCGGCGACGCACGGATCTACGGATCTTTTCCTTAACAAACTGTTTGAAGAGCACCTTGATCCGGAGGCGGTCAATCTGTACATGTCTGATGGACAACCTGAAATAATGATTGACCCCATGTACGAAGAATTTCTTGTTCGACCTTGGCAATATGCGGTAGTAGTGAAGGCCATGGGAACACAGCTAGGGTATATGACCCTAAAAGATCGACTCCGAGCCATGTGGAGTCTAGTTGGCAAGTATAACATATACGAACTGGACATGAATCACTTTGTAATCCAACTCTCATGTCGCCGGGATTATGACATGGCGACGACGGGCGGCCCATGGAAATTATTCGGATGCAACCTGATTGTCTGGGATTGGCATCCTTCATTTATTCCCTCTACTGAATTACCACGAAAGATTGTTTGCTGGGTCAGGATTCTGAATCTCCCGCTACATCTCTACGTCCAAACTATTTTCAATTGTATAGGCAAGGCCCTCGGGAGGCTGGTGAAGGTCGATGAACACACCATCAAATGTACAAGAAGCAAGTTCGCGTGCCTTGCCGTCGAGCTTGACACCACGTCAGAGTTGGCGGCTAGTATTGTTATCAATGGGCTGGAATTTGAAGTTGAGTACGAGGGATTCCCTTTTCAGTGTGCAAATTGCGGCGAAGAAGGCCACACCTCTGTGCAATGCCGCGCAGGGATCACGCAACAGGAAGCCAACCGTAATAATCCCGTCCCAGCCCCGGAAGTACCTGCGATAGATTCTGAAAGTCAGTGGAGAACACAGAAGAACCGGCGGGGATACCAGGGGAAACAACAGCCCAACAAAGCACCTATGAACTCTGTTACCCTAACGAGGAATCAATTTGATGACTTGATAACAGAAGATGAGTCGACTGAAGTAGTCACGAACACCAGTCAGGAAGGGAAGAAGCCGGAAGAAAAGCCTGTGGCACACAAGAACCCTAAAATCTGGAGGAAGAAGAAGACACCGGAGAAAATTGAAACGGCTGAACAGAAAAGAACAGTCCTAAGGGACATCACAAACCAAACTCAACCACCCAAAGAAGGCTTTGTGCAGGGTGAGCAGACCAATAAAACCCCGGAACATACAGTCGTGAACCCGGCGGTTGATGAGGTTATCGAAATAATCCCTGAGGATGAGGCACCTGTGACCCGGGCTGTTACCACGCATACCACATGCAGTAGGATTAAGAAATGGGATAGCGACAATGCAGCGTCCACTTCTGCTACTCCAAGGAAATCTTCGGTAGGAAAGATTTTCAAGGGTAGTGGGACGAAGATGAAGAGAACTGGTGTTGCTAAATCGGCTGTGGAAGGCTTCCGTAGAAGTCCCAGGCTGAGAGGAAGCGTAGACACAGAAACCAGAGTGGACATGCTAGAAGAAGCAGAAAACATTTGTGAAGAGAATGAGGAGACCAATGACAACCATTCTTAATTCCCTTTTTAGAAGAATTCTGAGTTACAATCCTTGTGGGATGTCGAAGTTGCTGTGTTGGAATGTGAGAGGCATAGGAAATGACGACACATGCAGAGTCCTCAAAGAACTTGTCTACAAACACAAGCCGGCTGTAACTGCTGTGTTAGAACCTCACATCAGTGCAGACAAAGCTTCTCAAACCATTAAAAATCTTGGGTTTCCGAACTCTCATCGATCTGAAGCTCGGGGCTACTCGGGTGGGATTTGGATCTGCTGGGATGCTGCTTCCTGCGACGTGCAGATTCTCAAGACACACCATCAATTCATAACCTGTCGGGTGAATAAGTCTTATATTTCTACTTTCATATATGCTAACCCCCACTTTCAGGTCCACAATCTTCTGTGGAAACACTTAAACGACATGGGCAATAGCTTTTCTGAATCGTGGATAGTCGCTGGCGACTTCAACACTACCATCTCTCCGTATGAAACTGTTGGCTATCAGACTTACAACCATCGTGAGGCCCAGCTCTTCTCCGCTACCATGCTTGAAGCAGGGCTTACTGACCTCGGCTTTTCTGGACAGAAGTTTACCTACAGGCATGGTGTGAAACAAAGCAGGCTCGACCGAGGCTTGGCTAATTCAGACTTCCTCTCCACCTTTCCAGAGGTTGTGGTGACCCACCTTCCCAAAGTTGAATCAGATCATTGTCCCCTATTGATTCAAACTCAGTCGTCCGCGTACAGCAAGCACAGATTTGTTACCAAAGCTTCATGGGCTCGGGACCCCTCGTTCAATCAATGCCTTGATCGACATTGGAGTAGAAATCTCCCTTTCCAGGAGGCTCTTGAGCACGCCAGGCAGCACATCAGTGCATGGGACTCCGCGAGAAACAAGCAGAAAAGAGAAACTAAAGATAGGCTCTTGCGCAATATAAATATCCTTCAAACTAACTTGGCTGCTCACTATGATGTTATTTCTGACGATCTTTTCACCAAGATGGAGGATGAGCTCAAAATTATCCTTAAATAGGAAGACGAGGATTGGAAACAAAAAAGCCACGTCAACTGGATTCGGGAGGGTGAATCCAATACCCTCTTCTACCAAGCCTATGTGAATTAGAGGAGGAGGTCCAATAAATGTCAAATTCTCAAAAACCTTTCGGGGGACTGGATCACAAATGAAGACGACATCTTCCAACTGGTCACAAGTTACTTCATTGAGTTATTTACTTCTAATAGCAATACCTGCCAGCAACAAATTGATACTATTCCCGCGTGGTTTGCTCCGGTAATCGGCGAGGAATACAGCCGGCTGACTAAACAGGTTCAGAAGGATGAGATTTTTGCAGTTCTTAAGTCTATGGGACCCTACAAAGCTGCTGGTCCAGACGGTACTTCTGCTCATTTCTTATTATCCAACTGGCTAGTGCTTCAAGACTCTATATGTACGACTGTCCAGGAGGCTCTTAGTGTTGGCATTCTGAATGAACAAATGTGCAATGCTATCGTGGTCCTTATTCCCAAAGTCCCTAAACCGGAACTTGCAAGCCAGTTTCGCCCTATTTCTCTTAATAACACCATCCTTAAGCTCTGTTCAAAAGTCGTTGTTGAAAGATTGAAAAAATGGCTACCGGTTTGGATTAACCCAGCGCAAAGTGCCTTTGTCCCGGGCAGGAAGATTTCTGACAACATCTCTGCAGCTTAGGAAATCATACACTCTATGAAACGGAAGAATTCTAAGAAGACAATGGCCATTAAAATCGATCTCACAAAAGCATGTGATAGACTGGCTTGGAATTTCATTGAAGATACGCTGAAAAAGGTGAACCTTCCTAATTGTATGATTCAATACATCATGAGTTCTATCACCAGCGGCAGCTCTACCATTGCTTGGAATGGCAGGAATTCGACCAACTTCAGACCGAGAAGGGGTCTAAGACAAGGCGATCCTTTAAGCCCTTATATATTTGTGCTTTGCATTGAACGTTTAAGTCAGATGAATGAGGAGTGTGTCAATTCTAAAAGATGGCAACCTATAAATTTGGGCAGGAAGGGTCCGCAGATTGCTCACCTTTGTTTTGCCGACGACATTCTTCTGTTTGCCAAAGCCAATATAACCAACATTGATACTATCTTGCATTGCTTCAAGGAGTTTGAATTGGCTTCGGGTCAAGCTATCTCGATTGAGAAGACAAGAATTTTCTATTCCAAGAGTGTAACCCAGCAGGAAGCTATCCAAATCTGTAATCGAAGCAGGCTGCAACGCACTCAGGACCTGGGGAGATATCTAAGGGTCCCGATCCTCCACACGCAGGTGAACAAGAAGACTTACAGTGAAGTTCTAGATAAAGTCACTAATAGAATTAGCTCCTGGGCTGCTAAAACCTTATCCTTAGTGGGACGCATATGCCTTGCTAAGAGTACTCTCGCCACCATTCCAACTTACATCATGCAAACGTCAAAGATCCCACTACAATTGTGCGACAGAATAGATGGTGAAATCCGACGTTTCATTTGGAGTGGTGGGCGGAAAAGGAGAGGGACACATCTGGTGTCTTGGGAAAGGCTAACGAGCAAGAAGATCCATGGTGGTCTGGGTCTTAAATCCATGCGGGACTGGAACCAGGCACTTCTTCTCCGCCATAACTGGGATATCTGGTGCGGAAGAAACACTCTTTGGTGCACGGCCATGCGTGACAAGCTGATGAAGAGCAATCCAGGGACAAATCCTAATCTGTCTCGCCTGGCGAGCACTGTGCTGCAAATGAACTCCTTTATGCAAGCTAATACGTTCCTCTGCCCTGTGAGTGGGAACCACATTAACGTGTGGCATGACTGTTGGCTCCCAAGTGGTATTTGTTTGAAGGACCACGTTAGAAGAGATATCCCTGAAGAGCTGTGCGACTTGCAGGTGAGAAGCTTAGTGACCCTGGAAGGTCAATGGGACCGTGAATTTCTCGATCTATGGTTTTCTGCAGGTGTAGTCAAGGAGATCCTTAATATTCAACCACCTGTTGAAAATGAGGCTGAAGATATATATGTATGGAAGCTCAACAATGGGGGCAGCTACACGGCTGATGCGATGATTTTGAGTCGCATTTATAGACCTATTTTATATGAGTTTTGTGCCTTAATTACTCATTTTCATGGATAATATTGCATAATTCACTTAATTTGGTCTTTGCCATCATATTATATCAAATCCCCTTTGTTTTACCATTTTGAGCATTATTTATCATATTATCATGATTTGTGTGGATTTACTTGGTCTTATTGTGAAATTTCAGGAAGAACGAGTATCTGCTTCCGTCGATACCATCGACGGAAGTCGATACCATCGACCAAGCCACAGATTTCCAGACGAGAGGAGCAGCACTGAGTCGATACCATCGACCCAAGTCGATGCCATCGACACATGGAGAGCTACAGCGTCGCTAAACGACAACAACCGACGCTAAAGGAGTCGATACCATCGACACCCAAGTCGATGGTATCGAGATCACCACAGGCGCTCAGAATAAAAGAAAGGAAAGCTGCCGCTAATCCGCTTCGTCGATACCATCGACCCGTGTCGATGGTATCGACGCCGGCAGATATGCGTTGGATGTGTTTTGATTTCGATCGGACGGCTGTTGTTATTTGACGACCTAATTAGGGACTTATACCTAATGACGGCCGCCCAGACGTGATCATTATCTCATTTTTGGATTGCACGAGTGCCGAGGAGGAGAGAAAGGAGAACGGAGGCCGAGAAGCTCATCCCGGTTGATTCGGACGCTATCGAAGACAATTTCCACCACCGACAGGCGGGGAAAGTTTGTGTTCTACGCCAAGGATCCACCGGTTCTTCTTCGTTCAGGGGTTTTTCCTATCTATTTCACGTTTTTCTTATGAATTCCCCAATTTCTACCATGTATTCGTGTAAGATGAACATGAGAGGCTAAAACCCTCAATCTTTAGGACCGGGAGTAGCCCGGGGATACATTGTATGATGATTTTAGATTGATAATTCATATTTTTCTCTCATATCCGTGGTATAAATTCATTTTCTCTATTGCTATTGTTATGTTTGATCACCATAATAATAAATTAATGCCCTTAATCACTTCGACAGAAGGATTAACGGTTGAAAAGAGACGAATTCTACATTAATTAATAAAACCCTTGACAAAGGAGTTGTAAAATTAATGGTGGGAACTGAGGAACCGATCTTAATGTGCTTAGTTTAGGGGAATGATTACTATGATGATGGAATCAACCTAAATCTAAGTAGTGGATTACACCACGACAGTGGGTAATTCTCATTTCAGACCACTACCCGGATAGAGAGAGAAGTGTGAGGAATTACATGAAATCTAATACAATGTTGACCCGTGGTGAAACCGCCATCCTAAAGATATCCCTTTGAATTGATTAAATTAACCTTTAATCGATTGTTTTCTTTGTTTGATTTTTATTTTCTTTTAAGTTCAACAACAAAACCCTACTTTGTTAATCGGCCTAGCTGATTGCGATTAGTTAGTAGAAGTCTCCAATAATTCACGTATCCCTGAGTTCGACTCGGGCCTCACAAGGCCTATATTACTCGACGCGTATACTTGCGTTTAAGTGCGTAGTAAAATACACGTTAAGTTTTTGGCGCCGTTGCCGGGGATACGGCGAATTATTGGCACTTTGAGTGCTAAGAGCGGCCACTCTAGGCCACTTTTTTTTTATTTATTTTATAACAATTTCAAAAAAAAAAATTCCTTTATTTCTCTATAATTGTGTTGACTCGTTCAAAGCATTGTACTGAACCCCTATTTCCATATTTCAGGTGCTTTGCATGGTGCACACACGTAGTCGAGACTACGTGAATCGCACACCTGAGGTTCCATCTGCGGGACCAGAGGACGAGGACTACTACGAGGAGGAACACCACAGTGATATACATTCTGAATCTGAGCCAGAACAAGAAGAAGTAATGGCTGAAGCATAGACAATATGGGAGAAGATCAAGGCGTCTTCTTCCTCGGCATCAAAGGGGCCTATAAAGAAACAGGGGCTAAACATACCTACATACAAGATCGACCCAGCACTGATTAACTTGGTCAAATCTAACGCATTTCACGGACTGAAAAATGAAGATCCAGTGGCACACATTAGTCAGTTTGTGGAGAACTGCGATATGGTGAAGATCGACAGATTTCCGCAGGATGTGTTGTATCTCAAGTTATTCCCAAGTTCCTTGGCTGGAGTAGCAAGAGAGTGGCTTCATAACCTCGACGACGAGTTTGTTGAATCATGGGATCACATGGTGGAGGTTTTCTTCGAGAGGTTCTTCCCTCCTGAGAAGACCAATGATATGATCCGGAAGATCCACAATTTCACCCAACAGGCGGGTGAAACTTATTCTGAGACTTGGAAGTGATTCCAAGTCATGTTGAGGAGATGTCCACACCATGGACTGGACAAGGAAACCCAAGTGAAAATCTTCTACTTTGCTCTGTCTGAACATGATAGAAGCAACCTGGACTCGGCTGGATCCGGATTTTTTCTGAATAACACCGATACCAGATGTTGGGAGATACTGAAAAACATGGCTAGGAAGCAGTCATGGGGTGACAGAGGTGCCGTGGAACATGTCAAGGCTGCTGGTGAATCCAGAATAGTGAGGGAGCTGAATGCCAAGTTAGATCTTCTAGCCAAGAAGGTGCTAACTAAGGAGGATGCATCTGAGGATGAGGAAGCCCAAGTGAAGTTCATGCAACAACAGGGCTATAGAAACAATGACTATGCATGGAGAAAGGATAAAAAGTTTTCATGGAAGGATCCGAATAATTTTCTGCAGGATCTGGATGCCAAACCACAGCAAAGAACCGAGGATAAGAACACTGAATTACTAACTCAAATGGTCCAGCAAAACCAAGAGATGATGGCCATGTTTGGAAAACAATTGCAATCTCAAGGTGATATTCTAACCAAGTTTGGGCAGACGCTGCAAAGCCATGGAGCGCAAATGCGGGCATTAGAGACCACCGTGGCACAGATTTCAAATGAAGTGGCGGCCATCAAGCACGCCAATCAACAGAAACCAGCGGAGAATGCGAACGTGGCTCAAGCACATCATCAGGTTAAGTACATGTCGGTGGTAAGAAATGAGGAATCTCAGGTGCAAGAAGCTGTAGAAGAAAGAAAGATGACTTTCAATGTGAATGCAACACCGGCGATACCATATCCACGCACGTACTATAGATTGACGGGCGGAAACCATTTCTTCAGAAAATCAGAAAGAGTTGTGAGTATGGTATCTCCATCTAGGCAAGAGGAGCAGGTGCAGGTTGTTTGTGCACATGTGGAGACATCTGAGGCGAGAGAGGAACCACAACAAGCTGCTACTATTGATGATGTCTCGCCAAAGCCCACGTCCGAGGGAATCATTGAAGCAAGCTTAGGGGAGGTACCCCTGAAAAGCTCTTATGTGCCACCTCATAGGCGTGTTGATGCAGCTGATGTTTCAGATCCGGTAAATCCGAAGTCAAAGAAAGAGCATCGTCACTTTAAGAAAATTCTGGAGATATTCCGAAAACTCCACATCAATATTCCATTAGTGGAGATGATCGAGAAAGTACCCGCCTATGGGAGGTTTATCAAGGAAATCATCAATAAGAAGAGGCGGATAAAAGAAGATGAAATTTATTGGATGAATGAGACGGTGAGCTCGATGATTCACGGGAGTTCACCACAGAAGAGAAAGGACCCAGGAGGTTTTCACATTCCGTGTTCAATAGGTGGTCAACATGTTTCTAAATCGCAATGTGATTCCGGCGCTAGTATAAATCTCATGCCTTTGGCTACATTTCAAAAGTTGGGGTTAAAAGAGATAAAGAAGTTGGCTGCAACAATTGAATTAGCAGATGGGTCTACAGTGAGACCCTATGGAGTATGTGAAGATGTTCTCGTCAAAGTGGATAAATTCATATTCCCTGTGTACTTTGTCGTCATGGATATGCCACCACTCCAAAGCTGTGAAATTCTTCTAGGAAGACCGTTTCAAGCAACGGTAGATGTTGTGACTGCCTTAGGGAGAGGTACTCTGTCTTTGGGCATTGGAGGAGATCGTGTTGAATTCAAATTACCGAATGATCCTCTAAGCCCAGTTCCCAAGGTGAAAAGATGATGATTGTCACACCGTCTAGCCTAAGACGCTAAAGAAGGGCGCTTGTTGGGAGGCAACCCAACCATTGGTACATTAGGATAGTTTAGTTATAGTCGTAGATTGCTTTAATTTCGTGTGAATTTTAGTGTAAAGAAGATACCTTGATCCGTTTGTTCAATGTGCAAGCACAGGCAGGGTCGATACCATCGACACACTGGTCGATGGTATCGACATGGGTTCAGGTTGACAGCTGCAAAAAATCGCACTGAGTCGATACTATCGACGGCCCCGTCGATGGTATCGACATGGTCACAGACAGGTCGCAATAAAAGGTCGATGGTATCGACATGCCAGTCGATACCATCGAGATCTCTGGAGATTTTCAGAAGAAATCGACTCAGTGAAGTCGATACCATCGACGGGTCTGTCGATGGTATCGACATTTTCAAGTGAAAAAGGCGGCGGCCGGACTCGCGAGGCAGTTGCCCTAATCAGCGAGTCGATACCATCGACTTCCGTCGATGGTATCGACGGGTACACAGCAGTGTCGGTGTCAGTTATTCAAGACGGGGTTATTGGTCAAATGAAGTCACATCATCCAGAGCAAATCCGGACCCCACGACCCTGGCAGTACCCGCCTCCACCACCTTCAGACTGATCTGGTATCACTGTTCCACCCTTAAGTTGGTTTTTGACTATGAGGCCATAGTCGAATTCAAGCTTAGGGGGGTGGCTGGAACAGCTCTATCTTTTATCTTTTCTTTAGTTTTCTTTAGTTTTTTGCTTTGTTATTTGTTTTTGCAATTTTAAGTTTTTATTTAGGATCCACATCTATCTAGTGTAATCGTGGATGTCTTAAAAATTGTCAAAAATTGTCATCTTGCTGTTTTCATGGGGAAATTAAGGGAATTTAAAATTTTTCTGTGTCATTTGGATAGCTTTACTTGGTTGTCCTTGGGGAACTTGTTCTATGAAAATGATTGATTATGTCAACTTTGAAGCAATATGTCATACTCACACCCCCATTGACTCATGAAAAGTGGATAGTAACGGTTGTTTGAGCCTAACCTAATCAAATGGTAATGAGACCTTAATCAGATGTAAGAGAAAGAACCCTTTAAACTACTACACATGTCAGTAAGGAGGGACACATAATTTTCTTTTAAGGTTCAGTCACTTAATCTTGTGATCATTCCACCCCATTTTCTATAATCTACCCAAGAATTGGAAGTAAAGTGCAGTTTCAATTTCTTTTTTGTGCATAGCATGTAGATAGGATTTGCATTGTTATTTTCATATTTTTGCATAAAATGAAAAAAAATGTATAGTGATTCATGTACATTACATTTAGGTGCATGTCATGTAGTTGCACTCATAACTTTTATGATTTTCATGCATAAGCACACCATGTACCTCAGTTTGTCTTGAAAAGTGATCTAAATTGTCCCATACCCTCGAAATAGTACAAAGATTTCCAATCATGAAGAAAATAGCCTAACACATGTATCTCTAAGCAATTATGGATATGTGGGCTAAGAGGAAAAGAAAAAAAATCTGAAATTTGAAAAAAAAAATATGAAAAAAAAGAGAATTTAGAAGGAAATGGAATAAGAGGGAGAAAGGAACATGATATCACTTACATAACAAGGAAACTGAGTACATGATGTGGCTTAATTAGATTTCTATCTCTTTTTGAGGTGGAAGGTTAGTGCATGCATCATTCCACCCAATTTTAAGCATTAGGGCATTTTCAATGTGCATTTGCATCATTTAGGGCATTTTGTTGTATGCATTTTGAAACTGTGTAATACTTCCAAATTCTTCCATGAACCACCCATTCCATCCACCCGTTGCTCGGATTGGTAGGCCACCGTGATTTTCTCCTCACTCATGTTTATCAGGAGAACTGCTTCCATGTAGATGGTAGTTAGGGCGAGCAACGTAGTGTAGGTGATCACAAGATGCACTAATGCTGAATCGGCAAATTTTATTATGTTAACTGCCTTATGTGATAGTGTTCATCAGTTTGAAGGATAATTTCTTTTATTGATGATTATTGTCGCCTGTAGGGTAATTACTGTTCTGTGATTAGGAAAGGCCGGTTTGAGAACGTTCAGTGGGAGTCATGTGGAATATGGGGTGATGTATTGATTGTTAGTTGACATCTGCAATTCTATTCTAAGGATTAGTTGCTCGAGGGCGAGCAATGTTTAAGCTTAGGGGAGTTTGATGCGATGATTTTGAGTCGCATTTATAGACCTATTTTATATGAGTTTTGTGCCTTAATTACTCATTTTCATGGATAATATTGCATAATTCACTTAATTTGGTCTTTGCCATCATATTATATCAAATCCCCTTTGTTTTACCATTTTGAGCATTATTTATCATATTATCATGATTTGTGTGGATTTACTTGGTCTTATTGTGAAATTTCAGGAAGAACGAGTATCTGCTTCCGTCGATACCATCGACGGAAGTCGATACCATCGACCAAGCCACAGATTGCCAGACGAGAGGAGCAGCACAGAGTCGATACCATCGACCCAAGTCGATACCATCGACACATGGAGAGCTACAGTGTCGCTAAACGACAACAACCGACGCTAAAGG
Source organism: Alisma plantago-aquatica (assembly GCA_963693085.1). Taxonomy (NCBI): domain Eukaryota; kingdom Viridiplantae; phylum Streptophyta; class Magnoliopsida; order Alismatales; family Alismataceae; genus Alisma; species Alisma plantago-aquatica. The sequence goes on along the minus strand of OY856411.1, from coordinate 821,064,630 downwards.
AGTCGATACCATCGACACCCAAGTCGATGGTATCGAGATCACCACAGGCGCTTAGAATAAAAGAAAGGAAAGCTGCCGCTAATCCGCTTCGTCGATACCATCGACCCGTGTCGATGGTATCGACGCCGGCAGATATGCGTTGGATGTGTTTTGATTTTGATCGGACGGCTGTTGTTATTTGATGACCTAATTAGGGACTTATACCTAATGACGGCCGCCCAGACGTGATCATTATCTCATTTTTGGATTGCACGAGTGCCGAGGAGGAGAGAAAGGAGAACGGAGGCCGAGAAGCTCATCCCGGTTGATTCGGACGTTGCCGAAGACAATTTCCACCACCGACAGGCGGGGAAAGTTTGTGTTCTACGCCAAGGATCCACCGGTTCTTCTTCGTTCAGGGGTTTTTCCTATCTATTTCACGTTTTTCTTATGAATTCCCCAATTTCTACCATGTATTCGTGTAAGATGAACATGAGAGGCTAAAACCCTCAATCTTTAGGACCGGGAGTAGCCCGGGGATACATTGTATGATGATTTTAGATTGATAATTCATATTTTTCTCTCATATCCGTGGTATAAATTCGTTTTCTCTATTGCTATTGTTATGTTTGATCACCATAATAATAAATTAATGCCCTTAATCACTTCGACAGAAGGATTAACGGTTGAAAAGAGACGAATTCTACATTAATTAATAAAACCCTTGACAAAGGAGTTGTAAAATTAATGGTGGGAACTGAGGAACCGATCTTAATGCGCTTAGTTTAGGGGAATGATTACTATGATGATGGAATCAACCTAAATCTAAGTAGTGGATTACACCACGACAGTGGGTAATTCTCATTTCAGACCACTACCCGGATAGAGAGAGAAGTGTGAGGAATTACATGAAATCTAATACAATGTTGACCCGTGGTGAAACCGCCATCCTAAAGATATCCCTTTGAATTGATTAAATTAACCTTTAATCGATTGTTTTCTTTGTTTGATTTTTATTTTCTTTTAAGTTCAACAACAAAACCCTACTTTGTTAATCGGCCTAGCTGATTGCGATTAGTTAGTAGAAGTCTCCAATAATTCACGTATCCCTGAGTTCGACTCGGGCCTCACAAGGCCTATATTACTCGACGCGTATACTTGCGTTTAAGCGCGTAGTAAAATACACGTTAACGGCCAAGTCGGCCTATACGGCTTTGAGGGCGGACTCTGAGGTTAAAAGACCTGGACAGTGGCCTGTCATCTGGAGAGCCCAGGTGGCGGCGAAGGTGAAGATATTCATGTGGATTGCTGCTAATGAAGCCCTCCTTACAAATTGGAAACGGAGAAGAAGGCGGATGACCACCAATGTTGTTTGCAGTCGCTGCAACAAGGAAGATGAAACCAGTCTACATGCCTTGCGAGACTGTGAGAAGGTGAAACCAGTGTGGCTACTCTTACTAGCCGGATCAACGCCTGGGAATTCCGTGTCTATTTTATCAGAGTTCTGGAGTTCATCAAACTTTGAGCAATGGATTAGCAAGGGGCTCCGATCTAGCGAGGCCACCAGAACAATCTTTCTCATAGCATGCGTGGTTATTTGGAAACAACACAACTTGGAGGTCTTTGAAGCTAAAGACACCCCTGTGCTACAACAGGTGAACAGAATTCTGTTGGAATATAAAAGAACAGCCGCAGCCTGGGACAAAGAGGAAGCCGACAAGAACTCAGCTAAAATGGCACAACAGGATCTTAACTTGAGCGGACAACTCTTGATGCATGTGGATGCCGCCTGGAGGAAGGGCAAAGGTGCCATTGCTGTGATTGTTCAGGATTGTAACAATCAGTGGAAAGGAGGGGTAGGCCAGCTGATCTCAGCGGACAACCCTCTATAGGCTGAACTTATGGCCATTTCCCTCGCTGCTAAAATTATCAAATCCAGCAGATTGCAAGGCACTGCTGTGATCACTGACTGTTTGACGGCGATGAAGATGTTACAAGATGATTATCACAAACATCCTCGATATGCTAGTATTATAAGGGGAATCCAGTTGATTTTGGGAGACAATGCGGCTATTCACCATGTGGAGAGGAAGCAAAATGGACCAGCTGATGCTTTGGCTAAGGCACATTTACAAAAAACCTGTCGAATCAAGTACTATGATGTCCCCCCCAAGGATGTCATTGATACTGGACAAATCTTTGCTTGTAATGGTAGTAGTACTACCATATTTAATTCTATGCAAATAACTCATATATGTAATTTGCCATTGAATATGCTTGCACAAGGTGAGCAACATGAATAAAATTATCGCCTGACTTCCCTAAAAAAAACTTGATTGATGCTAAAAGATATAGTAATGCACTTAATTAAGCAAAATGAATATTATCATGTAGTTTCCCAGACCATAGATCCATTCAGTGTCAGCAATTGTTGAATGATTAAATGAGTTTTACTCAGAACACATATTTTTGAATATGTGATAATATCAGGGTGCTCAATTAATGGACTCCCAAACTAAATAAGGGTGCTAAGTGGACTCCCTAAATACACCAGGTTTCTCAGTGCACTTCCGGATGAAACTAAACCAGGATCGCTCAATGGTCATCCTGATAATCTGGGAAAGCTAAGTGGTCTTCTTCCGAAGAGAGTACATGCTACGGAGGTAACTCTATAGAGAAGATGTTGCTATACCCCGACATAGCTAATTAGAACAGACAAAAGATGTCATGCTAAACCTAAGTGTTCTCGTACTGACCTAGAAAGGTGAGGTCTTGATAGCCTGCTCTACCATTGAACTTGTATGGTACCGATTTCGACTTACTAGTGGTCGGTTGGAGTATGAGCGGTATATCTCATCTCCACTAGGCATAAGTATGAATGTGAACATGTAATCAGCCATGTAGTGTATTTGTGTAAGGATCAAATATGGGCAACATTGGTTGATGCCTTATTGCATTCATACATCTTAGTAGATAGATGTTATACATGTTCTTCATATTCCTTTTAAAATAAAAGATGACTCATAGATCCGTTATCAATATCTATGTTTTGTACTTAAAAATATATATGTTAAACAAATGGAATATCTTCTGTACAGTTTTATATTATTTCCTACGATAATAATATTGTTGGCAGAGAGTTATATCTCTCATTGGGACCATAGTCTCACCCCGTGGGATCCACAATTTTTATGTGTACGCGAACGAGGGACAAGGAACCAGACTGTAGATGAAGGATCGTATTAGTAGGGACAGTAGCAGTATCTCAGGTTGAGTACACTATCTGTCAGGGTTTTGTAAATAGAAGTCTATGTGTCGTCTCTGTACTCTCAGGTCCTTGGGAGATAGTTCTTAGTGATTTCTATGAACAACTTGAGATTTTGGTTTTCTTATCTTGAGGTTTTTATGTTGTCTTTGTACATATTAGAAGCAAAGAAACTACTTGTTTTCCTCGAAAAGATATGAAATACTAAATGAATAATGTGAACCATATGTATATAAGACTTTGGTTCTTTGTGTAAGATTTTATTGAAAAGAAGATCTATGTGCAATATGGTTTTAATTTTTAGTGATTTTGTTATTTTTGTTAAATGATAATTCTGCAATTTTGCTGGTGATGGCTTGATTTGAAATCGGGTCATCACAAAGTTTTGGTATCAGAGCCTAAGGTTCGCTGAGTCTACAAAAACTTAGAATTAAGTTTGTTGAGTCTGTTCTAGTATCCTCCAGTATATCTTATAGTAAATTCTCCTCATACAGGAGAAGAAGAAAGATTAAAAGATGGCTAGAGCACACGAAGAACACGCTGCTAAAAGCAGTGTTGCTGCACCAAGAGGTGGTGCAAGGGATCAGGCTAGAGAAGAACGAATGCCTAAGAATCCCCAGCTTGACCAAACTATGTTAGAGAACCCAGCTTTTCATGCTCTTTTTGGGCAGATCATGAATACAATGACACATATGTCTAATGACGTGGAATATTATCGCACTAACAAACTCACTCAGGGTTGAAATCCCCGAGCTTTTACCAAAACCTCGTGCAATAATACCACCCGTAAGCGGACGGGTCTTATCGCAGTTTAGTTAAGGATCGAATCCCAAAGGACAATGTTTTTAAGAATCCTTGTCAATCAAATCTAGCTCAAGTAGGACTAATATTTAGAATGATTGGTTGATTTGAGGTTAATTAAACTAAGTGTAGGAAAGTAAAGAGAAGAATTAAAGTTGAATCTAGATTAATGATATGGAATTGATGGGATGGTATCGGGTTTCACCACCACTGCACATGCAAACACATCCAAACACATAACATCCAGGCAAGATATAACTATCCAAATGGAGCTGTTGTGAACCGTCCGTGAGGATAGGCTCACGTAAGTGTCACTTTAGGGATCAGATTTATTGTCACCCTCCAGATCACTCACTTACGGCTCTAAAGATACAACATCCAACTGAGGTTGAGGGCCCCCCTTGTGGGTAGACTCACAGAAGTGTCACCGTGGGCTAAATTGCTCATCCCCTCACGGATCACACACTTACAAACTCAAGGAACCCTATCATATCTCTCATCAAGGAGTCAACCGTGCTAACCAACAAGCAGGTAGGTGAATAGTCTGCAAGAAAACATCGACGATTAACAAAGAAGATACAACATCCAACTGATGTTGCGGGCCCCCCTTGCGGGTGGACTCACAGAAGCATCACTGTAGGCTAGATGGCTCGTCCCCTCACGGATCATACACTTACTACCTCAAGGAATCCCTTTATATTTCTAGTCCAGGTGTCTACCTCATTAATCGACATTCTACCCTACATATAAAAGTTCTCTCAACATAGAGAAGAACATGATGGAAGCAAGCATGCAATCAAACTACAAACTTATCAATTAACAACAAAATGAAAGGTTATGTACATTGCCTTGGAATGTTAAATGAAAAGACATGAAAGCATGGGCAGCGGGGCTAGTCCCCGCACCCCAGCGGAAGAGAACTATTCGCTCATGGTGCGAGAAACAAGAAGAACAAGAGAGAAGGAAGGTTCCACCATGAGCATGATGCAGAAGGTAGTCACAGCTCAATGAAGATGACGCGGTCTTCTACGTCGTGTCGGGGCAGATATGGACGAGGAGGAAGGACCAACAAGGCAAGCTGGGCAGACCTTCTTCTCCACCTTCTTCCTCTTCTCGGCCTCCTTACTCGCAGTAAGAGGAGGTGTGGGCGGCTTGAAAATGGCGTGAGGATAGTGGAAGTGGCATGGAAGGGAGATTGATCCTTTGCCCAAGCAGCCTGTCGGCGTCCTAGAATCGATGCCCAAATGAGGGCCCTTGTGGTCCTATTTATAGGCTTGGATGGGGTCCTCACATTTTTGCTGTGAGTTTGCTCCAAACGGTTTGGAGCAAAGGGTTTTGGAGACCGTTTGACATCCAAATGGTCTTGGCTTCTATCGGTCTCTGCCTCTGATCGGTTTTCTGCCCCAGTCGGTCTTGCTTCCAAACGGTCTGGAGATGCAAACGGTCTTGAAGATCGATGGGATCCAAACGGTCTTGAGAACTGATGGGGCTTGCACGGCCTCGCTGATCAAATGGTCTTAGAGAGGAACTGTCCATACGGTCCTAGAACTTTGCCTCCAAACGGTTTGAAACCGATAGGTGCCAACTGGTTTTCGCTTGTGCTGGCTTCAAACGGTCTTCAGTTGATAGTGACCATACAGTCTTGCAAACTGTTAGGCTTTGATCGATCTTGAAGAACATTTTTTCATGATCGGTCTTGAAGACCGTTTGTGCTTGATCGGTCTTGAGTCTCTGTCCAAACGGTCTTGAGGCCAAACGGTATTGCAACCGTATGGCTCCAAATGGTCTTAGGAGCGAACGGTCTTGCTTGAGTGTCCCCAAATGGTCTCCATCCAAACAGTCTTGGATATAAGCGGCCTTGAGGACCGATGGATTTTGATCGGTCTTCAACATCCAATCGGTCCCTGGTCCAAATGGTTTTGAAACCGTTAGGCATCATACGGTCTTGAGACCGTATGGGCTCAAATGGTCTTGAGACCGTTTGGGCTCAAACGTTCTTGAGACCGTTTAAGGTAGAGTAGTGAGAGGGGGGTCATGTAGGTGAATGTATGAGACCGAGAGGTCAAAACCTCATGGGTAGACCGTTAGGGAAAACTGTTTGCTAAAGACCGATTGGTCAAGACCAAAGTTGAGATGATCTTTGAGTGAATTTCATATGATGGTTGAACCTAGTCAAGACCTTCACAAATCATTATATATCTAGTTAATAACCTTGATAATTGAATTAGTTGAGAAATCTTGCATTTTGTGAGATTTAGGAGATAAACTGAAAGTATCGAATCAAATTGGTCCCAAAAAGGCGACTGAAAATCATGATGAATATGCATTCAATAGCTAACCATATACCAGCACCAGCCCTAGGACATCAGGGTCTAGTGAGAGACATGGATCTGGAAAGACCTTTGAACGGTTGAGTCGAGTAGGAGCCAATGAGTATGTTGGCACAGCTGACCCAGCAGATGCAAATTCATGGCTAACTGAGATAGAGAAAGCCTTTAGGATTCTTGATATCCTAGAAGCTGATAAGGTTAAACATGTTGTATATCTTCTGAAGGGAAGTGTTGGCCATTGGTGGGCCATCAAAGAAGAGAAAAGACCGGGGGTTGAGATTGGATGGAAGGAATTTCGACAAGAGTTTGTCAGTAGATACTTCCCCAAGACTTACCTTGATGAGAAGATTTCACAATTTGAACGAATTAGATAGGGAACAATGAAGGTTATTGAGTATGAAGCTAAGTTTATGGAGCTTCTGCGGTTTTGTCCGCACATGGCCACCATGGATGAGGAGAGGATTCGGCATTTTGAGAAGGGTCTGAATGCTGAATTGACTACACTTGTATCTGTTTTAGAGAATAGAGAGAGGTTTGCCACCTTTGTGGAGTCAGATAGACAGATAGGGAGGTCTGTGATAGAGAAATGAGAGGCGAACAGTAGGAAGGCACCTCCACAGTTTCAAAATCAGAGATTTAGCATCTTTAAGAAACTAAGGTTTACTGCACCCGTGGAACCTCACAGGTTCAATACTCAGACACAGTGGACATCTAGTCAAGGTAGAGGCCATAGTTTTCTGCCAAGTGAAGCCCAGAGTTCAGCATCGATGTCAGTGATAGGACCACCTAGGTCTCAATGGGATAGCAGAGTCTTCTATAGATGTAGACAGATAGGTCATGTGATAGAGGATTGTCCAATTAGGGACGTGGGAGTAACCCAACCACCAAGGCAGATCCTGCAAGGCTCTCAGAAACAACAGTTCAGTAGTGGCAATAGGGGGCATGGACAAGAATCTCAGGCAGGATCATCTACACCAGCCAACAGAGGATGAGGTCGGCAATAGGCAACGGCAAGATTCTATGTTATGAATCAGCCAGAGGCAGTGGTTAACCCACGAGTTGTGATAGGTCAGATGGAATTATTTCATTCTGATATGTCTTCATCATGTTTTGTATCTGTTTTGATTGATCTGGGTGCTATACATTCTTTTATGACTCAAGAAGTGATTCATGACTGTAATAGGATTGGTAATCCAAGAATGGATAATCTGTTATTAGAAACTCTGTTAGCCGGATCTGCGATGTTGCGGGAGGTATGCTCTCCTTGTGTTCTTTCTTTCTTAGAACATAGCATTCAAGTGGATCTTATACCACTTGAAATTCATGGGTTTGATGTAATTCTCGGGATGGATACCTTAGAGAATTATAAAGTTGTCTTGGATTGTAGTTCCAAGTAGGCTATGTTCACAAACAGTGATAAGACATGGGTCTTTCAGGGGGATAGAAAGATTCTCCCAACCTATCTAGTGTCAGCCATGGTATCAGAGAAGTTGATGAGACAAGGATGCTTCGCATTCTTAGCACATGTGGTAGATACCAGAATAAAGAATCATAGTGTTTCTGAAGTTTCGGTTGTCAAGGAATTCGAGGATGTGTTTCCCGAGGAACTTACAAGAGTTCCTCCACCTTGGGAGATTGATTTTGAAATTAATCTTGTTCCAGATACGCAACCTATAACTCAAACAGCTTATAGGATGGCGCCATCTGAGATGGAAGAGCTTAAGAAATAGTTGCAGGAGTTACTTGAGAAAGGTTTCATATGACCAAGTACTTTGCCATGGGGTGCTCCAGTTCTTTTTGTTAAAAAGAAAGATGGGTCTAGCTTATCAAGGTGACTATTAAGAACAAATATCCTTTACCAAGGATAGAAAATCCTCGTCTCCACCTACAGAAAATGCACAATTGAATTCTTTAGTATGATATAAGAGGGATATGCTTGTCTCTTTCAGACAGATGAATGTGAAGTTAGAAGTATCTTTGTTAGCAGGGTTATCAGCTAAGATGCATGTGAAACCCACTCTGAAGGAACAGATCAAAGAGGCACAACAGGCGGATATTTTGATTCAGTAGATTAAGTCAGAGTTGGGCAATGAGAAATGGGACGGTTTTCATGAAACAGATGACGGGATAGTATGTTATCATGGTAGGATGGTAGTTCCCGATAGTAATCACTTAAGAAAGTTAATTATGTAGGAAGCTCACTCATCCATGTATGCAATGCATCCAGGAAGCACTAAAATGTATCATAACTTAAAAATTATGTATTGGTGGCCCAGTTTGAAGAAAGATGTAGCTGAGTTCGTTATGCATTGTCTGGTGTGTCAGCAGGTTAAAGCAGAACCCCAGAAGCCTATAGGAATGTTACAACCCCTACATATACCTCAGTGGAAATGGGATCACGTGACAATGGACTTTGTGGGTGGTCTGCCTAGGACAGCCAAAAGTCATGATTCTATCTGGGTGATACTTGATAGGTTGACTAAGACAACATATTTTCTTCCTATCAAAACAACCTACACTTCGGAGAAGCTTGCACAGATTTACATAGATGAGATAGTGTGATTGCACGGAGTTCCAGCTACGATTGTATCTGATAGAGGTCCCCAGTTTACAAGTCATTTTTGGGAATGATTACATAAAGCCTTAGGTACGCAGTTGATGTTCAATACATCTTTTCATCCTCAGACTGATGGACAGTCTGAAAGAACTATACAAATCTTGGAGGATTTGCTTAGAGCATGTGCCCTCCAGTTTGTGGGAAGTTTGGATTTACACTTGAGCTTGATTGAGTTTTCTTATAACAATACTTATCATGCTAGTATTGATATGGAACAATATGAAGCATTATATGGTAGACATTGTAGATCTCCATTATGCTGGTTTGAAACTGGAGAATATCAACTTTTGGGTCTTGAGTTGGTACAATAAACAACTCAAATGATTAAAGTTATACAACAAGAGTTGAAGGATGCACAGGATAGACAGAAGTCTTATGTTGATAAACATCATAGACCTTTAGAATTCCAAGTTGGAGACAGAGTGTATCTTAAGGTCTCTCCTTGGAAAGGTATTCTCAGATTTGGGAAGAAGGGTAAGTTAGCCCCTAGATTTATGGGACCTTACCCAGTGATAGCACGGATCGAGAAAGTAGCTTATAGGTTGGAGTTGCCACCTGAGCTACATAGACTACATCCAGTGTTTCATGTGTCTATGTTGAGGAAGTGTCATCCCGATACAGAGATGGTGTTGCAACCTGTAGAGGTTGAATTGAATGAAGATATATCCTATGTGGAAGGTCATATGATGATTCTTGACAAACAAGTCAAGAAGTTGAAGAAGAAAGATATAGTTCTTGTAGAAGTTCTCTTGCATCACCGTGGCGTTGAAGAAGCCACATGGGAGTTAGAAGAAGAGATGAGAAGGAAGTACCCTTCTCTTTTCTCTTGAGATTTCGGGGACGAAATCCCTTTTTAGGGGTTGATAATTGTAACACCCCTGACCAGGGTTATGGCCTAACCCTAGATGTTTTGCTTAAGTATGTTTCTTACAAACTTGTTCTTATCTTTTGAAAAGTAATTAAGTTCCTTTATGAAGTTTATTTTCAAATTTGAGTTTATATGCAAACTATGTGTGCATTATATGATAATCTAAGTGAAAAGTGCAATTCACCCAAGAAGAAGGGTTATACTGCAAATATCATATGTTGAATGTATTCCAAGTGTTTTCAATGTTATGAAAGAGAATATGATGCTAAGTGGTGGCTTGTGCAAATCCTAAATTCTAAGTGAGAACTTGTGTAAATAATGCTAAGTGCTTGGTGTATCAATTGTGGCACAATTTGCAATATATACAAAATATAGGGTTAATGTGCAAATTACCACCTCTAGATTGTTTTACTTTTACCTAGTATTGTCTAGAGGAAAGAGAAAGAAGGAGACAATATGTTGAATCATACTAAAGTGTTAGCACTCTTAATAAAAATGAAAAGACCAAGAAAATGCACAAGTTGAAAGTTATACATATGAGCATATCGAGTTGTGGACTTAGAAGGAAGTCCCTATCAGCCATAAAGCTATAACAAGAGTCTCCTATCGGTTTGTAGGTTTTAGAATTGCCCATGACGGGAAAGGCACTTCAAAAAAGAAATATGAAACGGCTAGCAACTTGTCTTGTAATATATTAAGTTGAATATTATAATATAGTTAGTGGAAAAAGACTTGCCTAGGAGATAACTCAAGAGTCGACCCTTATCCCCTATATTATCCTTGGATTTTTTATTTCTGCATGGCAAGATAATAATAGTATGCATGCAAGAGTATGTGTCGACCTTGCATGGCTAGGTGGCATGAAGTAACTTAAGCTCATGACAACTATTACACACTTTTCCATAAAACCCAAGTATAAATACCTTGACCTTCACTTGTTAGTAAGATTTTCAAATCTTGTTAGTACCCTTTCCTCTTGTATCTTGCAATACTCTCTTGTGTCATCCATAGTGAAGAGAGTTGAGTGGTGAAGCTTGATATCGGCCAAAGTAGGTCTTAGAAACCAAGTGAGGTGATATCGTCCATTTGGATTGGAGATAGCGTGCAAGACCTTGGAGCTCAAGTCTTGGAGCTTGGAGAAGGCTCATCTTCAACCTTGGAATGTGTGGAGTTGAAGCTTGAAGCTTGAAATCTATTTGAGAGGTGGGTTATATAACTTAAACCAATCAGACTTCCTTTGATCAATTGATATATTCATGAGTTCCAATAAGTAATTAGGATTGTTGTACATGATTTAGAATAGTAAGATCATGATCTTGAGGTTGATGATGATGACATCATCATTGAAAAACCTAATATGGGTTGAAGACTCTTGCAACCCGATATGGGTTGAAGACTTTGAAAACAGATATGGAACCCGATATGGGAGTCTACCCAATATGAAGGTAGGTTATATTTTGTAAAATGGATTCTATGAATGATATGGAAGATTCCTATCTATCACCTTGAAAAAGATACAAGTGTAAAGCAACACCTTTGCATGATATGAGTAAACACTACATGAGGACATGGAAACCCAATATGTCTTGGAATCTATTTCCTTGGAAAATCGATATACTCCATTACTTTGTGTTGGGTTGAAGATCAATTTAATATTCATTTTATCAAGAAAAGAACTAAAATTCAAGGTTCTTATCTAACATGGGAACACGATATGGTAGGCAATATGAGAATACGATATGGTAATAAGACACCACTTAATGTGGGTACCCGATATGGTGAACCCATGAGGTAAAATGATATGATGTTTAAAGATGTAACCCGATATGATACCTAAGGTAAGTAAACTGATATGATAGCCAACATAGAAATACGATATGGCAACATGATGCCATCTAATGTAGGAACACGATAATGGTGAAACCTAAGATGATATCCAAGATGTTAATCCGATATAATAGCTCAAATGACAACCCAAGAGGCAACCCAATATGATGGAAAACTGATATGGAAGTTTAGAATGAAAATTGATATGACAAACTAAGATATAGAACTAATATAATATTATCTTGAAAGATGTAGGGTAAAGCCATAATGGCATGCCCGATATGATGTACCCTAGTACTCGATATGAGGACCCAATACTCCTCTATACCCGATATGAGGGTAGTGGTTTAACTCATACATGATATGAGGTTGACTTAAGATGAGAAAAGTTAAAGTGATACCTAACCCAACATGACTAGATGATATGGTGTTAAGGGATATGCCATAAAAACCTGATATGAGGGTGTGGTTTCACCACATGATTAAAATAGATATTTTTTAAAATGATGTATGCATTGACCGGCCTAAATCGCGCGTCCTAAAATTGGAGGCGCATTTGAGGTAGTCGAGCCTTCACATTTATAACCCGAATCCTTCTAGGCCCCCGCAACTTTGTTTACGGGGTCAAAGTAGTCATACGGGGTCGAACACAGGGACAAGGTGGGTCGTGTTGACGACTCTGAATCGACACTCTACACTCTGGTGGGTATAAAGAGATATTAAAGTTCCCCGAAGGGGAACAACAAGCTGTCACGATTAAATCAAATAAAACTATCTCCAACTGGAGTTACAAGAAAGATTAAGATTTTGTCATTTAGCAATTTTCAGGAATTTTCATGCAACAGAAAATAGAAAGATAAACTGCAGTTTAAGGCGTAATGCAAGGGATAAGACTTCAGTAAGACAAGCGGTAGCAGTAACACCCTGCACCCCTCCTCTCAGAGCGGGTGCCTCTAACCAAGCTTCAACACCCCTCTCGAGGTTGTTGGGCTCAAGTTAGAGTGGAATGATACTAAAACAACTCCGTTCAGGGCACTCTCGTACTCCCGAACCGGACCAAACACTAGAGCCACAACCCAACTCTCAAAGTAGTTGTGACGGGAAAGGCGATTCGGTAGCTAAGCGAAACGTGATCCAAAACATGCAAGCTAGAGTTCAGATATCCAACACAACAGTTACCCAATCATAAGGCACCAAGCATTAAACAAATGGCAATTAAGTATTTCTATTTCCATAAGCAATAAGGGTCTTAATACAATGCATAAGCTGAGAATTTAAATAACAGAATTAAAGATAGATGTCGCCTTCTTGATGTAGAAGAACGACAGACTACTGTAGCTCTCCTGCCCGATACCGGTCAGGAGCCGAGCCCGATACGGCAGTGTCGGGCGGCACCCCCTCTCGGGAAGCGCCGACTGACGACTGACTGTATCGCTCAAGGACCCTGGCCGATACGCTCATGTCGGGCAGTGCACCCTCTCGGGTGGCACGCATGACGGGCGGAGCGTATCGGGTTTGATATCATGTCGGGCAAAGAGCTACGAGTCTACTGTCGGGCACTCGTGTCGCTCACCTTCGCTGGCCGATATCGGCCCACAGTGTCGCCCGGGACAACACTAAGTGAACCATCCCTTCCCTCTCGGGATGAGGGAAAGCTCACCTAGTGTCGCCCGGCACAAGCACTGGGGCGCGATACTCTTGCTCTCACAGCTTCCTTCGAAGGTGGCTCTCGAACTTCCGAACTGCCTTGTTCGAATTCTCTTCCGACTCTCTCGACTTGTCCGACCTATCCGACTTGTCTTTTCGGCTTCCTGTAGCTGCTATTTATAGGCGGCGGTTGAAGGAGTTATGGTGCTGGAAACGCCACGTAGCTCCCTTATACGCCGGTCGATGGATGTGGACGGCCGATACAGGTATGTCTCGGCGCGAGGCGCTGGCTATCGGTCACGTGGCTGGCGGCACGCCTGCCGGTGGGTGGCTGCGTCGCCCGACGAGTTTGGTCGTCGATGCGGCTTTGGCTCCCTGTTGGGTAGACGGTATGTCGGCCGACACGTCCTTCTTGCGCAGCGCCCTTCTCCGCCGATCATTCTCGTGTCGCCCAGCCCCTGTCGGGCTGGGTTGTATCGGGCGTCAGGAAGGTCGAGACGGGCTTAGACTTATTGTGGGCCGGAATCGGCCTTATTGCACAAAAACGAGGAAAACTCTGTAGAAGATAGGAAAAATTGGAATAAGAGCGTTGCTTGGCCAATTATTGCGAAAATGCTAATAAAATAGAGGAAAATAGCAGAAAAGTGTAGTTTTGATAACAGAATAAAGGGCAAAAACGTCACAAAATTTGGTGTTATCAACTCCCCCAAACTTAGCTTTTTGATTGTCCTCAATCAATATGTGTTGCTTCTTCTTGCACAGCAAAACTTTAAGGCTAAAGGGTAGCACAAGATTTGCGATGTCTTGAAGGTAATGTTGTCTTAATGTGAACAAAAGACCTTGCCCTACTTGCCTTATTATTTAAGTAAAATTTTTCTTCTCCACAGCTTCAGCGAGACTTTGGTGTATGATTCCGAAGTTAGCTTCCACACCAAACAGCTTTATTTTAGGGGCAGAAAGTTGTGTATAGGGTAGGCTAAGGCTTTTTGGGTTTTTCTTCTTGTTCCCCATCAGTCCATCCAGGTAAGGGTCCGTTAACGGGCAAGTGGTCCCTGCAGTCCAAGCTAGTTGGCTTTAGAGCAGTGATTTCACATCCTACGTACCACTGCCCCGGATCTACCATGCCTAAAGATGGGTACTTTTGGAAAACAAGTGTGTGTATATATATATTTTTTTTTCTTTTCTTTTATTGGGCACAACTCTCATACTTTTATTCACGCTCATAAGGCTTCTTTCTCTTTTTGGGATTTTTGTTGGGTAAGGGAAAACAAAAGAGATATCTGCTGTTTGGGCAGCTTTTTCCTTCTCCATACTCGTCTCTTAGCTGTTTGCGAGATTATTATTTTTCGAAAATTTTTGGATGGCAAGGCACAATTTTTTGTTTGTTTGAGACAGCATTATCAGAAAGATATGACAGAACTTGTAACTCGTTAAATATACAGAAAGTAAACTTTGCAAGAAGTCACAATAGGTTTTTATTATTATTATAGCAACTTTATACATATATAAGTATAGGGAATCATAAGCAAAAATTTTCAAAGTTTTCAAGACTTTTAGCAAGAAGGAAAAAGGTTGTGTAAGAAGTTATATGTACACTAAAAAGGTTATATGTTATATGTACACTAAAAAAGTTATATGTACACTAATTGAATTGGATAGGACGAGGGGGATCAAAGGAGAAAAGTTTTGTACCTCCCTCACTGGTACATGGTACCCCCCCAAACTTACTCCACACTCTGTCCCAGAGTTGTGAAGTAGATGAGGTAAGGAAATGTTAATCAGTGAGGGTTAGATGATCAGCGCGCCTGGGCTAGATAAGAGCTCCCACACATATTCTCCTCTTTTGCTGTGATAGTCGATGTGGAGGAGCTGATCAGGCGTTGCCTCATTTTCCATCCATTCCAGGACGAAGATGCCGCAGTCGTTGGATAGTTGAATTTGCTGCGGGCTGCGGTGGTAGAACTGGAGTTCATGCCAGCTTCTTGCTTGCATTCCCAGGAATGGTTGTATCAGCGCTGCTATATCGATATAGTACTTTCGTACTAATCGTTCGAGAGATGTCAGCATTGTCGATGTACAAGGCACTGGATGGTCTTTGTTGCTGTCCGAGCTATTGTAGAAAATCCCTGCTCGTTGTTGGGTGTACACCGTTAAGAGCGTCCAGTGGTTGTTGTGCAGGATGGGAAGGAGAATGGTATCCGGGACTCTGCATTCCAACTCTGCTAGGAAAGCTTCCTTCGCCCCTTGCTCATCGGCTAGGCAAATGTCGTTGAACAGCATTGGATCTGCTATGCATGTGTGTTTAGACTTGTTTCGTAGTATCTGGATGTAGGCGACCGCCACAGATAACGCCAGACATCCTCCCTCTTTTACCATGTCCCTTAAGTCGTCAATCGGGACTATGGCATCGCCTGCCGAGTAGGCTACGTCTGTAGGGGTGGAGTCAGCCGACTTCATGTGGATTTCGTTGACCTGTTCCTGCGTGAGGGTAGCGCATGAGAAATGGTAGAAGTTGTGGATCAACTCCTCCTGGTTCTGGGGTGAGGCTTGTTCGTCGTGTCCGAAAACTTGTCGCAAGATGTTTATCTGTTTGCCTGCCCCACAGACGTGCGTCTCTGCTTCTGCTTCTTTTTCAGGAGGGCTGCTGTGTTGAGATGACTCCTCTTCTTGTTCACTATCCAGCAGCTCTTTTGGTATCCCCGCATCTCGGAAGTAGCGCTTGTCCTTTATCAGCAGCAATGCATATTTGCTTCTGAGACTGTAGAAGTTATTACTCTAGAGTTGCTTGAAGTATCTGAAGATATGTATCATCTCCATGGCTCTGAGGACTATGAATGCGCTATTTCCACTTCCCTCCTCTTCTTGGACTGGGAAGTCCCTTAGTGAGTAGAAATTCCAGACGCCGCTGTGGTGCTGGACTCCATACTTGATGACCCGGTGGAGACGTAGCGGCCGCAGTCTTAGCCTTTCGTCCTTTGGGTGTTGGAACGTACTTCCTGTGTGCGGGACCTCTTTGCTGCAGCAGCAGTGCAGTTGGACATCATGATTTCGGAGGTCGGCAATGCACAGGAACCAGTTGTTTCTGTGTTTGTAAGGGGCCAGCACCAGTTTCGGATTGTGCACTTCAATGTAATCGAACATACTTTCTACCTGCGTAGAATTGTACAACCCCATCATTAGTCTTCTTGCTAGGGCCGGGGTGGCAGTGTAAACTGTATGTTGGCCTTTCTTCTTGTCGGCACTTTCTATAATGGCCCCTTGTAGTACTCTGAACAACCTCTTCCCTACGACGGCCTTGGTGCGGAAGATGTTTCTCAGAGTTCCCCGTTGCACCGAAAAATAACCGTCGCTCCAGAGTACCTCTTCCTCGTCGGCTTGCGATCTCAGGACCATGTTGAGTAGTTTCTGGTCTCTGATCGTTAGATACCCTATGACCCTTCTATCAAAGTCAGTCATTTCGAAAGAAGGTATCTCTTTCGATGCGGAGAAATCGTTGAGGTCAGCCTTTGAACTCCTTCCTCTGGGGAGGTGTCTTTCGTTTGCAGTGCAGATGTCCCCCCTTCTCCCTCCGATTCATCAGAAGAGCCCTCCCCGATGCTGATATCTTCGTCGTTATCCTCAGCTTCGTCAAAGGGGGCTGAAGGAGCGGCCTCATTCAGATCAAAAGGGCTTCCTTGTCTGGCTGGAGCTTCATAGCCTTGCCCTTGTGATGAATTTCCTCCGGTTGCTGATGAAGATCTGCCGGAGGAGGAGGTGGATGATGATGATCCTGACGACGCTCTTGATGACGAGGATTGAGAGCCCGGACCAGGAGGAGACGGCGATCTTCTCGGCTGCCTTGGGCGTGGATGGTCGTCCTCCCTGTTCAGCCTCCCCTCGATCTTGCTAAGGCACTGCAGAACTTGTTGTAGCGTGGCATTCACTGCCTCTAGCCGGCCAGGTAGGCTGGCCAAAGCCAGCAGCTCTCGTTCCTGGCTATCCAGCCTTTGTTCGAAAAACGACAACTTGCGGGTTAGGGAAAGAAATGTAGTAGAATGGTTTTCTGTTACCTCCCGCAAGAAATCGAGTTCTTGTCCCAGCATCATTCCGAGCGAAGGAGGGTTTTCCGCTTGTCTCCCCTTCGACCTCAAAATGCTCCTCCCGTGTGATGGTCTGCCTGATGAGGCGGAACCTACTTCTATCGTCTGCGCGGCTGATGCTTCTGGGCAAGGTGTCGGTGCTGCCCCGCCCTGTTGTTGTATCAGAGGAGACCATGTTGTGGGGGACGGATGCTGCCCCATATCGACGTTGTCGACGATCTCCTCAACAACTGCTATAGGTGACTTTGGTGGTGGTGTCGACGTCACCTGTGCTCCTTCGAGCTCCATTTGTAGGATGTCGGCGAATAGCTCATCGCTGACATCCGGTTGTACTTCATCAATTGCCCCTAAGGGCACAGCAGAAACTACGGGGACTGCAGCCGTCTCTCTCGCTGCAGTTCCAGTTCTTGTTTCGGCGACCTCCACGATCGCCGGTTCTTCTCTTGCCACCACTGGCCTTGTTGTTGCGGTTGTCGTTGGTGGCTCCGAGGCAGTGGGCCGCTCGGCAGGAGCTGTTGAAGATACGTCCTGCCGAGTACCCAGCGGGATGGGCCCTCTGGTGATTCCCCATTCTTGGCTTCTTGGGGGTGGAGCGCAGCTTGCGCCTGCTGCCACAGCCTCGATCTCGGCTGTGGTGAAGACTAGCTTTTCTGCGTCGTAGGCGGCGCAACAAGGAAGCGGGAGAAGGATCTTCGTCCTTGCGAACTTGTAGAAGTAACTCCGCCCCTCCTTCTTTATTATACCCGACCTCATGAGGTACTTGAGGTCGATCAACTCGTCCCCTCTTGTTCTTGAGAGGCTGCGCGGCTCGCGCGGGTATCCCAACCCCACTGCGATTAGGTTCACAATGCCACCCATGCAATATTCCTTGGTGGCGTCCTTTATTGGGTGCATCCTGTTCAGCAAGAAGCGCCCCAGGTTGATAGTCCGGCCCTCCATCATGTGCCACATGACGTGGAGTTCCTCAGAGTAAATGTTGCTGGACTCATTCTTGCTGAAGAGGAGGCACGCCACCAGCTTGTGCATTATCCTCCAGAAGCATGAGTGCACTGCCACCACCTTGCTCCCGGGTTTGAAAGATGACTCCCCAGTTAGCTTTTCCCAGATATCTACGGGGTTGAACCCGTCTCCTTCGGTGATCCTTGCACCGTTATCTAGTCTCCCTCTCTCCTCTTCGCTGGAGGAGAAAATCTGGTTGAGCAGCTTCTCTGAAATGACGTGCTCTGCATTGTAAATCCGCCCCTAGAGTCTGTCTGCTCCGCCATACTTTCTGGCTTCAGCAGGTGTATTCTTTACTCGGTGAAGGGATGCCATGAACTCCTTCGTGAGCTCGGTGTAGGAGACAGATAGGCTGAGGCAGATTTGCCCCAGACCTGCTGCGGCAAGCACGTTCTCCATTCTCTCAAAGATGCCCAACTGCATGAAGGACAACTGGTGGCAGAACCTGCTTGGCCTGTAGAGCTTGGCCCCTAGCTCAGCATATCTGCATCCATGCTCCTCATCCCTTGGCACGAACCTTCCTGGTGTGTGATCCAGTGGTTCTTCTATTGGGGCGGGTGTTGTAGCTGGAGCGGCCACTTCTTTAGTTCTCACTCTCTTTTCAGTCGTTGAGGGCCCAGCGACCTCGGGATTTGGGCGTTTCTGCCCGATCGTTGCCATCTCTGCCTCTGGCTCGGTGATGATTCTCCTGCCTTACTCATCAACGCGTATGATGGTTTGCTTTGTGCGTGTCATCCCTATTATCAATTCAAATGTACTTTTGTTATCAGTGGGTAAATTAATAAAGGGAGAGACACCCGACACGACTGTATCGGGCTTCAAGACAAAATTAGGAGAAGCTTGCTCGATACAACTGTGTCGGGCGATACGGTCAAAAGAAACTGAGCGCCCGGCAGGGTCTTGAAAGAGCGCTGCCCGATACAAGAATAAACGGGCGATACGGTCGCTGCCCGACACAGCTGTATCGGGCAGGCGCGAGAGAAGCGTGTCGCGCGATAACAGTATCGGGTGACAAGAAAATCAACATAAAATCCTCGCCCGATACATCGTACGTGATAAAGGTCCGTATCGGGTATGCTCGGGCGATAGGGCTGTCGCGCGATACCTTTGTTTTCCTTAAGGTTTTGCGCGTCACGGGATCGGGAGAGGTCTCTGCGCGACACGGGAGCGGAGAGCAAGAAAAGTACTGTGCGATACGGTAGCTGAAAAAGGTAAAGTCCGGGAGCGCGACACGGTAAAGTTTTTGCCTTATATATAGCGGTCGGACGTCGCGGTAAAACCATTCCCTCCCAAGACGGGCGCAATCTGTATGTCAGTTGGTGTGCCGCCCGATCCGGTCTGGGAAAAAGGGTTACTAGACCAGACTTCGCCCGACCGATACAAGATTTTTCGGGACAAAACTCCGAGGTAAAACCCACTTAAAGAAAGAGGCGACAGGCGGGTAAAACATCATTGGCCTAAGGCTAAACCCGGCCTCAGATGGTATTACCCATCCTGGCAAATAAAACTAAAGCCCCTTAAAACAAAAAGAGTCAGCACACGTGCGCATGCACTGACTCGGGCCTTATTATAGTCCATAATGTTTGTAATGTCTGTTTTGCCGAAAAGTAAATAACGTCCTATACTAGGGAAATAAAAGCACGGGCTGCCTCTCGAGGAGCGCTGCGTTTTCCGTCTGCAGCTCGACGTCTTTGGCTTCTTTATCATACTTTATCACTTTGCTGGTTCAGTGTTGGACGGGATCTTCCCCGAAGGATTCTTCACAATCTCGGCGAGCTGTGCAAGCTGTTGATCGATTTGTCGCTAATGTGTTTGCATATCTGCCAATTGGACTTGCAGTGAGTTCAAGACTCCCGAATTTGACAGCGCGCTCTGTACTAACTGGTTATTGACGCTATCTTGCTTCTTGACAAAGTCAAACAGCTGGTCGATCACCTCAGATTGGCTTGCCCCATTCTCTTGTTCACGGGATGGGCCTTGGTATTTTCTTGCTACTTGGAAATTGCCTTTTACTGGTTGGAACTGGCTATTCTTGTTATACTGCCCGGATCCCCCTCTCTTCTCGAAAGGTTGCACTGGCCTGGCCGAGGTGTGCAGCTGATGTGAGTTTTCGGCTGCGTCCGTGTTGCCATAATTAAAACCAGGGTGGTCTGGTCTCTTGAAGTTCATGTAGGATACATTCTCGGTCCTTTCTTCTTTCGAGTCGGAGTCGCTGTCGGTGCCGGGTTTGGTGTAGACGCAGTTGTCTACCCCATGTCCTCCTTCACCGCAGGTAACACATTTCATGACTTTCTCAACTTGCTTCTCCCCCTTTCCGCCATGATCCTTCAGTTGTTTCACATCTGTTGCTATCCTTTGAATCTAAGAAGTAATGTTTTCCAGAGCCTTGGACCCAAGAGAGGTTCCTTCCCCTGCCTTCTTTGCCTGCCCTCTATTGGATCTATCATAGTCAACATCGTCCTTCAACTCAGCCATGTTCCTAATGATCTTTTCGGACTTGCTTGGCTTTTTCCCTAAGAAGTCACTTCCTGCTGCCGCATTCAGCGATACCCTTTCATCGGGAGTTAGCCCATTGTAGAAGGTGGAGACCAGGAATCCCTTCTTGAAATTGTGGTGAGGGCAGTCCCTCTGATATTCCAGATATCGTTCCCAGGTGTCGTGGAGGTTTTCATTTGGCTTTTGCGTGAAAGACGTGATTTTTAACTTGTTCCCTCATCGTCTTCTCAGTGGGGTAAAACTTGTTTACAAATGCGTCAGCCAGTTCTCCCCATCCATTCAGCGCTTGGTGGGGTAGCCCAAGGTACCATGATAGAGCCTTATCCTCCAAAGAGAAGATGAAACCCTTGCAGTAAATGACCTCTTAGGGAACCCCTCACATCTTTATGGTGTCGCAGATATTTTTGAAAGCATCAAGGTGATGGTAAGGGTTGTCACTCTTAGAACTCCCCCTGAAGCTTTTATTTTGAATCATATAGATCACAGATGGCTTGAGCTCAAAGTTTGTCGCATTGAACCTTGGGATGATAACGGGGCACCTCGATCTATTGGCCTTTGTAGAAGCCAATTCTCTCAGAGTTTTCTCTTCTTCCTCCGAGTCGTCACTATTGCTGGCGTCTCGGCATCGCTCCCGGTTATCATGATTCCTCCTGTGTCTCCGACGACGTCTATGCTGATGATGCTTTTTCTCATGCCCTGGTGATTCTGGATCTTCTTGCCGCTCATTATCACTATACCGGTCGTTGTCTTCCGGTGGAGGCGAAACTGGCCTCCCTCCTTGGCGTTCGTTTCCAGAAGGTGGCTCTACGCGAGGAGGCATGGTTGACAGTCTCGGTGTTCAGTAGATCAGAGTACCTGAAAACCGCATAAAAATCATGTTTAGAAAATTATAATTGGGGTAAAGAATAATGCTTAAAGTAAAAGAAAAAGAAAAAAAGAAAAAGAAAAAGAGGTGTTGTCAAGCCTATTTCTAAGCTTGAGGCACGGGAGTGTAGTTAGTGGCTTCGGATTTGTCAACAGTGCCATTTGCCTTGTCCCCGGCAACGACGCTAGAAAGTTGACCGGCCTAAATCACGCGTCCTAAAATTGGAGGCGCATTTGAGGTAGTCGAGCCTTCACATTTATAACCCGAATCCTTCTAGGCCCACGCAACTTTGTTTACGGGGTCGAAGTAGTCATACGGGGTCGAACACAGGGACAAGGTGCGTCGTCTTGACGACTCTGAATCGACACTCTACACTCCGGTGGGTATAAAGAGATATTAAAGTTCCCCGAAGGGGAACAACAAGCTGTCACGATTAAATCAAAGAAAACTATCTCCAACTGGAGTTACAAGAAAGATTAAGATTTTGTCATTTAGCATTTTTTAGGAATTTTCATGCAACAGAAAATAGAAAGATAAACTGTAGTTTAAGGTGTAATGCAAGGAATAAAACTTCAGTAAGACAAGCGGTAGCAGTAACACCCTGCACCCCTCTTCTCAGAGCGGGTGCCTCTAACCAAGCTTCAACACCCCTCTCGAGGTTGCTGGGCTCAAGTTAGAGTGGAATGATACTAAAACAACTCCGTTCCGGGCACTCTCGTACTCCAGAACCGGACCAAACACTAGAGCCACAACCCAACTCTCGAAGTAGTTGCGACGGGAAAGACGATTCGGTAGCTAAGCGAAACGCGATCCAAAACATGCAAGCTAGAGTTCAGATATCCAACACAGCAGTTACCCAATCATAAGGCACCAAGCATTAAACAAATAGCAATTAAGCATTTCTATTTCCATAAGCAATAAGGGTCTTAATACAATGCATAAGCTGAGAATTTAAATAACAGAATTAAAGATAGATGTCGCCTTCTTGATGTAGAAGAACGACAGACTACTGTAGCTCTCCTGCCCGATACCGGTCAGGAGCCGAGCCCGATACGGCAGTGTCGGGCGGCACCCCCTCTCGGGCAGCGTCGACTGACGACTGACTGTATCGCTCAAGGACCCTGGCCGATACGCTCATGTCGGGCGGCGCACCCTCTCGGGCGGCATGCATGACGGGCGGAGCGTATCGGGTTCGATATCGTGTCGGGCAAAGAGCTATGAGTCTACTGTCGGGCACTCGTGTCGCTCATCTTCGCTGGCCGATATCGGCCCGCAGTGTCGCCCGGGACAACACTAAGTGAACCATCCCTTCCCTCTTAGGATGAGGGAAAGCTCACCTTGTGTCGCCCGGCACAAGCACTGGGGCGCGATACTCTTGCTCTCACAGCTTCCTTCGAAGGTGGCTCTCGAACTTCCGAATTGCCTTGTTCGAATTCTCTTCCGACTCTCTCGACTTGTCTGACCTATCCAACTTGTCTTTTTGGCTTCCTGTAGCTGCTATTTATAGGCGGCGGTTGAAGGAGTTATGGTGCTGGAAACGCCACATAGCTCCCTTATACGCCGGTCGATGGATGTGGACGGCCAATACAGGTATGTCTCGGCGTGAGGTGCTGGCTATCGGTCACGTGGCTGGTGGCACGCCTGCCGGTGGGTGGCTGTGTCGCCCGACGAGTTTGGTCGTCGATGCGGCTTTGGCTCCCTGTCGGGTAGACGGTATGTCGGCCGACACGTCCTTCTTGCGCAGCGCCCTTCTCTGCCGATTATTCTCGTGTCGCCCAGCCCCTGTCGGGCTGGGTTGTATCGGGCGTCAGGAAGGTCGAGACGGGCTTAGACTTATTGTGGGCCGGAATCGGCCTTATTGCACAAAAACGAGGAAAACTCTGTAGAAGATAGGAAAAATTGGAATAAGAGCGTTGCTTGGCCAATTATTGCGAAAATGCTAATAAAATAGAGGAAAATAGTAGAAAAGGGTAGTTTTAATAACATAATAAAGGGCAAAAATGTCACAAAATTTGGTGTTATCGTGCATTTTCAAGCATAATGGGATAATATTATTAATCATGCTACCTGGTATGGTAGACATGCTTTTACTCATTAAGCTTGTCTAAGTGATGAATGGGATTAATGCAATATTGAGATCCAATAAGTTTAATAATGATAAGCTGGAAGACCTTAAAGAGGTGAATTAAGTAATCTACATCCTAGTAAGGATGAGAGAGAAACTAAAATTGAGAAGATAATTATGTGATTAACATATAATAATACTCTTGAGATGAGTGGAGTATGAGTCCGGACTAAATCTTTGCTAATGAAATCTTGAAACCCTAATTGGTTGATTATAACCCTAATTCATTAGGGAAAATGTGTTATTTAATATTCCATGGTTAAGATATGCGTTTGGAATTTTTGATAACATGATATAATAACCGTGCAAGTATCTTTAGGCAATAAACATGGCTACACAAGAGCTCTAATGTTATATGATACAGATTCAATGAGCTATGTGGACTATGTGAATAAATACCTTGGTCTGATGATCGAAAGGTAATGATCATCTGGTAAGTGGTGACAGTAGTCAGTGATGAATTAAGGGTTTGAATACCCAAGTAATGATGATGACAAGAGCTTGAGATTCTAAGTTGTCTATGTGTTTCAGTAAATATGAAAGTACCTGATAAATGCAATTATGATTTTCTTTTTAGTATTTGATATAATTCTTGTTTGTAACTTGATTGATGCTAAAAGATATAGTAATGCACTTAATTAAGAAAAATGAATATTATCATGTAGTTTTCCATACCATAGATCCATTCAGTGTCAGCAATTGCTGAATGATTAAATGAGTTTTACTCATAACGCATATTTTTGAATATGTGATAATATCAGGGTGCTCAATTAATGGACTCCCAAACTAAATAAGGGTGCTAAGTGGACTCCCTAAATACACCAGGTTGCTCAGTGGACTTCCTGATGAAACTAATCTAGGATCGCTTAGTGGTCATCCTGATAATCCAGGAAAGCTAAGTGGTCTTCTCCCAAAAAGAGTACACGCTACGGAAGTAACTCTATATCGAAGATGTCGCTATACCCCGACATAGCTAATTAGAACAGACACAAGATTTCATGCTAAACCTAAGTGTTCTCGTACTGACTGAGAAAGGCGAGGTCTTTATAGCTGGCTCTGCCATTGAACTTGTATGGTACCGATTTCGACTTACTAGTGGTCGGTTGGAGTATGAGCGGTATATCTCAACTCCTCTAGGCATAAGTATGAATGTGAACATGTAATCAGCCATATAGTGTATTTGTTTAAGGATCAAATACAGGAAACATTGGTTGATGCCTTATTACTTTCATACATCTTAGTAGATAGATGTTATAAGGTGCAGCAACACTACTTTTAGCAGCGTGTTCTTCGTGTGCTCCAACAATCTTTTAGTAGATTGATGTTATACATCTTCTTATTGATGTATAACATGATTTCCTCAAGCAAGAGAGTAGTTAATATTTTTTTCTGCCATTTCTGTGATTTTGTAGTTCGAATAGAGCACTTCGAATTTGAGTTCTGTCATATGTTTTATGTTCTTTTCTGCGGTTTCGTGTTGGCATCCTATGCCTATATGGGCGGCAAACATGGATCCCAAGTCAAAGAGATTCATTCGATTTACTAATTGCAAGTGATAAGAGAGCTTTATCCTATAGGAGACGGTTTCAGACTTTGACATCTTCCCATGACGGTGAGCTCCCTTCCGTCCCTTTGAGTCCGTCGTTGGCAGGAAATCGTCAAACTTTATAGGGATGAACTCCATCGCACTATAAATATGTGCTAAATGCCGCTTCGACCAAACCATCCTTTTCACCTTGCTATTCTCTCTTTTTCATCATGGGGTCTTTGAAGTTAGTAGGGGCATCTTTCCTGGTACTGTTGCTTGTTGGCATGACCTCCGCTACTAGAGTTCTAATGCAATACGGAGGTGGCGGCGGCCAAGGTGGTGGTGGTGGCGGACGAGGTGGAGGTAGTGGTTATGGTTCAGGATCTGGTTCAGGTTACGGTGGAGGTGCTGGAGGGCACGGTGGTGGTGGAGGACAGGGAGGTGGAGGTGGTGGCGGGCAGGGTGGGGGAAGTGGCTATGGTTCAGGATATGGCTCTGGATACGGTGCAGGGATAGGCGGAGGGTACGGTGGTGGTGGAGGACAGGGTGGCGGCGGCGGAGGTGGCCAGGGTGGTGGCAGCGGGTACGGCTCGGGAAGTGGATATGGCTCCGGCAGTGGTTATGGTAAGGGAGGCTCTGGTGGTGGAGGTGGTGGGGGAGGCGGTGGCGGTGGAGGAAAGGGCGGCGGGTCTGGCTACGGATCCGGATCCGGCTCCGGCTATGGTGGAGGAAATGGAGGATACGGTGGGGGACAAGGTGGTGGTGGAGGAGGTGGAGGCGGCCAGGGTGGTGGATACGGTGGTGGTAGTGGTTATGGTTCGGGGTCTGGCTATGGATCTGGAGCTGGAAAGGGTGGCGGAGGTGGTGGAGGTGGAGGAGGTGGCGGCGGTGGTGGGCGAGGCTATGGATCGGGATACGGTTCTGGATACGGCAGCGGATATGGGGGTGGCGGCTACTAATAAGTACACTTCAGCAAGAAAAATATATACTTTTACTTTCTGATGATCTTACCGGTTTAAAGTTCAGATTCTGTGCGGTCATAAATATTTTGATGGCAATAATATGGCAATAAACGTGTACGTATACGAATTGTGAATACAAGAAACGTCTTTGTATGTACATGACTTGTTTGGTTGTAAAACTTTCAAATTGTTTGCAAAATAAAATAGTCTAGTTCATATCTTAGGGCCAGGGGCACTAATTACTATAATATCCAAGTTCCAGTGGTTATTATATGTTTAAGAAATGAGATTTCATTATTACGAATAAACCCTCATATATACCACAATGATGTCGGGTGGAATATCACACTTTGAAATGATATATGAGTTATGAATAATCATTTACAAATTTTTGGGATATACATATTCAACTTCAATTATTCAATTTAATGCTCGAAACAACATAATTGTCCAAACTTCGCATAGCACGATTAAGAACTGAGAAACATGCTATGCCATTTAGAGAATCCCTCGAGGTTGAGCCGCACACACAAAAAAAAGAGCAAGATCCCCAAGAAGATCAACTCCTCCTCCACAATTAATTTCTACATGTACGAACTAGCCAACAAAAGAAGGAATGAAACAACATGTGAATTAGGGTTCTTTCCTCATCATAGGAGAAATTTGGCTCGAAACATTAAAACATCAATTACCCATAACCACTGAACAAAAAGATAAGAAATACACCTTCAAGAAAACATGATTATATTTCGCGAATGAATTGGTCAGAGATGAGGAAGGTAAAGACAAACTCACACAATAATAAAGACATCAACAAGAACCAGCTGCTCATCCACCTCTTCCTACCTCATGCATCCACACCAATGTCTTTGAAAACATTATAGCTTTAGGCTATAAGATACGACGTCATTTGGGGTATCAATCTATGGAGCATTTACTTTTTTGAGTAACATTCATGAATCCCAACCTACCGTACAGATAACCCCTCCACAATGCATATCTTGTAAGGATAAAATTTGATATCCACATCCGCGCCTGCACTTAATTGCCACCAAGCACATCCATAAGACATCATATTGTTTCTTATCCTCACTCCAACATCTTTGAATTTGTTTCTATAAATGACTTTTGTTATATTGGGAGTCATTTAATTTACATGGTACTATGCTTTGCACACGGAATTAATTTGTTTCCTACAATGACAAGGAAATCATACGAGTGTTGATCATCAAGTTGATGCATATTAATGAATTTCGTACAGAAAATTACATGTATTCAAATGAATATTTTCATTTTATTGTTATTTTTCATTCATGATTTTGAAGTCTCTAGTTTGGTATCATCTAATCTTATATGTGAATATATATTTTTTTGTGAAGTGCTTATTCTTTATCATCTAGAATATTGCTTCCCTATCACGTAACTCATCATTGTTAATTTTCTTATAGTAATCTGGGATTATGTATCCTCTCTAGACATATTTTTTATTTTGAGAAAGGACAAAAGGAAAATTATTTTAATGGATTTATTTTTCACTACTTTAAGTTTAAATTATTGTTTACAACACTTAGAGATGTTAATTAATTTTTGTTCTCTACTGAATACATGGATGTTGTTTCTTACACTTGATAACAATTGATGTGCTTATTTAATAATTTCAAATGCATCATATAAAAGATGAAACTTCATTTCCACATCTCATCATTTGAAATGACCTATGTATCAAGTACCACCAAATGTTGTGATTTTATCACAATTATATGGTAAAGCTTCTCAAACACATATAGCTTGACTTTTGTTACAATTTATTCTGACCCTAGATCTTTGACCTTTTGGACTTAGCCAAACAAGGTTGAGGTTAGACCTAAAAGATGTTCAGTATAACCCTAATGAGCTAATGTTTGTACAAATCATCCTAATGTAACCTAATATTTTCACATTAGTCTTAGGCCAATAATGGATAGATAAAATATATCACATGAGGTAAATAATGAATTATATAGAATTTCATGCAAAATAATCATACATAACTCTTTTAGTGGAATATGAAGTTTTGGAACTTAATTGGATGAATAAAGGTAGTAGTGGTAATAAATATGATAACTAAAAGAGTAATAGGCCCCAAATAATATATGTCTCATATCTCATAAAAGGAAATCTCCAAAGTGGAAATAAAATTCAAATTTGTAATCTACATATTGAAAATATCTCATATGTAATTTTTTTAATCTGATTCGGACAACCCTACATATTTAGGGTATGTTTAGGAGAGACAAAATGTGTACAATCCATAGATGATAATTAGCAGTTAAATAACTTTAAAAGTTGGAATTAAAGACAAATTCGTATTCAACACACTAAAGATTACTTGTGGTGAAGTTTCACCGAATTTGGATAATCCTAATGCCATTAATGCATGAGGAAAGAGAAAACATGACTTGCTTAATTAATACATCAAAAGTTTCTAAACATGAAATCTAGTTGCATAATCGGAATCTATATGTCTTAATTTACCTCTGTGAAAAATTTCATATAATTTGGATGACATTTGGACCCACGATGGATGAGAGAGAAAATAAGAAATAGTGTGGATATCACTTTATTCAAAATTGACTGGGATTTTATTATATAGCTCTGTAATGCGGATTATTTTCGATTTATTTGTAATCTAGTTTAATTTTCTAGTTTTTGTACTATTTTTCTTGTCACACTATGGTTTAGAATCTGATTTTCTTTTAGTTTTTGGGTTTGACCCTAGCCCTTTGATTTTGATCGGACGGTGTGTGGCTCGTCTCCTACCTTGGGTAGGAGACCGACTTGCGCATGAACAGTAACATCAATGTTTCTGACTTGTTTTCTCTTCCTATGACTTTCCTTTCTTTGTGTTTTCTTGTGCATAAGATTCGTGGCATGATTTTGCACACCCCAAGCCCTAACACTACCTCTCTCGTTCCCTATAAGAGAAACCCTCAATTCCTTCTCTCCCTCCACTTTAACCTTGGTGTTACAGTAGCACCTTGATGGGTTTCCACCTATGACCTAAGGCATCGACGTCGTATTAGGTCATTTATAAAACTACCAGGCTATCCAATTCCATCTGAAGCGTCCCCCATTGTTCCCGCTAGCAACACCTCTCTCTATGTTTTCCCCGAGTCACCATTGCCACTCAATGGAACAGAACTTCAATTCCTCTTTCCTAGGGCTTCGTAGCCTAACTCTAAAGCCTTCTGACACGCTCGACTCCTTTGAGTTGCAGAAGTTTGCACTACCCAATTCCTTGGTCGTTGGTTCACTAGAGCCACCTTGGCAGGCTGCTCTGGGATGTCTTCTCATGAGGAAAGTGTGTGGCCAAGTTCGAGGGGTTCCTTTGGAACCTTCTTCTTTGTTGGTTTTCTTTGTTACTTAGTAAGTCTTCAATTCATGATTTCTTCTCTTTGCCCTGAATTGGTGCTTGCTTCTATCTATTTTCTTCATGGTTTTTGATGGTTTCTGGCACTGTAGATTCATCTTGGCCTTGCGAGTTTGCTGGAAGGGTCGTTGGTACATTTTTGGCAGCTAAGGTTCCATTTTGGTTTCTCACAATCAATGCAACACAGAGTTCTATTATCTCTTGTGATTCTATGATATTTGAGAAGATGACCAATGGTGATTGGCCTGGCGTGCCCTTAGTTTCTGACTAATTTTTTTATTTTCCCCTTAGGGGCAAAATAGTCTTTTCACATGGGTTTTGGTGTTCTTGCCAGTACATGTGAGTTTACCTAGCTTTCTGAGAGCTCTTCTGAGTTGGCCACTTTTCTTTGGGCCAATTTAGTAAGTTGACTGCTGACTGGGTCCTTCCATGCTGACCTGGCATTTTGATATTATTCGATTGGTTGTTTCTTCTTAAATTCATAATAAATTAATTATAGCTCAGAAAAAATAAAATAAAATTTGAGTTGGATTCAAAAAAATATTATCTATATAATGGTACAAGTTTCTTCACCAAATTCCAATTTAATAAGTATGTGATTTTTAATGGACTTTCCTAATAATATAATAACTTGAAAAATTTATACCTAACAATTCGATAAGTCAAAAAAAATAAAAATAATACTATAATATATTCTGAACCAAAAAAAGATAAACTAAAACATGGAATCGTTTTGATAACCTAATTCACATAAAAAGAAAACGGTGATTTTCAGTGTTTGAATAATCAATGGGAAATTGACTCTAAATCTACATACATGCTTATTAGATTCTTTGAAGACCTAGACTTGGATCTAGAAGTGACCTTGGATTGTTAGACTCTGAAGAGAAGTATGTTTGCATGCCCTACTATTGCTTTTGAGAAATTCATCTATTTTCTTCTTTCACTTGGTCCTATGGACACTAGCCTACACATTATCTATTTTTCTTTGAAAATTATGGTTCATGTGAACTAATTTATTTGTTACTGATCTTGTGATCATATTATAATGTTTGGACATTCTCTTGGACTTTTCCTTATACATTGCTCATGGTGGAACATTCTTGGGTGATATATGCACTTTTTCCCACTTTTAAGGTGGATATTGATTATGATCGTGTGATCCCACTTTATGTATTTGTTGGATGTTCTCATATCTCTTATTTGGTTCGTTCTTGTTTATTCTTTTGTTATGCATCATGTGGTGACTACTAGTATAATGTACATGTGCATTTTATGTGGATGTGAAAATTCCCACATATGATTGCAGATGTGAAAAATCTTGCATATGAAAGTATTTAGGGCAGATGTGTTTTCCTACCCAAGCAGATGTTGGCTGATCATGCCACTCCATATTTTAGAGTAGATGTATACAGGACCCCCCCCCCTCACCCCACATTTTTGGTAGATGTGTTATTTCCTACCTACATGTTTATATTGTCTAGTATTGTCACATGTGAAACACATGGATGCCTTGTTCTTATACTTTTCTCTTCTTTATCTCTTTTATTGTGATTCATTCTTTTTATAGTAATGCACTTAATTAAGCAAAAACTTGATTGATGCTAAAAGATATAGTAATGCACTTAATTAAGCAAAATGAATATTATCATGTAGTTTCATAGACCATAGATCCATTCAATGTCAGCAATTGTTGATTGATTAAATGAGTTTTACTCAGAACACATATTTTTGAATATGTGATAATATCAGGGTGCTCAATTAATGGACTCCCAAACTAAATAAGGGTGCTATGTGGACTCCCTAAATACACCAGGTTTCTCAGTGGACTTCCTGATGAAACTAAACCATGATCGCTCAATGGTCATCCTGATAATCTGGGAAAGCTAAGTGGTCTTCTCCTGAAGAGAGTACACGCTACGGAGGTAACTCTATAGAGAAGATGTTTCTATACCCCGACATAGCTAATTAGAACAGACAGAAGATGTCATGTTAAACCTAAGTGTTCTCGTACTGACCTAGAAAGGTGAGGTCTTGATAGCCTGCTCTACCATTGAACTTGTATGGTACCGATTTCGACTTACTAGTGGTCGGTTGGAGTATGAGCGGTATATCTCATCTCCACTAGGCATAAGTATGAATGTGAACATGTAATCAACCATGTAGTGTATTTGTGTAAGGATAAAATACGGGAAACATTGGTTGATGCCTTATTGCATTCATACATCTTAGTAGATAGATGTTATACATGTTCTTCATATTCCTTTTAAAATAAAAGATGACTCATAGATCCTTTATCAATATCTATGTTTTGTACTTAAAAATATATATGTTAAACAAATGGAATATCTTCTGTACAGTTTTATATTATTTCCTGCGATAATAATATTGTTGGTAGAGAGTTATATCTCTCATTGGGACCATAGTCTCACCCCGTGGGATCCACAATTTTTATGTGGATGCGGACGAGGGACAAGGAACCAGACTGTAGATGAAGGATCGTATTAGTAGGGACAGTAGTAGTATCTCAGGTTGAGTACACTGTCTGTCAGGGTTTTGTAAATAGAAGTCTATGTGTCGTCTCTGTACTCTCAGGTCCTTGGGAGATAGTTCTTAGTGATTTCAATGAACAACTTGAGATTTTGGTTTTCTTATCTTGAGGTTTTTATGTTGTCTTTGTACATATTAGAAGCAAAGAAACTACTTGTTATCCTCGAAAAGATATGAAATACTAAATGAATAATGTGAACCATATGTATATAAGACTTTGGTTCTTTGTGTAATATTTTATTGAAAAGAATATCTATGTGCAATATGGTTTTAATTTTTAGTGATTTTGTTATTTTTGTTAAATGATAATTCCGCAATTTTGCTGGTGATGGCTTGATTTGTAATCGGGTCATCACAAAGTTTTGGTATCAGAGCCTAAGGTTCGCTGAGTCTACAAAGACTTATAATTAAGTTTGTTGAGTCTGTTCTAGTATCCTCCAGTATATCTTATAGTAAATTCTCCTCATACAGGAGAAGAAGAAAGATTAAAAGATGGCTAGAGCACACGAAGAACATGCTGCTAAAAGCAGTGTTGCTGCACCAAGAGGTGGTGCAAGGGATCAGGCTAGAGAAGAACGAATGCCTGAGAATCCCCAGCTTGACCAAACTATGTTAGAGAACCCAGCTTTTCATGCTCTTTTTGGGCAGATCATGAATACAATGACACATATGTCTAATGACGTGGAATATTATCGCACTAACAAACTCACTCAGGGTTGAAATCCCCGAGCTTTTACCAAAACCTCGTGCAATAATACCACCCGCAAGCGGACGGGTCTTATCGCAGTATAGTTAAGGATCGAATCCCAAAGGACAATGTTTTTAAGAATCCTTATCAGTCAAATCTAGCTCAAGTAAGACTAATATTTAGAATGATTGGTTGATTTGAGGTTAATTAAACTAAGTGTAGGAAAGTAAAGAGCAGAAGTAAAGTTGAATCTAGATTAATGATATGGAATTGCTGGGATGGTATCGGGTTTCACCACCACTACACATGCAAACACATCCAAACACATAACATCCAGGCAAGATATAACTATCCAAATGGAGCTGTTGTGAACCCTCCGTGAGGATAGGCTCACGTAAGTGTCACTTTAGGGATCAGATTTATCGTCACCCTCCAGATCACTCACTTACGGCTCTGAAGTGCAACATCCCTGACCTGGGTTATAACCTAATCCTGGAAGTTTTGCCTAAATATGTAATTAGATACTTGTGAATACTCCCTGGCATGTAATTAAGTTCCTCAGGAACATATATTTTCAATTTTTGCTCCTTTTTAAACAAAGTTGTAGCATTGTGTTGTATGCAGGGACCTATGTGCAAAATTACCCAGTTAAAGGGGTTAACTTGCAATATTCACAAGTTAAGATGTTCCTTTGATTTTGAAACATCATGAGGATGTTTATGATGAAGTTTGAAGGATTTCCCAAGCTTGAGCACCAAGGTGCAGCTGTGGAAGCAATCCTTATGCTTGAAAACCCTAATTTAAAGTAAAATGCAATTTACCTAAATTGAGGGGTGCAACTTGTAATTTTCATTTTCTAGAACATATTTTATAACTCTTGTAATCATTTAGAGTAGAAATGATGAAAGGGACACATCAATGAATAATCAGATAAGAAAAGTGATCTTTGTGGTGAAAGTCACCTAATATGGGTATGGAGACCTTTCATGTATATACTCTAGTTGAAGGTTGGTTTTCTTGACCCTTAGATCTTGAGATTTCATTAGCTTTGCATAAGTTTAGATGATTTTGGACGTGCCTTGAGAAAGGAGGGACTTAGATGTAAATTCCATACTTTAGAGGTCCTTATGGTGTAAAAAGACCTGAAGTATATAAGCCCTTTCCTTGTAACAAGTGAACGAACCTTTCATTTCCTTCACTTCTTCTCTTCTTTCTCAACCGACCAAGGCTAGATATGGAGCAAAAAGGGACGACCAAGGGTTCTAGGTAAGTTTAGATCATCCCTTTTGCTTGAATTCATGGAGGAAACTCGTTTTCAAGGTTAGATTCATGGCTAGCTCACCTAGCTCTATCTTTCTAGCCTTTCCTTTCCAACGTTTCCTTGAAGAATTCACCTTGGCAGAACCTGTGGAGCTCAAAGACGCCATTAAAGCTTGGAGCTTGAAAGCTTGGAGCTCAAGGAACGACCTTTAGGCGGGTTTTATAACTCTAAACTCTTGCTTTATATGCATACTTTGTTCTTGCAATTTAGCATGTTAGTTCTTCTTCTACCTCCCTTCTTCCTTGCACTTTTGCAAGCAAACCGGTGGAAGAACCGACCTTGACAGAGGTTGAAGATGAGGGGCGTGAATCCCTATGTTACTTTATCAAACGACCTTGGACCCTTTTGGTCCAAACGGTTTCAAACCGTTTAAGGTCAAACGGTTTCAAACCGTTTGCTCTCAAACGGTCTTGCAAGACCGTTTGGATTGAAAAGGTCTCAAGACCGTTTGATAGGGTTGACCAAGGGACGACCGTTTGAGGGTCTGTTGATAATATGTTGAATTTTATTCCTGCAAAGAATCGAAGATTTATTCTTAACCAATTGAGAGTTGAAGGCACTTCAACATCCTAACCCTAATCAGGTTGAAATTACTATTTTAAAGCATAGATCTTGTTGAGTTTTGGGTTGAAGGACCCAAACGGTCTCAAGACCGTTTGGGGGTTCCTCCAAACAGTCTCAAGACCGTTTGGGCACAACCCAAGACCGTTTGAAGGTCTAGGATTGAGATAATCTAATGGTTTGAAGATCCAATTGCAACAAGTTGATTAATTGATAAAAATGCTGATTTTTGACCTAATTGGAGTTCAACCCTAATCTAACCGACTTGGTTTTTGGTCTAACTTTGGGCAAACGGTCTCAAGACCGTTTGGATGATGTCCAAACGACCTAAAGACCGTTTGGGCCAAGTTTGGGCCCAATTGGAGGTCAATTGATAGGTTCAACCTTGAATTGATCCACATTGTTGAATATTGATGACCATCCGATTTGAAACCCTAATTGAGATGGACTTAACCCTAATTGGCTTTCAATTGAGGGTTAATTTGGTGTCCAAGTGATTGAGGTTCATCCTAATTGACTCAATTTATAAGTGGTTAATATGGCTTTGGCCAATTGAGGGCTTCAACATACTTAACCATGACTAATTGTAACTTTTGAACCACTTTGGAGGTCCAAACGGTCTCAAGACCGTTTGGGCTCAAACGATCTCAAGGTCGTTTGGTCCAATCGATCTCAAGTTGATTTGATCAAACGGTTTCAAACCGCATGAGCTTCAAATAGTTTGAAAGTCAAAACGGTCAACGCACCCAAACGGTCTCAAGACCGTTTGAGGGCAAACGGTCTCAAGACCGTTTGGTGGTTGAAGGTTGAAACCGTTTGAAGGTGTTCAAGGTGATTTGTACTTAATCAATTGATGGTGTAATTGATTCAATGGTGATCTAATCTAAATCGTAATGGTAACCTAGGTCATTAAGGGACTAAGTGATTAATGAGTTGACCCATGATGGTGATCATGAGGTAAATTACTAAAATATCCTTGAGGGGTTTCATGGAGTAAAACCTTGTTTTAATCAAACCCTAATCACATGATAGTGATGTTTTGGCTTATGTTAGTCAATGAGGGTTTAACCCAACCTGATCTAGAGTGGTGTTATCACCATCTACTAGTAAGAGGAGAGAGAAAGTATCCTAAGAGAGAGAAAGTACCCTTTTATGGTGGAAACTTAAGTAAGATACTTTCAATACACATGAAAGTACATGAGTAGGGAATGATCCACCTATGTGAGATCATGGAAACCCTAATTATGATAACTAGTGAATCTTAATCTTACTTAAGAGCTTTAATGATGATGTTTCTCATACATAATGATGTAATGAGTACAATTCACCATGGAGTGAATAGTAAACCCTAATTCTAGGGTGGTGACATGAAAGATGAATAAGTAAACCATGATTGATGAATTGTTTACTATTACCAGTTGAATTAACCTTGCAGGTTGTTATGAG
Source organism: Alisma plantago-aquatica (assembly GCA_963693085.1). Classification (NCBI taxonomy): domain Eukaryota; kingdom Viridiplantae; phylum Streptophyta; class Magnoliopsida; order Alismatales; family Alismataceae; genus Alisma; species Alisma plantago-aquatica. The sequence continues at coordinate 821,028,267 of OY856411.1, read as the reverse complement.
ATGATGATCATATCCAGGTATGGATTATAATACTATATTCATTGAAAGCATGTCTTAAACTTTATGAATAAGTAAAATATCTTGATGCACTGCTAGTGACATCTATTGAGATTTATGGACTGTAAGAGCCATAAATACCATCAAAGTCATGCTTAACAGATGATTTGTGATGAAATGATTGAGAACTGATGATTGAAAAGAGTTAGGCTTGCTACATTTTAGTATTCTCATTTATAGCTGTTATGCTAATGTTATTGTTTGAAGAACAATGTATGATGTTAAAAGAATACTGAATGTACCTAACTAATCAAGTGTAATGTAGAGCCCTGATCATAGATCCATCATTGTCAGAGTCTAAATGATGGTGAAACAGGTTTTCCCAAGGGAACTCCTGGATCACATACTTTTGAGTATGTGGGGTATATGGATGTGTAGGACCTTACATCCTAGTGTAGGAATTGATGTAGATTTTTATAGTCTATCAAACCTTCACTACAAGATCCAAAAGGTGAGATGTATCACTATTCTCCCAAAGCAAACATAAACACCGCATCGGTGAAAGATAATCAAGAAATCTTCCGATGACGAAGAGAGTACATAACGCCATTGTAACTCTAAAAACATAGCGAAGGTCCAGTTTACCCTGGTGAGCTATAAATAGCAGACGTCCTGCCAGATGTCCTGCAAACAATCCTCTAACTGACTGAGGAAGATGAGGTCATAAGAATCTGACTCTTTTAATGACCTATGTATGATACTGATGTGACTTCTTAGCTATCAGTTGGAGTATGAGTGGTATACCTCATCTCCACAGGGCATAATAATGTTTGAAAAACATAATCAATAGCGTAGTATTACTTGATTGATGTTACACTGGATAAAGTATATGTTCTTCATGTTCCATAGATGTTGAACTCTTGCTTATTATCAAAATTGCTAATGAATGCTTTGAAAGCTTTTACTACTTAAGTTATTCTTTGTTTGCTTATAAAGCTTCTAGTGGGGAGTTATAACTCTCACTGGGGCAATTATGTATAATTGTCTCACCCCGTAGACTTCAACTTTTTAGGTGGTCGTCAAAGACGGAGGAACCGGTCTAAAGGTGACCAACCCCAGCAGCAACAACACCAGGAGCAGTAGTAAATCTCAGGTGGAGATTCAGTCTGCTATGTGGTGTAGTTAGAGTCAGTCCTATGTGTCCTCTGTACTCTCAGGTCTTGGAGTGTTTTGGTCATGAGTTCTTGAGATTTTGTATCATGTTGTATATAATTACTCAAGAAGTAATTTGACAGAGATGTAAACAGTTTAAATCCTTTTTCTATGGAAAAGGTTTGTGGTTTCAAGCTCTTATCTCGAAAAGTTTTAATTCCCCGTGATTTTTGTCTTCCGCTGATTATCGATTGCTTCCGCTCAAGTTTAAATCGTGATTATTTCGTGGTTTGGAGATCGGAGCCCACAATTAAGTGGTATCAGAGCTCCAGGTTCGCCGAGTCTACAGAGGCATAGGACTTAGGAAGTCGAGTCTATCTCTAGTATTCCTTCCTTATCTAATAGAATCTTCTGCTCCTCAGGAGAAGAAGATACATAAGGATGGCTGAGCCACAAGATGAGTACGTGGCAGAGAGTAGTGCTAGTGCACCTCGAGGCGGTGCAAGGGTTCCAGAAATAGAACAGCCTGCACCTGAGCCACTCAAGGAGCCACCCCAGTTTGACCCAGCCGACATGGGTAACCCAGCTGTACAAATGATGTTCGGGAAGTTTATGACTGCCATGACACACATAACCGACAGGATGCCTATGCCTGCACCTAGGGCACCTGCCCAGCCTGAAGGACAAGCTATCGGTAAGACGTTCGAGCGACTTCGTCGTGTCGGAGCTACCGAGTACTTTGGGACTGCCGACCCCACAGATGCTGATCTGTGGTTGACGAAGTTGGAGAAGGCTTTCAGGATCCTCAATATCCCTGAAACTGAGAAGGTCAGACATGCTGTCTATCTTCTCAAAGGAAGCGCTGGTCATTGGTGGACAATGGAAGAGCAGAAGAGACCTGGAATAGAGATCTCGTGGGAAGACTTTCGGCGGGAGTTTGTTCATAGATATTTCCCAAAGACCTTCCTAGATGAGAAGATCTCTCAATTTGAGGGACTGAGGCAGGGAGTAATGAACATTAGCGAGTATGAAGCTAAGTTCATGGAGTTGTTGCGGTTTTGTCCGCACATGGCTGCCACAGAAGAAGAAAGAATCAGGAGATTCGAGAGGGGTTTGAATGCTGACATGAGTACCCCTGTGTCTGCCCTAGAAAACCGAGAGAGATTATCTACCTTCATTGAGTCAGTCCGAAGGATAGAGAGATCTGTGGTTGAGACGAGGCAAACTCAGAAAAGATATCCACCATTCCAGGATTCTTCATCTAGGGACTTTAAGAAGCCTAGATCCTCTGCACCTAACTCTCCACCACCTAGATCTAGTTCTCAGACTCAGTGGTCTCCAAGTAGAGGTAGAGGATGAAGACAACCACCTCAGGAGACTCAGAGTTCTGCATCAATGTCAGTTACTGGACCACCCAGACCACAACAACTGGAGAGAAGCTGCTACAACTGTGGTAAAGTGGGACACTTGATGAAGGACTGCCGATCTAAGCCTTTTAGTGTGACACAGCCTCCGAGACATAATCAACAAGGATCTCAGAGAATGCAATCTCAAGGAGCAGCTCGAGGACGTGGACAAGCGTCTCAAGCTGGATCATCAGCACCACCTCAACACCAGGCGACAGCGAGGTTCTATGCTATGAACCCACCAGAGGCAGTGGTCGATCCACAAGTGGTGACAGGTCAGATGGAACTTTTATATTCTGATATGTCTAAACCTTGTGTAATATCTGTTCTGATTGACCCGGGTGCTGCGCACTCTTTCATCACTCGAAGAGTGATTTGTAACTGCAATATGACAGTTAGTCATAGGCCAGATAGTTTGTTGTTGGAAACTCCGTTGAGTGGGTCTGCTATTTTGCAGGAGGTATGCTCTCCCTGCGTACTCTTCTTTTCTAAGCATCGCATTCAAGTGGACCTCATACCACTTGATATGCAAGGATTTGATGTAATCCTAGGGATGGATACCTTGGAAAGGTATCGAGTTGTCTTGGATTGTGAGTCCAAGTTGGCTGTGTTTGCTGATGAAAGCAACACATGGATCTTTCAAGGAGAAAGAAAGATTCTGCCCACCTGTCTTGTATCAGCTATGGTCGCTGATAAGTTGATGAGGCAAGGATGTTATGCGTTCTTGGCCCATGTGGTAGATGTTACCAAGGAGAGTCCCAACCCTACTGAAGTTCCTATAGTCAGGGAATTCGAGGATGTGTTTCCTGAAGAACTTCTTGGTATACCACCACCTCGGGAGATTGATTTTGAGATCAATTTGGTCCCAGATACGAAACCTATAGCCCAGACTCCTTATAGGATGGCGCCTGCCGAGATGGCAGAACTCAAGAAACATCTTCAAGAGTTACTTGAGAAAGGTTTTATCCGACCAAGCATTTCACCTTGGGGTGCTCCAGTTTTGTTTGTTAAAAAGTAAGATGGATCAATGCGGTTGTGCATTGACTATAGACAACTCAATAAAGTAACAATAAAGAACAAGTACCCTTTGTCGAGGATTGATGATCTTTTTGACCAGTTGCGTGGTGCAACAGTCTTCTCAAAGATAGATTTGAGATCAGGATATCATCAACTCCGCATTAAGGACAATGACATATCCAAGTCTGCCTTTAGGACAAGATATGGTCACTATGAGTTCACGATTATGTCGTTTGGACTGACCAATGCACCAGCTACATTCATGGAACTCATGAATAGAGTTTTTCGACCCTTCCTTGATCAGTGTGTTGTCGTCTTTATAGATGACATCCTGATTTATAGTAAAGATGCTCAGCAGCATGAGCAACATCTTCGCCAAGCTTTGACCTTGCTAAGAGAACACAAGCTATACGCTAAATTTAGCAAGTGTGAGTTCTGGCTGCCGGAGGTATCTTTTCTTGGACATGTGATATCTGCCTCAGGAATTCATGTTGACCCTGCAAAGGTGGAATCTGTTCTACAGTGGGAACAACCGAAGACACCGACGGAGACTAGAAGTTTCTTGGGGTTAGCTGGTTATTATCGAAGGTTTATTAAGAATTTCAGTTCTATAGCCTTATCTTTGACCAAGTTAACCCAAAAAGATGTTCCTTTTACCTGGAGTGATAAGTGTCAACAGTCTTTTCAACTGTTGAAGGAGAGGTTGACAAGTGCACCTGTGCTTGTGCTACCTGAGCAAGGGAAAGGATATGTAGTCTTCTGTGATGCATCCAAGAATGGACTTGGATGTGTGTTGATGCAGGATAAACATGTGATTTCTTTTGCTTCCCGACAGCTTAAGAAACACGAGGAGAATTATCCGACACACGATCTAGAGTTAGCTGTTGTGGTCCATGCTTTGAAGATCTGAAGACATTATCTCTACGGAGAAACCTTCCAGATTTTCAAAGACCACAAGAACCTTAAGTATATCTTCTCTCTGCATGAACTTAACATGAGGCAACGTCGCTGGATGGAGTTAATCAAGGACTACGACTGTACAATTGATTACCATCCGGGCAAGGCCAATGTGGTTGCAGATGCCTTGAGTAGAAAATCAGCAACATCAACCATGGATAGAGCACAACTAAGTTCCTTAGTATGCTCTAGGAGAGATATGCTTATCTCTTTAAGGCAAGACAATGTGTAGTTGAAGGTATCATTGTTAGCTGGTTTGTTAGCTGAGATGCAGATTAAACCTACTCTAAGAGAGCAGATAAAGGAGGCACAACAAGTAGATGTTGCAGTTCAACAGTTTAGATCCGCGTATGGTAGTGAGAAGCAAGAAGGTTTTCATGATTCAGATGACCAGGTGGCATGCTATCATGGGAGGATGATAGTACCTGATGTAGATAACCTGAGGAAGATAGTTCTAGAGGAAGCCCATTCTTCAATGTATGCCATGCATCCAGGGAGCACCAAGATGTATCGAAACTTGAGGGATATGTATTGGTGGCCTGGGATGAAGAAGGATATAGCTGAGTTTGTTGTAAGGTGTTCTGTGTGTCAGCAGGTCAAGGCTGAGCACCAGAAACCTACAGGAATAATGCAACCCTTACCCATACCACAATGGAAGTGGGACCATGTGACCATGGACTTTGTTGTTGGCCTACCTAGGACAAACAAAGGACATGATTCCATTTGGGTAGTTGTTGATAGGTTGACAAAGACAACACATTTCCTACCTGTCAAAACAACCTATTCTGCTGAAAGGTTATCACAGTTGTATGTACAGGAGATAGTGTGTTTGCACGGAGTTCCTGTCACAATAGTTTCTGACAGAGGTCCCCAATTTACAAGTCGCTTTTTGGAGCAGTTACACAGAGCCTTAGGCACCAAACTAAGGTTTAGTACAGCCTTTCACCCACAGACTGATGGACAGTCGGAAAGGACTATACAGACCTTGGAAGACCTGTTGAGAGCATGTGTTCTCCAGTTTACCGGGAGTTGGGATCTACATCTGAACTTGATAGAGTTTGCCTATAACAATAGCTATCAACATAGTATTGATATGGCACCCTATGAAGCCTTATATGGTAGACGTTGTAGATCACCCTTGTGTTGGTATGAGACTGGTGAGCACCAGTTGTTAGGTCCTGATCTTGTGCAGCAAACTACAGAGAAGATTAAAGTTATACAACAACAACTTAAGACTGTACAGGATAGGCAGAAGTCGTATGCTGATAAACGTCGTAGACCCCTAGAGTTCCAGGTTGGAGACAGATTATATCTTAAGGTCTCACCTTGGAAAGGAGTCCTTCGTTTTGGAAGGAAAGGGAAGTTAGCTCCTAGATTTATGGGACCTTATCCAATTGTTGAGAGAGTTGGAAAGGTGGCCTATAGACTAGAGTTACCTCAAGAGTTGTAGAAGTTACATCCTGTGTTTCACATTTCCATGCTGAGGAAATGTCACCCAGACACCGAGTCAGTTCTACAACCAATGGAAGTAGAATTAAATGATGATATAACATATGAGGAAGGACCAGTGTCAATCCTTGGGGCCAAACGGTCTCAAGACCATTTGGGCTCAAACAATCTCAAGGTCGTTTGGTCCAATCGATCTCAAGTTGATTTGATCAAACGGTTTCAAACCGCATGAGCTTCAAAAGGTTTGAAAGTCAAAACGGTCAACGCACCCAAACGGTCTCAAGATCGTTTGAGGGCAAACGGTCTCAAGACCGTTTGAAACCAAACGGTCTCAAGACCGTTTGGTGGTTGAAGGTTGAAACCGTTTGAAGGTGTTCAAGGTGATTTGTACTTAATCAATTGATGGTGTAATTGATTCAATGGTGATCTAATCTAAATCCTAATGGTAACCTAGGTCATTAAGGGACTAAGTGATTAATGAGTTGACCCATGATGGTGATCATGAGGTAAATTACTAAAATACCCTTGAGGGGTTTAATGGAGTAAAACCTTGTTTTAATCAAACCCTAATCACATGATAGTGATGTTTTGGCTTATGTTAGTCAATGAGGGTTTAACCCAACCTGATCTAGAGTGGTGTTATCACCATCTACTAGTAAGAGGAGAGAGAAAGTATCCTAAGAGAGAGAAAGTACCCTTTTATGGTGGAAACTTAAGTAAGATACTTTCAATACACATGAAAGTACATGAGTAGGGAATGATCCACCTATGTGAGATCATGGAAACCCTAATTATGATAACTAGTGAATCTTAATCTTACTTAAGAGCTTTAATGATGATGTTTCTCATACATAATGATGTAATGAGTACAATTCACCATGGAGTGAATAGTAAACCCTAATTCTCGGGTGGTGACATGAAAGATGAATAAGTAAACCCTGATTGATGAATTGTTTACTATTACCAGTTGAATTAACCTTGCAGGTTGTTATGAGATGATGATCATATCCAGGTATGGATTATAATACTATATTCATTGAAAGCATGTCTTAAGCTTTATGAATAAGTGAAATATCTTGATGCACTGCTAGTGACATCTATTGAGATTTATGGGCTGTAAGAGCCATAAATACCATCAAAGTCATGCTTAACAGATGATTTGTGATGAAATGATTGAGAACTGATGATTGAAAAGAGTTAGGCTTGCTACATTTTAGTATTCTCATTTATAGCTGTTATGCTAATGTTATTGTTTGAAGAACAATGTATGATGTTAAAAGAATACTGAATGTACCTAACTAATCAAGTGTAATGTAGAGCCCTGATCATAGATCCATCATTGTCAGAGTCTAAATGATGGTGAAACAGGTTTTCCCAAGGGAACTCCTGGATCACATACTTTTGAGTATGTGGGGTATATGGATGTGTAGGACCTTACATCCTAGTGTAGGAATTGATGTAGATTTTTATAGTCCGTCAAACCTTCACTATAAGATCCAAAAGGTGAGATGTATCACTATTCTCCCAAAGCAAACATAAACATCACATCGGTGAAAGATAATCAAGAAATCTTCCAATGACGAAGAGAGTACATAACGCCACTATAACTCTAAAAACATAGAGAAGGTCTAGTTTACCCTGGTGAGCTATAAATAGCAGACGTCCTGCCATATGTCCTGCAAACAATCCTCTAACTGACTGAGGAAGATGAGGTCATAAGAATCCGACTCTTTTAATGACCTATGTATGATACTGATGTGACTTCTTTGCTATCAGTTGGAGTATGAGTGGTATACCTCATCTCCACAGGGCATAATAATGTTTGAAAAACATAATCAATAGCGTAGTATTACTTGATTGATGTTACACTAGATAAAGTATATGTTCTTCATGTTCCATAGATGTTGAACTCTTGCTTATTATCAAAACTGCTAATGAATGCTTTGAAAGCTTTTACTGCTTAAGTTATTCTTTGTTTTCTTATAAAGCTTCTAGTGGGGAGTTATAACTCTCACTGGGGCAATTATGTATAATTGTCTCACCCTGTAGACTTCAACTTTTTAGGTGGTCGTCGAAGACGGAGGAACCGGTCTAAAGGTGACCAACCCCAGCAGCAACAGCACCAGGAGCAGCAGTAAATCTCAGGTGGAGATTCAGTCTGCTATGTGGTGTAGTTAGAGTCAGTCCTATGTGTCCTCTGTACTCTCAGGTCTTGGAGTGTTTTGGTCATGAGTTCTTGAGATTTTGTATCATGTTGTATATAATTACTCAAGAAGTAATTTGACAGAGATGTATACAGTTTAAACCCTTTTTCTATGGAAAAGGTTTGTGGTTTCAAGCTCTTATCTCGAAAAGTTTTAATTTCCTGTGATTTTTGTCTTCTGCTGATTATCGATTGCTTCCGCTCAAGTTTAAATCGTGATTATTTTGTGGTTTGGAGATCGGAGCCCACATGAAGATACAACATCCAACTGAGGCTGAGGGCCCCCCTTGCGGGTAGACTCACAGAAGTGTCACTGTGGGCTAAATTGCTCATCCCCTCACAGATCACACACTTACAAACTCAAGGAACCCTATCATATCTCTCGTCAAGGAGTCAACCGTGCTAACCAACAAGCAGGTAGGTGAATAGTCTGCAAGAAAACATCGACGAATAACAAAGAAGATACAACATCCAACTGATGTTGCGGGCCCCCCTTGCGGATGGACTCGTAGAAGCGTCACTGTAGGCTAGATGGCTCATCCCCTCATGGATCATACACTTACTACCTCAAGGAATCCCATTATATTTCTAGTCCAGGAGTCTACCTCCTTAATCGACATTCTACCCTACATATAAAAGTTCTCACAACATAGAGAAGAACATGATGGAAGCAAGCATGCAATCAAACTACAAACTTATCAATTAACAACAAAATGAAAGGTTATGTACATTGCCTTGGAATGTTAAATGAAAAGACATGAAAGCATGGGCAACGGGGCTAGTCCCCGCACCCCAGCGGAAGAGAACTATTCGCTCATGGTGCGAGAAACAAGAAGAACAAGAGAGAAGGAAGGTTCCACCATGAGCATGATGCAGAAGGTATTCACAGCTCAATGAAGATGACGCGGTCTTCTACGTCGTGTCAGGGCAGATATGGACGAGGAGGAAGGACCAACAAGGCAAGCTGGGCAGACCTTCTTCTCCACCTTCTTCCTCTTCTCGGCCTCCTTACTCGCAGTAAGAGGAGGTGTGGGTGGCTTGAAAATGGCGTGAGGATAGTGGAAGTGGCATGGAAGGGAGATTGATCATTTGCCCAAGCAGCCTATCGGCATCCTAGAATCGATGCCCAAATGAGGGCCCTTGTGGTCCTATTTATAGGCTTGGATGGGGTCCTTACGTTTTTGCTGTGAGTTTGCTCCAAACGGTTTGGAGCAAAGGGTTTTGGAGACTGTTTGACATCCAAATGGTCTTGGCTTCTATCAGTCTCTGCCTATGATCGGTTTTCTGCCCCAGTCGGTCTTGCTTCCAAACGGTCTGGATATGCAAACGGTCTTTGATGCGATGATTTTGAGTCGCATTTATAGACCTTTTTCATATGTGTTTTGTGCTCTAATTACTCATTTTAATGGATAATATTGCATAATTCACTCATTTCGGTCTTTGCCTTCATATTATGTCAAATCCTCTCTGTTTTACTATTTTGAGCATTATTTATCATAATATTATTATTTGTGTGGATTTACTTGGTCTTGTTGTGAAATTTCAGGAAAAACAAGTATTTGCTTCCGTCGATACCATCGACGGAAGTCGATACCATCGACCAAGCCACAGGTTGCCAGCCGAGAGGAGCAGCACAGAGTCGATACCATCGACACTCAAGTCGATGGTATCGAGATCCCTTCAGGTTGCTGGCGAGGAAACTGTCGATACCATCGACCCAAGTCGATGCCATCGACACATGGAGAGCTACAGCGTCGCTAAACGACAACAACCGACGCTAAAGAGAGTCGATACCATCGACCCAAGTCGATGGTATCGAGATGACCACAGGCGCTCACATCAAAAGAAAAGAAAGCTGCCGCTAATACGCTGGGTCGATACCATCGACTCGCGTCGATGGTATCGATGCCGGCAGATATGCGTTGGATCTGTTTTGATCTTGATCGGACGGCTGTTGTTATTTGATGACCTAATTAGGGAGTTATACCTAATGACGGCCGCCCACACGAGAGGAGATCTGGATTTTGCATTGCACGAGTGCCGAGGGAGGAAAAAAAGGAGAACGGAGGCCAGAAGCTCATCCCGGGTGATTCGGACGCTGCCGAAGACGAATTCCACCACCGACAGGCGGGGAAGCTCGTATTCTACGCCAAGGATCTACCGGTTCTTCTCCGTTCAGGGGCTTTCCTACTTGTTTCACGTTTTTCTTATGAATTCCCCTATTTCTACCATGTATTCATGTGAGATGAACATGAGAGGCTAAAACCCTCCATCTTTAGGACCGGGAGTAGCCCGGGAATGCATTGTATGACAATTTTATATTGATAATTCATATTTTCTCTCTCAAATCCGTGGTATAGATTCGTTTTCTCCATATATATTGTTATGCTTGATCACCATAATAATAATTTAATGCCCTTAATCACTTTGACAGAAGGATTAACGGTTGAAAAGAGACGAAACCTACATTAATCAATAAAACCCTTGACAAAGGAGTTGTAAAATTAATGGTGGGAACTGAGAGACCGTTTTTAATGCGCTTAGTCTAGGGGAATGATTACTACGACGGTGGAATCAACCTAGACCTAAGTAGTGAATTACACCACGACAGTGGGTAATTCTATTTTCAGGACACTACCCGGATAAAGAGAGAAGAGTGAGGAATTATATAAAACCTAATACAATGTTGACCCGCGGTGAAACCGCAATCCTAAAGATATCCTTTTGAATTGATTAAATTAACCTTTAATTGATTGTTTTCTTTGTTTCATTTTATTTTCTTTTAATTTAGACAACAAACCTTACTTTGTTATTCGCCCTAGCTGATTGTGATTAGTTAGTAGAAGTCTCCAATAATTCACGTGTCTCTGAGTTTGACTCGGGCCTCACAAAGGCCTATATTACTCGACGCGTATACTTGCGTTTAAGCGCGTAGTAAAATACACGTCAAGTTTTTGGCGCCGTTGCCGGGGACACGGCGAATTATTGGCACTTTGAGTGCTAAGAGCAGCCACTCTAGGCCACATTTTTTTTATTTTGAAACAATTTTAAATATTCCTAAATTTCTCTTTAATCGTGTTTACTCATTCAAAGCATAGTATTGAACCCCGATTTTCTTATTTCAGGTACTTTGCATGGTGCATACACGTAGCACAGACTACGCGAATCGCACACCTGAGGTTCCACCTCCGGGACCATTGGACGAGGATTACTACGAGCAAGATCACCAAAGCGACATAGATTCTGAATCTGAGCAAGAGAAAGAAGAAGAAATGGCCGAACCACAGACGATATGGGAGAAGATCAAAGCGTCTTCTTCATCAGCTTCAAAGGGGCCTATAAAGAAACAGGGGCTCAACATTCCAACCTACAAGATCGATCCAGCATTGATTAACTTGGTTAAATCAAACGCATTTCACGGGCCGAAGAATGAGGATCCAGTGGCACACATTAGTCAGTTTGTTGAAAATTGCGATATGGTGAAGATAGATAGGTTCCCACAGGATGTTCTGTACCTCAAGTTATTCCCAAGTTCCCTGGCAGGAATAGCGAGAGAGTGGCTACATAACCTCGACGATGAGTTTGTCGAATCATGGGATCATATGGTAGAGGTTTTCTTCGAGAGGTTTTTCCCTCCTGAGAAGACCAATGACATGATTAGGAAGATTCACAATTCACCCAACAGGCGGGTGAAACATATTCTGAGACCTGGGAGCGATTCCAGGTCATGTTGAGGAGATGTCCACATCATGGACTGGACAAGGAGACACAGGTGAAGATCTTCTATTTTGCTCTCTCCGAGCATGATAGAAGCAATTTGGACTCGGCCGGCTTAGGATTTTTCTTGAACAACACTGATACGAGATGTTGGGAGATATTAAAGAACATGGCTAGGAAACAGTCATGGGGCGACAGAGGTGCAGTGGAACAGGTCAAGGCTGCTGGTGAATCCAGAATAGTTAGGGAGCTGAATGATAAGTTAGATCTTCTAGCCAAGAAGTTGCTAACTAAGGAAGATGCATCTGACGATGGGGAGGCCCAAGTGAAATTCATGCAACAACAAGGCTATAGAAACAATGACTATGCATGGAGGAAAGATAAAAAGTTTTCATGGAAGGATTTGAATAATTTTCTACAGGATCCGGATGCCAAGCCACAGCAGAAAGCCGAGGACAAGAACACTGAATTACTAAGTCAAATGGTCCAGCAAAACCAAGAGATGATGGCCATGTTTGGAAAACAATTGCAAACTCAAGGTGATATCTTAACCAAGTTTGGGCAGACGCTGCAAAGCCATGGAGCACAAATGCGGGCATTAGAGACCACCGTGGCACAGATTTCGAGTGAAGTGGCGGCCATCAAGCACACCAATCAACAGAAACCAGCCGAGAATGCAAATGTGGCTCAGGAACACCATCAAGTCAAGTACATGTCTGTGGTAAGCACTGAGGAGGACTCTCAGGTGCAAGAAGTTGTAGAAGAAAGAAAAATGACTTTCAATGTGAATGCAACACCGGCGATACCATATCCACGCACGTACTATGGATTGCCGGGCGGAAACCCTTTCTTCAGAAAATCACAAAGAGTTGTGAATACTGTATCTCCATGTAGGCAAGAAGATGAATTGCAGGTTGTTTGTGCACGTGCGGAGACAGCGAACGTCAGAGAGAAACCACAACAAGCTGCTACCATTGAGGTTGTCTTGCCAAAGCCCACGTCTGAGGGAGTGATTGGAGCAAGCTTAGGGGAAGTACCCCCGAAGAGCTCATATGTGCCACCTCACAGGCGTGTTGATGCAGCTGATGTTTCAGATCCGGTGAATTCTAAGTCAAAGAAGGAGCATCGTCATTTTAAGAAATTTCTGGAGATATTCCGAAAACTCCACATCAATATTCCATTAGTGGAGATGATCGAGAAAGTACCCGCCTATGGGAGGTTCATCAAGGAAATCATCAATAAGAAGAGGCGGATAACAGACGATGAAATTTATTGGAAGAATGAGACGGTGAGCTCTATGATTTACGGGAATTCACCAAAGAAGAGAAAGGACCCAGGAGGTTTTTACATTCCGTGCTCAATAGGTGGTCAACATTTTCCTAAAGCGCAATGTGATTCCGGCGCTAGCATAAATCTCATGCCTTTGGCTACATTTCAAAAGCTAGGGTTAAAAGAGATAAAGAAGTTGGCCGCAACAATTGAATTGGTGGATGGGTCTACTGTGAGACCCTATGGAGTATGTGAAGATGTTCTAGTCAAAGTGGATAGATTCATATTTCCGGTGGACTTTGTCGTCATGGATATGCCACCACTCCAAAGCTGTGAAATTCTTCTAGGAAGACCGTTTCAAGCAACATCAGACGTCGTGACGGCCTTAGGAAGAGGTACTTTGTCCTTGGGCATTGGAGGAGATCGTGTTGAATTCAAATTACCGCATGATCCTCTAAGCGCAGTCTCTAAGGTGAAAAGATGATGATTGTCACACCGTCTAGCCTAAGACGTTAAAGAAGGGCGCTTGTTGGGAGGCAACCCAACCATTGGTATATTAGGATAGGTTAATGTTAGTCATAGATTGCTTTTATTTCGTTTAAATTTTAGTTTAAAGAAGATACCTTGATCCGTTTGTTCAATGTGCAGGCACATGCTGAGTCGATACCATCGACACACTGGTCGATGGTATCGACATGGGTTCAGGTTGACAGCTGCAAAAATCGCACTCAGTCGATACTATCGACGCCCCCGTCGATGGTATTGACATACCTACAGGCAGGTCGCAACAAAATGTCGATGGTATCGACATGCCAGTCGATACCATCGAGATCTCTGGAGAAGTTCAGACGAATTTTGCTCAGTCAACTCGATACCATCGACGGCCTTGTCGATGGTATCGACATGATCACAGATTGAATGCAACAAAACGGCGGTGTCGCAATAAAAGCCGTCGATACCATCGACCTTCGTCGATGATATCGACATCCATGTCACCGATCCGCGCCAAGGCATCGACGACGATTGCGAGTCCACGTCAGCGATCCGGATGCTGTGTCGATACTATCGACTTCCGTCGATGGTATCCACAGGTCAGCAATCCGGGTTTCTCGATCCAGCAAACGTCAGCCGTCGATACTCGCGAGGGAGGCGGATACCAGCGAGATGTGTCGATACCATCGACGTGCGTCGTTGGTATCGACGGGTCAACAGTGGCGCCGGCCAAGTCTATTTAAGGAGACTTGCAACGTCATTTGACGTCACACCTTCAGAGAAAGCATCCTCCTTTGCGCCGAGCACTCCCCCGAGCCCTCCAAGACTGAAGAGAAGTGACATCGAGTGAGGATCTTCACCGAGTGGAGAATTTCTTCTCCATCTGCACCGAGCTCTCTTCTTCTAATCCCTTCTTCTCGCAACCATGGTGCATGTCGCCGGAGCTTCATCATCGTGCGCAAATCCCATGGAGATCGAGGAGTTCGTTCCTCCCCCGACCGCTTCTGTTCCTCGCCCACGCCTGATTCACCCTTCCATGGAGGCAAGGAAGGTCTACGAGGAGATTATGAAGCGGAAAATTGAGCCGACCCGGTATGTGGACCGGGGCATGCTTTAGGAGCTTGGTTTCGAGGCCAACTTGGCCTATGTGCTTCACGGACAAGCACGTCACACCAGCCGACGTCCCGACGAGCTGCAGTACCATGCGGACGGGCAGCCGTTTTTCGGCGAATGGGCCACCTACAAGGAATTGGTGACGGAGTTTATGGCGTCCCTCGATGTCTGCGTCGTGCCAAACGATGTGGTGGCGTCGGATCGTGAGTGGATCAGGGGCCGGGTGTCCTTCCGGTTGTTCAACAACAACTACAACATCACGCTGGTCCAGTTCAATAAAATCTTCAATTGGAACCACTCCCAACATGATCACGGACGTCCGGACTCCCGCACTGACTACGACAAGATCTTCGCCGAGCTAGTTACAGTGCCGGCAGGAAAGACTGTGAGCTACCATAATGCAGCTGTAGCAGATTTTGAGCACCCGTTCGTCTGGGTCCTTCATCGGATGTTGAGCTTGACGTTCTTCGCTCGGAGTGATTTGGCGTTGAGCAAGTTTCAGGAGAGCGATCTCTTCTTCCTCTACGCACTCCTGAAGCGACAACCATGCAACTGGGGGGCGTTCTGGCTACAGCGCGTCCTGGCGGTGAAGAGGAGTACAAGGAAGGCTCCGATCCATTTTGGTGGGCTCATCACCAAGTTGGCGTCCTACTTGGGGCTGAATTTTCAGTCCATGACTCCGATTTCCACAAAGAGTAAGGTGAACGTGCAACACTTGCACCGTTCAAACCTTATCCTTCTCCGGGATGGGTTGGCGTACGCACATTGCCACGTCAACCAAGATTATCAGGAGCGCTCACTGTCGGACGACGTCTTCAACATCGAGGGCGCGTAACATTTTAGGTGGCCAATCATAGCCATCGAGTCCTCCAAAGAAGAAGGCGGCAACGACGAGCAAGGAGGCGAGGCTGAGGAGGAAGAAGAGGCTTTCACACCTCTTCGTGCACGTGTAGCGCCACGGAAGCGTCCTAGGATGCATCCGGGTGCGTCTTCATCATCACAGCCCCAGCCGCCATCACCACAGCCCTCGCAGCCAGCCGAGGATCCCTACTCCATGTAGGGAATGTACACGATGCTACAGGATATACATCAGACTCAGCAGCAACACATGTCTATGTATACCGGTATTCATGATACTACGAGCCGGGTACTTGATAATCAACGGGCTATGTTCGAGAATGAACGTCTCCTCCTCGCCAACCAAGAACAGATACACAACCGGTTGCAGCGGATGGAGATGCAACAGGAGCCATTTTATGACCATTACTGGAGTCAGGACTACTTTGGAGGCTATCCACAGCCTCCGCCGAGGACCCAATATGATCCAAGCTTCCAGGGGGAGTATCCGTCTTGGGATCCTACAGCCCCGCAGTACCCACCTCCACCTCCACAGGATTGATCAGGGTATCTCTGTTCCACCCTTAGGTTTGTTTTTGACTATGAGGCCATAGTCGAATTCAAGCTTAGGGGGGTAGCTGGAACAAATCTATCTTTTCTTTTGTTGTTTTTAGTTTTTGCTTTGTTATTTGTTTCTTGCATTTTTAGGTTGTGTTTAGGATCCACATCTATCTAGTGTAACCGTGGATGTCGTAAAAATTGTCATCTCGCTGTTTTCATGGGAAATTTAAGGGAATTTTAAAATTTTTGTGTCTTTTGGATAGCTTGACTTGGTTGTCCTTGGGGAACTTATCCGATGAAAATGATTGATTATGTCAACTTTAAAACAATATGTCACACCTATACTCCCTTGGACTCATGAAAAGTGGATAGTAACGGTTGTTTGAGCCTAACCTAACCAAATGGTAATGAGACCTTAATTGGACGTAAGAGAGAGAATCCTTTGAATCACTACACATGTTAGTAAGGAGGGACACATAATACTCTTCTAAGGTTCAGTCATCTAATCTTGTGATCATTCCACTTCATTCTTCCATAATCCACCTAAGAATTGGAAGTAAAACACAGTTTTAATTCCTTCTTGTGTGCATAGCATTTAGATAGGAATTGCATTGATATTTTCCATACTTTTGCATAAAAAGAGAAAAATATAGGGATTTATGCACATTACCTTTAGGTGCATGCCATGTAGTTGCACTCATGAATCTCATGATTTCCATGCATAAAGTACACCATGTATCTCAATTTCTCTTAAAAAGTGATCTAAACTGTTCCATACCTTCGAAATAGTGCAAAGACTTCCAATCATGAAGAAATTAGCCAAAACATGTATCTCAAAGCAATTATGGATATGTGGGCTAAAAGAAATTTTTTTTTTGAAAAAAAGGGAATTTAGAAGAAAATGAAATAAGAGGGAGAAAGGAACATGATGTCACATGCATTACAGGAGAATTGAGTACATGATGTGGCTTAATTAGATTTCCATCTTATTTTGAGGTGGAAGGTTAGTGCATGCATCATTTCACCCAATTTTAGGCATTAGGGCATTTCTAATGTGCATTTGCATCATTTAGGACATTTTGTTTTTATGCATATTGAAACTGTGCAATACTTTCAAGTTCTTCCATGAACCACCCATTCCATCCACCCGTTGCTCGGATTGGTAGGCCACCGTGAATTTCTCCTCACTAATGATTATCAGGAGAACTGCTTCCATGTAGATGGTAGTTAAGGGCGAGCAACGTAGTGTAGGCGATCACAAGATGCACCAATGCTGAATCGGTGAATTTTATTATGTTAACTGCCTTATGTGATAGTGTTCATCGGTTTGAAGGATAATTTCTCTTATTGACGATTATTGTCGCCTTTAGGGTAATTACTGTTATGTGGTTAGAGAAGGCCGGTTTGAGAACGTTCAGTGGGAGTCACATGGGATGTGGGTTGGTGTGTTGATTTTTAGTTGACATCTGCAATTCTATTCTAAGGATTAGTCGCTCGAGGGCGAGCAATGTTTAAGCTTAGGGGAGTTTGATGCGATGATTTTGATTCGCATTTATAGACCTTTTTCATATGTGTTTTGTGCTCTAATTACTCATTTTTATGGATAATATTGCATAATTCACTCATTTCGGTCTTTGCCTTCATATTATGTCAAATCCCCTCTGTTTTACTATTTTGAGCATTATTTATCATAATATTATTATTTGTGTGGATTTACTTGGTCTTGTTGTGAAATTTTAGGAAAAACAAGTATTTGCTTCCGTCGATACCATCGACGGAAGTCGATACCATCGACCAAGCCACAGGTTTCCAGCCGAGAGGATCAACACAGAGTCGATACCATCGACACTCAAGTCGATGGTATCGAGATCCCTTCAGGTTGCTGGCGAGGAAACTGTCGATACCATCGACCCAAGTCGATGCCATCGACACATGGAGAGCTACAGCGTCGCTAAACGACAACAACCGACACTAAAGAGAGTCGATACCATCGACCCAAGTCGATGGTATCGAGATGACCACAGGTGCTCACATCAAAAGAAAAGAAAGCTGCCGCTAATACGCTGGGTCGATACCATCGACTCGCGTCGATGGTATCGACGCCGGCAGATATGCGTTGGATCTGTTTTGATCTCGATCGGACGGCTGTTGTTATTTGATGACCTAATTAGGGACTTATACCTAATGACGGCCGCCCACACGAGAGGAGATATGGATTTTGCATTGCACGAGTGCCGAGGGAGGAAAAAAAGGAGAACGGAGGCCAGAAGCTCATCCCGGGTGATTCGGACGCTGCCGAAGATGAATTCCACCACCGACAGGCGGGGAAGCTCGTATTCTACGCCAAGGATCTACCGGTTGTTCTCCGTTCAGGGGCTTTCCTACTTGTTTCACGTTTTTCTTATGAATTCCCCTATTTCTACCATGTATTCGTGCGAGATGAACATGAGAGGCTAAAACCCTCCATCTTTAGGACCGGGAGTAGCCCGGGAATGCATTGTATGACAATTTTATATTGATAATTCATATTTTCTCTCTCAAATCCGTGGTATAGATTCGTTTTCTCCATATATATTGTTATGCTTGATCACCATAATAATAATTTAATGCCCTTAATCACTTCGACAGAAGGATTAACGGTTGAAAAGAGACGAAACCTACATTAATCAATAAAACCCTTGACAAAGGAGTTGTAAAATTAATGGTGGGAACTGAGAGACTGTTTTTAATGCGCTTAGTCTAGGGGAATGATTACTACGACGGTGGAATCAACCTAGACCTAAGTAGTGAATTACACCACGACAGTGGGTAATTCTGTTTTCAGGCCACTACCCGGATAAAGAGAGAAGAGTGAGGAATTATATAAAACCTAATACAATGTTGACCCGCGGTGAAACCGCAATCCGAAAGATATCCTTTTGAATTGATTAAATTAACCTTTAATTGATTGTTTTCTTTGTTTCATTTTATTTTCTTTTAATTTAGACAACAAACCTTACTTTGTTATTCGGCCTAGCTGATTGTGATTAGTTAGTAGAAGTCTCCAATAATTCACGTGTCCCTGAGTTCGACTCGGGCCTCACAAAGGCCTATATTACTCGACGCGTATACTTGCGTTTAAGCGCGTAGTAAAATACACGTCAGTCTTGAAGATCGATGGGATCCAAACGGTATTGAGAACTGATGGGGCTTGCACGGCCTCGCTGATCAAATGGTCTTAGAGAGGAACTGTCCATACAGTCCTGGAACTTTGCCTCCAAACGGTTTGAAACTGATAGGCGCCAATTGGTTTTCGCTTGTGCTGGCTTCAAACGGTCTTCAGTTGATAGAGACCATACGGTCTTGCAAACTGCTAGGCTTTGATCGATCTTGAAGAACATTTTTTCATGATCGGTCTTGAAGACCGTTTGTGCTTGATCGGTCTTGAGTCTCTGTCCAAACGATCTTGAGGCCAAACGGTATTGGAACCGTATGGCTCCAAATGGTCTTAGGAGCGAACGGTCTTGCTTGAGTGTCCCCAAATGGTCTCCATCCAAACGGTCTTGGATATAAGCGGCCTTGAGGACTGATGGATTTCGATCGGTCTTCAACATCCAATCGGTTCCTGGTCCAAATGGTTTTGAAACCGTTAGGCGTCATACGGTCTTGAGACCGTATGGGCTCAAATGGTCTTGAGACCGTTTGGGCTCAAACGTTCTTGAGACCGTTTAAGGTAGAGTAGTGAGAGGGGGGTCGTGTAGGTGAATGTCTGAGACCGAGAGGTCAAAACCTCATGGGTAGACCGTTAGGGAAAACCGTTTGCTCAAGACCAATTGGTCAAGACCAAAGTTGAGATGATCTTTGAGTGAATTTCATATGATGGTTGAACCTAGTCAAGACCTTCACAAATCATTATATATCTAGTTAATAACCTTGATAATTGAATTAGTTGAGAAATCTTGCATTTTGTGAGATTTAGGAGATAAAACTGAAAGTATCGAATCAAATTGGTCCCAAAAAGGCGACTGAAAATCATGATGAATATGCATTCAACAGCTAACCATATACCAGCACCAGCCATAGGACATCAGGGTCTAGTGAGAGACATGGATCTGGCAAGACCTTTGAACGGTTGAGTCGAGTAGGAGCCAATGAGTATGTTGGCACAGCTGACCCAGCAGATGCAGATTCATGGCTAATTGAGATAGAGAAAGCCTTTAGGATTCTTGATATCCTAGAAGCTGATAAGGTTAAACATGTTGTATATCTTCTGAAGGGAAGTGTTGGCCATTGGTGGGCCATCAAAGAAGAGAAAAGACCGGGGGTTGAGATTGGATGGCAGGAATTTTGACAAGAGTTCGTCAGTAGATACTTCCCCAAGACTTACCTTGATGAGAAGATTTCACAATTTGAACGAATTAGATAGGGAACAATGAAGGTTATTGAGTATGAAGCTAAGTTTATGGAGCTTCTATGGTTTTGTCCGCACATGGCCACCATGGATGAGGAGAGGATTCGGCATTTTGAGAAGGGTCTGAATGCTGAATTGACTACACTTGTATCTGTTTTAGATAATAGAGAGAGGTTTGCCACCTTTGTGGTGTCAGATAGATAGATAGGGAGGTCTGTGATAGAGAAACGAGAGGTGAACAATAGGAAGGCACCTACACAGTTTCAAAATCAAAGATTTAGCATCTTTAAGAAACTAAGGTTTACTGCACCCGTGGAACCTCACAGGTTCAATACTCAGACACAGTGGACATCTAGTCAAGGTAGAGGCCATAGTTTTCTGCCAAGTGAAGCCCAGAGTTCAGCATCGATGTCAGTGATAGGACCACCTAGGTCGCAATGGGATAGCAGAGTCTTCTATAGGTGTAGACAGATAGGTCATGTGATAGAGGATTGTCCAATTAGGGACGTGGGAGTAACCCAACCACCAAGGCAGAGCCTGCAAGGCTCTCAGAAACAACAGTTCAGTAGTGGCAATAGGGGGCGTGGACAAGAATCTCAGGCAGGATCATCTACACCAGCCAACAGAGGACGAGGTCAGCAATAGGGAACGGCAAGATTCTATGCTATGAATCAGCCGGAGGCAGTGGTTAACCCACGAGTTGTGATAGGTCAGATGGAATTATTTCATTCTGATATGTCTTCATCATGTTTTGTATTTGTTTTGATTGATCTGGGTTCTACACATCCTTTTATGACTCGAGAAGTGATTCATGACTGTAATAGGATTGGTAATCCAAGAATGGATAATCTGTTATTAGAAACTCTGTTAGTCGGATATGCGATGTTGCGGGAGGTATGCTCTCCTTGTGTTCTTTCTTTCTCAGAACATAACATTCAAGTGGATCTTATACCACTTGAAATTCATGGGTTTGATGTAATTCTCGGGATGGATACCTTAGAGAATTATAAAGTTGTCTTGGATTGTGGTTCCAAGTAGGCTATGTTCACAAACGGTGATAAGACATGGGTCTTTCAGGGGGATAGAAAGATTCTCCCAACCTATCTAGTGTCAGCCATGGTAGCAGAGAAGTTGATGAGACAAGGATGCTTCACATTCTTAGCACATGTGGTAGATACCAAAATAAAGAATCATAGTGTTTCTGAAGTTTCGGTTGTGAAGGAATTCGAGGATGTGTTTCCTGAGGAACTTACAAGTGTTCCTCCACCTCGGGAGATTGATTTTGAAATTAATCTTGTTCCAGATACGCAACCTATAGCTCAAACAGCTTATAGGATGGCGCCAGCTGTGATGGCAGAGCTTAAGAAATAGTCGCAGGAGTTACTTTAGAAAGGTTTCATATGACCAAGTACTTCGCCATGGGGTGCTCCAGTTCTTTTTGTTAAAAAGAAAGATGGGTCTATGAAACTATGCATAGATTACATACAGCTTATCAAGGTGACTATTAAGAACAAATATCATTTACCAAGGATAGATGATCTGTTTGACCAGTTGCACTGTGCGACGGTGTTTTCTAAAATTGATCCAAGGTCAAGATATCATCAGTTACGCATCAAGGAGAATGACATACCTAAGTCATCCTTTAGGAAAAGGTATGGTCACTATGAGTTCATAGTTATGTCGTTCGGACTAACTAATGCACCATCTGCATTTATGGAGTTGATGAAAAGAATCTTTCGGCCATTCCTTGATCAGTTTGTAGTGGTTTTCATAGATGACATTTTGATATACAATAGAGACAGTCAAAAACATGAACAACACCTTCATCAATCTTTAACCTTGTTTATACAGCATAAGTTATATGCTAAGTTTAGCAAGTGTGAATTCTGGTTATCAGAAGTATCTTTCCTTGGACACATCATATCTGCTTCAGGTATTCGTGTTGACCATAAGAAAGTAGAGTATGTTGAGGAGTGGGAACAACCTAAGACACCGATTGAGGTCCATAGTTTTCTAGGCTTGGGAGGATACTATAGAATGTTTATCAAAGATTTCAGTTCTATAGCATTACCTCTAACCAGGTTGACAAGGAAGGAAGTTCCTTTTGGCTGGAATGACAAGTGTCAGCATTCTTTCTAGTTGTTGAAAGAAAAGTTGACTAGTGCACATGTGTTAGTTCTACCCGAGTAGGGAAAATGATATGTTGTTTTCTGGGACGCTTCTAAAAATGGTCTAAGATGTGTGTTGATGCAAAGTGATCATGTGGTTTCTTTTGCTTCTCGACATATCAAGAAACATGAGGAGATTTATTCGACACATGATCTAGAACTAGTTGTAGTGATTCCTGCGTTAAAAATATGGAGGCATTATCTCTATGGAGAGACGTGCCAAATCTTCACAGATCATAAAAACTTAAAATACATTTTCTCTCAACATGAGATGAATAGGAGACAACGTCGCTGGATGGAGTTAATCAAGGACTACGATTGTACAATTGATTATCATCCAAGAAAAGCCAATGTAGTTGTTGATGCACTCAATAGAAAATCCTCGTCTCTGCCTACAGAAAATGCACAATTGAATTCTTTAGTATGATATAAGCGGGATATGCTTGTCTCTTTCAGACAGATGAATGTGAAGTTAGAAGTATCTTTGTTAGCAGGGTTATCAGCTAAGATGCATGTGAAACCCACTCTGAAGGAACAGATCAAAGAGGCACAACAGGCGGATATTGTGATTCAGTAGATTAAGTCAGAGTTGGGCAATGAGAAATGGGACAGTTTTCATGAAACAAATGATGGGATAGTATGTTATCATGGTAGGATGGTAGTTCCCGATAGTAATCACTTAAGAAAGTTAATTATGGAGGAATCTCACTCATCCATGTATGCAATGCATCCAGGAAGCACTAAAATGTATCATAACTTAAAAATTATGTATTGGTGGCCCAGTTTGAAGAAAGATGTAGCTGAGTTCGTTATGCATTGTCTGGTGTGTCAGCAGGTTAAAGCAGAACACCAGAAGCCTATAGGAATGTTACAACCCCTACCTATACCTCAGTGGAAATGGGATCACGTGACAATGGACTTTGTGGGTGGTCTGCCTAGGACAGCCAAAAGTCATGATTCTATCTGGGTGATACTTGATAGGTTGACTAAGACAACATATTTTCTTCCTATCAAAACAACCTACACTTCGGAGAAGCTTGCACAGATTTACATAGATGAGATAGTGTGATTGCACGGAGTTCCAGCTACGATTGTATCTGATAGAGGTCTGCAGTTTACAAGTCATTTTTGGGAATGATTACATAAAGCCTTA
Source organism: Alisma plantago-aquatica (assembly GCA_963693085.1). NCBI lineage: Eukaryota > Viridiplantae > Streptophyta > Magnoliopsida > Alismatales > Alismataceae > Alisma > Alisma plantago-aquatica. Next base: position 821,004,386 of record OY856411.1, on the reverse strand, counting down.
GGTACGCAGTTGATGTTCAATACATCTTTTCATCCTCAGACTGATGGACAGTCTGAAAGAACTATACAAATCTTGGAGGATTTGCTTAGAGCATGTGCCCTCCAGTTTGTGGGAAGTTGGGATTTACACTTGAGCTTGATTGAGTTTGTTTATAAAAATACTTATCATGCTAGTATTGATATGGCACAATATGAAGCATTATATGGTAGACATTGTAGATCTCCGTTATGCTGGTTTGAAACTGGAGAATATCAACTTTTGGGTCTTGAGTTGGTACAATAAACAACTCAAATGATTAAAGTTATACAACAAGAGTTGAAGGATGCACAGGATAGACAAAAGTCTTATGCTGATAAACATCATAGACCTTTAGAATTCCAAGTTGGAGACAGAGTGTATCTCAAAGTCTCTCCTTGGAAAGGTATTCTCAGATTTGGGAAGAAGGGTAAGTTAGCCCCTAGATTTATGGGACCTTACCCAGTGATAGCACGGATCGGGAAAGTAGCTTATAGGTTGGAGTTGCCACCTGAGCTACATAGACTACATCCAGTGTTTCATGTGTCTATGTTGAGGAAGTGTCATCCCGATACAGAGATGGTGTTGCAACCTGTAGATGTTGAATTGAATGAAGATATATCCTATGTGGAAGGTCCTATGATGATTCTTGACAAACAAGTCAAGAAGTTGAAGAAGAAAGATATAGTTCTTGTAGAAGTTCTCTTGCATCACCGTGGCGTTGAAGAAGCCACATGGGAGTTAGAAGAAGATATGAGAAGGAAGTACCCTTCTCTTTTCTCTTGAGATTTCAGGGACGAAATCCCTTTTTAGGGGTTGATGATTGTAACACCCCTGACCAGGGTTATGGCCTAACCCTAGATGTTTTGCTTAAGTAAGTTTCTTACAAACTTGTTCTTATCTTTTGAAAAGTAATTAAGTTCCTTTATGAAGTTTATTTTCAAATTTGAGTTTATATGAAAACTATGTGTGCATTATATGATAATCTAAGTGAAAAGTGCAATTCACCCAAAAAGAAGGGTTATACTGCAAATATCATATGTTGAATGTATTCCAAGTGTTTTCAATGTTATGAAAGAGAATATGATGCTAAGTGATGGCTTGTGCAAATCCTAAATTCTAAGTGAGAACTTGTGTAAATAATGCTAAGTGCTTGGTGTATCAATTGTGGCACAATTTGCAATATATACAAAATATAGGGTTAATGTGCAAATTACCACCTCTAGATTGTTTTACTTTTACCTAGTATTGTCTAAAGGAAAGAGAAAGAAGGAGACAATATGTTGAATCATCCTAAAGTGTTAGCACTCTTAATAAAAATGAAAAGACCAAGAAAATGCACAAGTTGAAAGTTATACATATGAGCATATCGAGTTGTGGACTTAGAAGGAAGTCCCTATCAGCCATAAAGCTATAACAAGAGTTTCCTATCGGTTTGTAGGTTTTAGAATTGCCCATGACGGGAAAGGAACTTCAAAAAAGAAATATGAAACGGCTAGCAACTTGTCTTGGAATAGATTATGTTGAATATTATAATATAGTTATTGGAAGAAGACTTGCCTAGGAGATAACTCAAGAGTCGACCCTTATCCCCTATATTATCCTTGGATTTTTTTATTTCTGCATGGCAAGATAATAATAGTATGCATGCAAGAGTATGTGTCGACCTTGCATGGCTAGGTGGCATGAAGTAACTTAAGCTCATGACAACTATTACACACTTTTCCATAAAACCCAAGTATAAATACCTTGACCTTCACTTGTTAGTAAGATTTTCGAATCTTGTTAGTACCCTTTCCTCTTGTATCTTGCAATACTCTCTTGTGTCATCCATAGTGAAGAGAGTTGAGTGGTGAAGCTTGATATCGGCCAAAGTAGGTCTTAGAAACCAAGTGAGGTGATATCATCCATTTGGATTGGAGATAGCGTGCAAGACCTTGGAGCTCAAGTCTTGGAGCTTGGAGAAGGCTCATCTTCAACCTTGGAATGTGTGGAGTTGAAGCTTGAAGCTTGAAATCTATTTGAGAGGCGGGTTATATAACTTAAACCAATCAGACTTCCTTTGATCAATTGATATATTCATGAGTTCCAATAAGTAATTAGGATTGTTGTACATGATTTAGAATAGTAAGATCATGATCTTGAGGTTGATGATGATGACATCATCATTGAAAAACCTGATATGGGTTGAAGACTCTTGCAACCCGATATGGGTTGAAGACTTTGAAAACCGATATGGAACCCGATATGGGAGTCTACCCAATATGAAGGTAGGTTATATTTTGTAAAATGGATTCTATGAATGATATGGAAGATTCCTATCTATCACCTTGAAAAAGATACAAGTGTAAAGAAACACCTTTGCATGATATGAGTAAACACTACATGAGGACATGGAAACTCAATATGTCTTGGAATCTATTTCCTTGGAAAATCGATATACTCCATTACTTTGTGTTGGGTTGAAGATCAATTTAATATTCATTTTATCAAGAAAATAACTAAAATTCAAGGTTCTTATCTAACATGGGAACACGATATGGTAGGCAATATGAGAATACGATATGGTAATAAGACACCACTTAATGTGGGTACCCGATATGGTGAACCCATGAGGTAAAATGATATGATGTGTAAAGATGTAACCCGATATGATACCTAAGGTAAGTAAACTGATATGATAGCCAACATAGAAATACGATATGGCAACATGATTCCATCTAATGTAGGAACACGATAATGGTGAAACCTAAGATGATATCCAAGATGTTAATCCGATATAATAACTCAAATGACAACCCAAGAGGCAACCCAATATGATGGAAAACTGATATGGAAGTTTAGAATGAAAATTGATATGACAAACTAAGATATAGAACTAATATAATATTATCTTGAAAGATGTAGGGTAAAGCCATAATGGCATGCCCGATATGATGTACCCTAGTACTCGATATGAGGACCCAATACTCCTCTATACCCGATATGAGGGTAGTGGTTTAACTCATACATGATATGAGGTTGACTTAAGATGAGAAAAGTTAAAGTGATACCTAACCCAACATGACTAGATGATATGGTGTTAAGGGATATGCCATAAAAACCTGATATGAGGGTGTGGTTTCACCACATGATTAAAATAGATATTTTTTAAAATGATGTATGCATTTTCAAGCATAATGGGATAATATTATTAATCATGCTACCCGGTATGGTAGACATGCTTTTACTCATTAAGCTTGTCTAAGTGATGAATGGGATTAATGCAATATTGAGATCCAATAAGTTTAATAATGATAAGCTGGAAGACCTTAAAGAGGTGAATTAAGTAATCTACATCCTAGTAAGGATGAGAGAGAAACTAAAATTGAGAAGATAATTATGTGATTAACATATAATAATACTCTTGAGATGAGTGGAGTATGAGTCCGGACTAAATCTTTGCTAATGAAATCTTGAAACCCTAATTGGTTGATTATAACCCTAATTCATTAGGGAAAATGTGTTATTTAATATTCCATGGTTAAGATATGCGTTTGGAATTTTTGATAACATGATATAATAACCGTGCAAGTATCTTTAGGCAATAAACATGGCTACACAAGAGCTCTAATGTTATATGATACAGATTCAATGAGCTATGTGGACTATGTGAATAAATACCTTGGTCTGATGATCGAAAGGTAATGATCATCTGGTAAGTGGTGACAGTAGTCAGTGATGAATTAAGGGTTTGAATACCCAAGTAATGATGATGACAAGAGCTTGAGATTCTAAGTTGTCTATGTGTTTCAGTAAATATGAAAGTACCTGATAAATGCAATTATGATTTTCTTTCTAGTATTTGATATAATTCTTGTTTGTAACTTGATTGATGCTAACAGATATAGTAATGCACTTAATTAAGAAAAATGAATATTATCATGTAGTTTTCCATACCATAGATCCATTCAGTGTCAGCAATTGCTGAATGATTAAATGAGTTTTACTCATAACACATATTTTTGAATATGTGATAATATCAGGGTGCTCAATTAATGGACTCCCAAACTAAATAAGGGTGCTAAGTGGACTCCCTAAATACACCAGGTTGCTCAGTGGACTTCCTGATGAAACTAATCTAGGATCGCTTAGTGGTCATCCTGATAATCCAGGAAAGCTAAGTGGTCTTCTCCCGAAAAGAGTACACGCTACGGAAGTAACTCTATATCGAAGATGTCGCTATACCCCGACATAGCTAATTAGAACAGACACAAGATTTCATGCTAAACCTAAGTGTTCTCGTACTGACTGAGAAAGGCGAGGTCTTTATAGCTGGCTCTGCCATTGAACTTGTATGGTACCGATTTCGACTTACTAGTGGTCGGTTGGAGTATGAGCGGTATATCTCAACTCCTCTAGGCATAAGTATGAATGTGAACATGTAATCAGCCATGTAGTGTATTTGTTTAAGGATCAAATACAGGAAACATTGGTTGATGCCTTATTACTTTCATACATCTTAGTAGATAGATGTTATAAGGTGCAGCAACACTACTTTTAGCAGCGTGTTCTTCGTGTGCTCCAACAATCTTTTAGTAGATTGATGTTATACATCTTCTTATTGATGTATAACATGATTTCCTCAAGCAAGAGAGTAGTTAATATTTATTTCTGCCATTTCTGTGATTTTGTAGTTCGAATAGAGCACTTCGAATTTGAGTTCTGTCATATGTTTTATGTTCTTTTCTGCGGTTTCGTGTTGGCATCCTATGCCTATATGGGCGGCAAACATGGATCCCAAGTCAAAGAGATTCATTCGATTTACTAATTGCAAGTGATAAGAGAGCTTTATCCTATAGGAGACGGTTTCAGACTTTGACATCTTCCCATGACGGTGAGCTCCCTTCCGTCCCTTTGAGTCCGTCTTTGGCAGGAAATCGTCAAACTTTATAGGGATGAACTCCATCGCACTATAAATATGTGCTAAATGCCGCTTCGACCAAACCATCCTTTTCACCTTGCTATTCTCTCTTTTTCATCATGGGGTCTTTGAAGTTAGTAGGGGCATCTTTCCTGGTACTGTTGCTTGTTGGCATGACCTCCGCTACTAGAGTTCTAATGCAATACGGAGGTGGCGGCGGCCAAGGTGGTGGTGGTGGCGGACGAGGTGGAGGTAGTGGTTATGGTTCAGGATCTGGTTCAGGTTACGGTGGAGGTGCTGGAGGGCACGGTGGTGGTGGAGGACAGGGAGGTGGAGGTGGTGGCGGGCAGGGTGGGGGAAGTGGCTATGGTTCAGGATATGGCTCTGGATACGGTGCAGGGATAGGCGGAGGGTACGGTGGTGGTGGAGGACAGGGTGGCGGCGGCGGAGGTGGCCAGGGTGGTGGCAGCGGGTACGGCTCGGGAAGTGGATATGGCTCCGGCAGTGGTTATGGTAAGGGAGGCTCTGGTGGTGGAGGTGGTGGGGGAGGCGGTGGCGGTGGAGGAAAGGGCGGCGGGTCTGGCTACGGATCCGGATCCGGCTCCGGCTATGGTGGAGGAAATGGAGGATACGGTGGGGGACAAGGTGGTGGTGGAGGAGGTGGAGGCGGCCAGGGTGGTGGATACGGTGGTGGTAGTGGTTATGGTTCGGGGTCTGGCTATGGATCTGGAGCTGGAAAGGGTGGCGGAGGTGGTGGAGGTGGAGGAGGTGGCGGCGGTGGTGGGCGAGGCTATGGATCGGGATACGGTTCTGGATACGGCAGCGGATATGGGGGTGGCGGCGGCTACTAATAAGTACACTTCAGCAAGAAAAATATATACTTTTACTTTCTGATGATCTTACCGGTTTAAAGTTCAGATTCTGTGCGGTCATAAATATTTTGATGGCAATAATATGGCAATAAACGTGTACGTATACGAATTGTGAATACAAGAAACGTCTTTGTATGTACATGACTTGTTTGGTTGTAAAACTTTCAAATTGTTTGCAAAATAAAATAGTCTAGTTCATATCTTAGGGCCAGGGGCACTAATTACTATAATATCCAAGTTCCAGTGGTTATTCTATGTTTAAGAAATGAGATTTCATTATTACGAATAAACCCTCATATATACCACAATGATGTCGGGTGGAATATCACACTTTGAAATGATATATGAGTTATGAATAATCATTTACAAATTTTTGGCATATACATATTCAACTTCAATTATTCAATTTAATGCTCGAAACAACATAATTGTCCAAACTTCGCATAGCACGATTAAGAACTGAGAAACATGCTATGCCATTTAGAGAATCCCTCGAGGTTGAGCCGCACACACAAAAAAAAGAGCAAGATCCCCAAGAAGATCAACTCCTCCTCCACAATTAATTTCTACATATACGAACTAGCCAACAAAAGAAGGAATGAAACAACATGTGAATTAGGGTTCTTTCCTCATCATAGGAGAAATTTGGCTCAAAACATTAAAACATCAATTACCCATAACCACTGAACAAAAAAGATAAGAAATACACCTTCAAGAAAACATGATTATATTTCGCGAATGAATTGGTCAGAGATGAGGAAGGTAAAGACAAACTCACACAATAATAAAGACATCAACAAGAACCAGCTGCTCATCCACCTCTTCCTACCTCATGCATCCACACCAATGTCTTTGAAAACATTATAGCTTTAGGCTATAAGATACGACGTCATTTGGGGTATCAATCTATGGAGCATTTACTTTTTTGAGTAACATTCATGAATCCCAACCTACCGTACAGATAACCCCTCCACAATGCATATCTTGTAAGGATAAAATTTGATATCCACATCCGCGCCTGCACTTAATTGCCACCAAGCACATCCATAAGACATCATATTGTTTCTTATCCTCACTCCAACATCTTTGAATTTGTTTCTATAAATGACTTTTGTTATATTGGGAGTCATTTAATTTACATGGTACTATGCTTTGCACACGGAATTAATTTGTTTCCTACAATGACAAGGAAATCATACGAGTGTTGATCATCAAGTTGATGCATATTAATGAATTTCGTACAGAAAATTACATGTATTCAAATGAATATTTTCATTTTATTGTTATTTGTCATTCATGATTTTGAAGTCTCTAGTTTGGTATCATCTAATCTTATATGTGAATATATATTTTTTTGTGAAGTGCTTATTCTTTATCATCTAGAATATTGCTTCCCTATCACATAACTCATCATTGTTAATTTTCTTATAGTAATCTGGGATTATGTATCCTCTCTAGACATATTTTTTATTTTGAGAAAGGACAAAAGGAAAATTATTTTAATGGATTTATTTTTCACTACTTTAAGTTTAAATTATTGTTTACAATACTTAGAGATGTTAATTAATTTTTGTTCTCTACTGAATACATGGATGTTGTTTCTTACACTTGATAACAATTGATGTGCTTATTTAATAATTTCAAATGCATCTTATAAAAGATGAAACTTCATTTCCACATCTCATCATTTGAAATGACCTATGTATCAAGTACCACCAAATGTTGTGATTTTATCACAATTATATGGTAAAGCTTCTCAAACACATATAGCTTGACTTTTGTTACAATTTATTCTGACCCTAGATCTTTGACCTTTTGGACTTAGCCAAACAAGGTTGAGGTTAGACCTAAAAGATGTTCAGTATAACCCTAATGAGCTAATGTTTGTACAAATCATCCTAATGTAACCTAATATTTTCACATTAGTCTTAGGCCAATAATGGATAGATAAAATATATCACATGAGGTAAATAATGAATTATATAGAATTTCATGCAAAATAATCATACATAACTCTTTTAGTGGAATATGAAGTTTTGGAACTTAATTGGATGAATAAAGGTAGTAGTGGTAATAAATATGATAACTAAAAGAGTAATAGGCCCCAAATAATATATGTCTCATATCTCGTAAAAGGAAATCTCCAAAGTGGAAATAAAATTCAAATTTGTAATCTACATATTGAAAATATCTCATATGTAATTTTTTTATCTGATTCGGACAACCCTACATATTTAGGGTAAGTTTAGGAGAGACAAAATGTGTACAATCCATAGATGATAATTAGCAGTTAAATAACTTTAAAAGTTGGAATTAAAGACAAATTCGTATTCAACACACTAAAGATTACTTGTGGTGAAGTTTCACCGAATTTGGATAATCCTAAAGCCATTAATGCATGAGGAAAGAGAAAACATGACTTGCTTAATTAATACATCAAAAGTTTCTAAACATGAAATCTAGTTGCATAATCGGAATCTATATGTCTTAATTTACCTCTGTGAAAAATTTCATATAATTTGGATGACATTTGGACCCTCGATGGATGAGAGAGAAAATAAGAAATAGTGTGGATATCACTTTATTCAAAATTGACTGGGATTTTATTATATATCTCTGTAATGCGGATTATTTTCGGTTTATTTATAATCTAGTTTAATTTTCTAGTTTTTTGTACTATTTTTCTTGTCACACTATGGTTTAGAATCTGATTTTCTTTTAGTTTTCGGGTTTGACCCTAGCCCTTTGATTTTGATCGGATGGTGTGTGGCTCGTCTCCTACCTTGGGTAGGAGACCGACTTGCGCATGAACAGTAACATCAATGTTTCTGACTTGTTTTCTCTGCCTATGTGTTATGACCCATAACTAAGTTAACTAATAAGTACCTCGATTAGTGTGAAATACCTTGATTAGTGCTAAGTATTTTGTTAAACAACATGGTTAATCAAGATAAGTTACATTGTGAATCAATAGTTGAGATTGAATCATCTAAGGTAATTAATGTTAATCGCAATGATGATCGTTAAGTTAATTGAGTTGAGTTGAGTACTCACTGTTGCAATTAGTGAATTGACCAGTTGTGACAAGCTAGTTAGCATAATTTTATGCCTTGGGATGGTAGAGGATCTCGTGCTTGAGAGTTTGCAAGAAGAATCGTTTAAATCAGACCCTCAAGGCAAAAGATACAACCTTTTTAGTTTTCTTGGACTTGAGATGCAATTTTCCCATTTATTACTTCTTTAAGTGGGTCGGCCACTTTATAACTTTTATTTCCCTTGTCACGCTTATCTCTTCTCCTGTTCTTCCTACCCGATAGAACAGGAAAAGGCGGCGCCCAAACCAGGAAACGCTCGATCGCAGCAGAGGGGAAAAATAGGTGCGATTGAGGGCGATTCTCGAGCCCTTCACCTCCGACCATCTAGGGCGCCGTCCTCCTCTCTTCTCCTTCCTCCCCTACCTCGCCCAGCTCGCGCCACCCCTGCAGCTGACCAGCTTGAGCCGGCCAGCAGTTGCAGCGCCGCACAGCGGCCTTGTGGCGGCCGGTCAGGGGCCGATTTGCCCGGGAAACATCACCAAACGGCGCCCATGATTCCGTTTTCGAGGTCTAAGCTTACAACCACAACTTCCAATTAGCTTCCTCACCCAATCACGCCCTAGGGTGGCGCTCCATCAAGCAGGCAGCAGCAGCTACTGCAAGATACGATGGCTAAGGCCATCTAGGGCGCAGCCAATACTTCGGAATGATGCCCTTGAGCTCGACCATGACGGTAGAACAGGAATCCGTAGTTTTCAGTACTCGATTGCACTCGTCTTCTTCAACCTTCCGTGCGTGAAGCACCTGCTGGGTGTAGCAGGCTTAATTCCAAGTAATCCAAAGGTAGATGAAGACCAGAAATCGCCCGAAAACTGGCCTCTAGACGCAATTCCGGACGAATCCGGACGGTTCGAAACGCTGTGAGTAGGATTTCATTCATTTATCATTAAATAACTCAGGCGTTTGAATATTTTCTGTTTGGTGCGCAAATTACGCTGATAACAGGCGTTATCAGGCGTAGGGCGGCGTTTGGCGTCGCCCGACTTTTTATTTCATAAACTGCTTCTAGACGCTGTTATATGATTAAATTTAGCATTTGATCAGTGTGGATTGAATTGGTTGATTTATATGGTTCATTTGAAACTCAAATTGCTTATTTGAATGTTGAATTTAGAAATTCATATCTGAAAATGGTATGGTTTGGGTATGAACCCAGACAATAGGGATTTCTGATAAATTATCAGATGTACGATTTCAAAGTTGATATGAATAAATAAAAATATGCAATAAAACCCTAATTGCATATATCTTTTGACGTTAATATGTGTAAATTGATATTTACATGAAATGGCACATTTCTCTGAATTATTACCAGAAATTCTCAAGTATTGTTATTAAATTGTGTTGTGATAGGTAATTAACTCTTAATTGAGTTAAGTGATGCACAAACCAGGATTTGGGTTAATGTGCACGTTTTTCGAGAAATTTAGAGAATTGATAATTGTTGAGTATGATTCTTATATGTGAAGTAAATTTTTTTAAATTGTGCAATAAGATGTTCAAATGCGTAAATTCGCTATGTATGTGCCAAATTGAAATAAGTTGGGTTATTTATGCATTTCTAATTTGCCTGAATGCATGGTATGAGAATTTCTCAGAAATTACAATGATTTGAAATATATTGCTCTGTCGGTTTAGAATGACAGTGTATTGTGATTTGATATGAAATCAGTAAATGTGATATTCCTGTTTAAATGTTTATTTGTTAATCAGTTAATAGACTTAGGTGCCCTAACACCGTAGAACCCCTTTGACAGATCTGCTTCTTAGGGGTGAAACTCATGTTGCAACATTATCCGTGCGGAGTCATGGAGACACGAGGACAGAGAGGCAGTGTCCAACAACAACGCGTGCGGAGTCACGGTGGCACTAGAGGAAATGGGGGTTATTCAACATCATCCGTGCTTGTGTCACGGAGGTAACCCAGTGAGACTCTCCGCCTGTGTACTCAGGTTTGTCAGGAGGAGTCTGGAGCACACGTGGTTGTGCAGCACACGTGGTTGTGCATTGAGGCCGTGGAGCCTGGGGTCCTGTAGCAGAACAGGGCTGGCGTCAGACTTAGCATTTCCCGGGTGTGTCGCTAAGTCTTGTACGGTGGGATCGTAGCATGAACTTGCTACGGATCTTCATATGCAGAGTACACTGTATATGATTAGGGCATAATAATAATATGAATAAGTAATCATGTAGGATCACAGTAAATTTATATAACTGTTTATTTACCTGAATTATCTGTTGATGCTTAGAAATGTGATTAATATATGTATATCTGCTATGTATTTAGAACTGCCTTGCTTAGTTCTGCATTTATGTTTATTTTCAGTTTATAAACCTGATGAGTTGTTTAATGATAGCTAAGTGAAATGCTATTCACTGAGCGAGTAGGCTCATACCTCTACTCAAAACATTTTCAGGTTATCATCAGCAGCAGGAAATCAGAAGGATCGATTTATCCTTACGCCTAGTCGATAGAAGGTTCGTAGTTAGTAGTTAGAGGTCTCTTAGTCCTTTCCCCTCGGTCCTTGGGACATGGTGTGGGTGAGAGAGAGAGTATGCATGGCGAATGTGTAAAAGATGTAAATTAACTGTTATGTTTTACTTTCTATTAAACAATGTTACATGTAAACTCTGTTTATGTTCTCTAGCCAGTTTAATTGAAATGCTTCCGCAATAGTTTCTGTAACCCGGATATCATTACGAGGTTTTAAAAAGAAAAAGTTCTGAGTGATTTGTTTATGTAATAATCCCTCCGTCGCGCCCTAATCTCGGGATTAGTGGTCAGTGTGAGATCGGGGTGTGACATCTTGGTATCAGAGCTTTGGTTTGAGTACATAGTTACTCAAGGTCAGGGGACGATAAGAGACCAATAGGATTAAGGTTTAGGTGTTTTTCTTCTATCTGTAATTCTTTAACAGGAAGTGTTCTGTTATATTATTGCAGATAGCAGGAAGAGGATCTGGTCACGAGATTCAAGTAATGAGCTAAGATGAGTCATTAAGAATCATTAAGGTCAAAGAATAAAGTTATAAGTAAGGCGAATAATGAATGTTGAGTTTTAGCTCTGGAAGGTCTGAGTGTTTAGATACCCTGGCCAGGTGTCTGAATACTTAGATTGACCAGTATCAAGCTACTCTGTCTGTTCTTCTCTGGATGCCCTGGCCAGGTATGCAGAGGAAGGATAGGCTAGAGAGAAACCCTAGAAATCTTAGGGTTAGGAAACTGGAAATTTATGCAGGAGTAAGAGATTAAATATAGGATGCAATGCAATTTTTGATTTATATTGTTTATTTGATTGAAAAACCATTAAAAATGCCCTTATATGCATAATTTAGATTTTCAGTTTGTAAAGTAAATATGATTCTTTTATGTTGTTGTATGTCACGAAATGATTTATTTATTGTTTAAATTCTTTGTATCAAGTAGACCAAAGGTTATGTTTAAATGAGTTTGCCTTAAGTGGATATTCATTCCACATGTTTGAAATCAATAAGAGTTAGTTAATCCTGAGTAGCTCTTGGCTTCAGGACTACAGGTTCGGCCTGGTCCGGCTGGCAGGATGCGTTACTGGGATCTAATGACTCCTATTAACAGTATAATTAGATTAGACTCCGGATGATTTAGACCTGAATCATAGTGAGAATGTATATACACTGAGATGTTGAAATATAATGGAAAGATTAGAACAGCTAAGAAGTAGCTGAAACTGATATCAGAAGCCTAATGTTGGAGTCTCATTTGTGCAATCCTTAATTTGAAATAAAAGAAAATGATATAAGGTTCAAATTAAATTCAATGATTTGTACTATATGAACTCTAAATATAAGAGTATAGAAAGGATATGAGAAAAGCATGTAAGGGCTAGGACGTAAGAATCAAATTTGGGTTGGATCATGGAATGGAGTAAAATACTTTATGTACTTTAAGGCAAAGGGAAAATAGAAAAAAAAAAATAATAAGTTGAACATACAATAAGTACATAGAAATAAAGAGTCTTATGAAAATCATAAGATCAAGACAAGAAACTTAGTAGGATTAAAGGAAATGTTAAAAATGATGACTTGATTAAGGAACGAGAATTACAAGACATAATTGAGAGTATGGAATGCATATCTTTATTATAAAGTTAAATACATGCATACATATTACCTTTGGATTCTAAGTCTCTATAAACTAACAAATTAGTTTTTAAAATAAAGGACAAACACATAACTTAGAAAATGAATGCATGATATAAAAATTTCTCAGTATTTACTATTATACGATCACATTTTCTGAATAATGTAGCAGTGTGATAATTGAATTTTATCTTTTTATTGGTATATCCAATTGATCTCAGATTTTTATTGTGCTTGAACAATACAATTTTAGACACTCTATTAATTTGGCGTAATTTTTGGATGACTTTTGATCTCTACAGTAAGGTGTCGGTCGAATTGCAATTCGACCGAATCTGCTGCAGACTGCTATATAGCAGCGCACCGTTTGATTTTTAATTAATTAATGGTAACTTTAAATGATCTCAAATTTTTACTGGAGGTCTAAAACTTTATTAGGCACAACATATAAAATTTTCAGAAATGTTGGAGTTTCTGTTTACAGTTTAATAAACGAATTACAGAAACTATTATAAAAACTGAATTTTCAGCTATATGTAATTAAAGTTGAGTATTGGATTAATATGTTGTTGATCCAAGCAAATCAATTTGATCTATATGATCGACCACACACATACAATAATGCTATGATATTGATTTAGACCAAAACCCTAGGATGATTAGGGTTGAAGTAGTTTAAAGGATATCATTAGTGATGTAACCTTGTATACCAATATCTTTGTTAAATAAAGATCTTGAGATTTGTTCTATGAAAAGTAAACTGGCTTTGATAACGATCTAGGGTTTTGAAGAAGATAACCTGATCGGTACATGAACAACATGAGATGATTTAGAGGAATGAGTAAGACATAAACCTAAAATGTAACAATAAATAAGTAACATAGAAAGCGGAATATTATCCGATTATGATCTAAAGATAGCTGATGTAGTCCATGTTTTAAAGATATGGTGTCACTATCTTTATGATGTGACAATAGATTATCACCCTAGTAAAGAGAATGTGGTGGATGATGCTTTCAGTAGAAAGTCAAGTTCAACAGTTAATGCATTTTCTACGACAGGTTTCAATCGAGACCTGTTAGTAAAAATGTGGGAGTTGAATCTAGATTTAGGGGTGACAACACAGAGTGATTTGATTGTACAGATGTAAGTTAATCTTACTTCTTATGATCAGATCAAGGAACTACAATAGGGTGATAGTGAGTTAAACCAGACTATGCATGACGTGATAGAAGGAAAAGAGATTAGAGTTTAAGTTTTTAAATGATAATATGTTGATTTAGCGTGACATGTTGTGTGTATCTCGAGATGGAGTAAAATTCTTTTAAGGGGAAAAGCCTAAAAGAAAAGATTCTTATAGAAATGTATGTATTGATGTACGCTACGCTTTCAGGAAAACACTAAGATGTATATGAATTCCAAGAAGTTGAAATGGATGGTCAGATATGCAGAAGGATGTAGCTAGGTATGTGGTTAAAAGTAGTGTGTATCAGTAGGTTAGGGCTGAACCCTAAAAATCTATAGCTACCTTGTAATCTTTTTCTATGCCCGAATGGGAATGGGAATTTATCACAATGGATTTTGTGGTAAGATTACCCAGGACACCTAGAGGTTGTGATTTGATATGAATGATTGTGGATAGACTAATTTAGTCTGCTCACTTTCTTCATATTAAGTCAACCTTTGATGTCTTGATATATGACCAAGATATACATGGATGAAATAGTTAGATTGCCTGGTAATCCAGTTTCAATCATATCTTATTGAGATCCTAAGTTCACATCTAGGTTGTGGAAACAGTTGCATCGTGCTTCGGGCACAAAGATAAGATTCAGTACAACCTTTTTACTCGCATACGGATGGTCAGTCTGAGAGAACCATTCAGACTCTTAAGGACATGCTGAGAGCATATGTTAGGCGTCTCAGTGAAAGTTGGGAAGAACATTTAAGTCTTATAGAGTTTGCTCAGTGTGAATGTTGAGTTTAGAAATACACAACTGATAATGGTTCGGTTTGAATATAAACCCAGGCAATGCAAATTTGGTGAACCATTAGGTGCATGATTTCAAGATAGTAAGATAGCATTAAAATATGCAAATAAACCTGGTTGCATGTTTCCTGTTATGTTAATGTGTATGACTTAAAATTTACATGAATCGTTTCTCTGAGATATTATCAGAAATTCTCAAGTACCATTAAATATTTGTGTTATGATACGAAAATATCTCTTAATTGAGTTATGTGGTGCATAAACCAGGAATTTGGTTGACATGCACGTACTTCGAGAAATTTCAGACAATTGATAAATATTACAGATGGTTTCTTATAAGTGAAGTAAATTACTCTTATTGGTATAATAAGAGGTTTAATTACATGAAATTCAGTATGTATGTGCCAAAATTGATTGAGTTTGAAATATTTATGAATTTTTAATCTGTCTGCATGCATGATATAAAGATTTCTCAGTAAATACAAAGATTTTGAAATATACTGCTCTGCCAGTTTCAGAATGATACTGTATTGTGATTTGAATTGCAATCAAACAGATGAGATAATGGAAACCCTAAGAGTAGGGTGTTGGCATGTGATGAATGAATAAGGCAAATGAAACCCTAAGGATAGGGTGTACGATGAATCAAGTATTTTGATATCAATTTTCATTATGAGATGTGATGATGTTTAACAGTTAAATTGCATAATTTTATTTTAGTACCAGATCGACATGCATTCTGTTTATTTAAGATTTTTTTTTAGTTTGTCTGCATGAATAGTATAAGAATTTCTTGGTAATTATCATAAAGTGAGATACTGCTATAACAGTTCTGGAAAGACAATGTTTTGTGGGTTGATCTGGAATTAGATCAGATGTGTCCTATGTTGAGGGACCAATACAAATAGCTGATCTGAGGATCAAGAAAACTTAAGAATCGTGAGATACCTTAGAGAAGGTTTTGTGGAGAAACTACAACTTAGAGGAAGCCACATGGGAGTTTTGGGTTTGATACGCGTAACAAGTTTCCTTTCCTCTTTTAGAAATTTCGGGACGAAATTCTTATAAGGGAGGGAGATTGTTATGACCCATAACTAAGTTAACTAATAAGTACCTCGATTAGTGTGAAATACCTTGATTAGTGCTAAGTATTTTGTTAAACAACATGGTTAATCAAGATAAGTTACATTGTGAATCAATAGTTGAGATTGAATCATCTAAGGTAATTAATGTTAATCGCAATGATGATCGTTAAGTTAATTGAGTTGAGTTGAGTACTCACTGTTGCAATTAGTGAATTGACCAGTTGTGACAAGCTAGTTAGCATAATTTTATGCCTTGGGATGGTAGAGGATCTCGTGCTTGAGAGTTTGCAAGAAGAATCGTTAAAATCAGACCCTCAAGGCAAAAGATACAACCTTTTTAGTTTTCTTGAACTTGAGATGCAATTTTCCCATTTATTACTTCTTTAAGTGGGTCGGCCACTTTATAACTTTTATTTCCCTTGTCACGCTTATCTCTTCTCCTGTTCTTCCTACCCGATAGAACAGGAAAAGGCGGCGCCCAAACCAGGAAACGCTCGATCGCAGCAGAGGGGAAAAATAGGTGCGATTGAGGGCGATTCTCGAGCCCTTCACCTCCGACCATCTAGGGCGCCGTCCTCCTCTCTTCTCCTTCCTCCCCTACCTCGCCCAGCTCGCGCCACCCCTGCAGCTGACCAGCTTGAGCCGGCCAGCAGTTGCAGCGCCGCACAGCGGCCTTGTGGCGGCCGGTCAGGGGCCGATTTGCCCGGGAAACATCACCAAACGGCGCCCATGATTCCGTTTTCGAGGTCTAAGCTTACAACCACAACTTCCAATTAGCTTCCTCACCCAATCACGCCCTAGGGTGGCGCTCCATCAAGCAGGCAGCAGCAGCTACTACAAGATATGATGGCTAAGGCCATCTAGGGCGCAGCCAATACTTCGGAATGATGCCCTTGAGCTCGACCATGACGGTAGAACAGGAATCCGTAGTTTTCAGTACTCGATTGCACTCGTCTTCTTCAACCTGCCGTGCGTGAAGCACCTGCTGGGTGTAGCAGGCTTAATTGCAAGTAATCCAAAGGTAGATGAAGACCAGAAATCGCCCGAAAACTGGCCTCTAGACGCAATTCCGGACGAATCCGGACGGTTCGAAACGCTGTGAGTAGGATTTCATTCATTTATCATTAAATAACTCAGGCGTTTGAATATTTTCTGTTTGGTGCGCAAATTACGCTGATAACAGGCGTTATCAGGCGTAGGGCGGCGTTTGGCGTCGCCCGACTTTTTATTTCATAAACTGCTTCTAGACGCTGTTATATGATTAAATTTAGCATTTGATCAGTGTGGATTGAATTGGTTGATTTATATGGTTCATTTGAAACTCAAATTGCTTATTTGAATGTTGAATTTAGAAATTCATATCTGAGAATGGTATGGTTTGGGTATGAACCCAAACAATAGGGATTTCTGATAAATTATCAGATGTACGATTTCAAAGTTGATATGAATAAATAAAAATATGCAATAAAACCCTAATTGCATATATCTTTTGACGTTAATATGTGTAAATTGATATTTACATGAAATGGCACATTTCTCTGAATTATTACCAGAAATTCTCAAGTATTGTTATTAAATTGTGTTGTGATAGGTAATTAACTCTTAATTGAGTTAAGTGATGCACAAACCAGGATTTGGGTTAATGTGCACGTTTTTCGAGAAATTTAGAGAATTGATAATTGTTGAGTATGATTCTTATATGTGAAGTAAATTTTTTTAAATTGTGCAATAAGATGTTCAAATGCGTAAATTCGCTATGTATGTGCCAAATTGAAATAAGTTGGGTTATTTATGCATTTCTAATTTGCCTGAATGCATGGTATGAGAATTTCTCAGAAATTACAATGATTTGAAATATATTGCTCTGTCGGTTTAGAATGACAGTGTATTGTGATTTGATATGAAATCAGTAAATGTGATATTCCTGTTTAAATGTTTATTTGTTAATCAGTTAATAGACTTAGGTGCCCTAACACCGTAGAACCCCTTTGACAGATCTGCTTCTTAGGGGTGAAACTCGTGTTGCAACATTATCCGTGCGGAGTCATGGAGACACGAGGACAGAGAGGCAGTGTCCAACAACAACGCGTGCGGAGTCACGGTGGCACTGGAGGAAATGGGGGTTATTCAACATCATCCGTGCTTGTGTCACGGAGGTAACCCAGTGAGACTCTCCGCCTGTGTACTCAGGTTTGTCAGGAGGAGTCTGGAGCACACGTGGTTGTGCAGCACACGTGGTTGTGCATTGAGGCCGTGAAGCCTGGGGTCCTGTAGCAGAACAGGGCTGGCGTCAGACTTAGCATTTCCCGGGTGTGTCGCTAAGTCTTGTACGGTGGGATCGTAGCATGAACTTGCTACGGATCTTCATATGAAGAGTACACTGTATATGATTAGGGCATAATAATAATATGAATAAGTAATCATGTAGGATCACAGTAAATTTATATAACTGTTTATTTACCTGAATTATCTGTTGATGCTTAGAAATGTGATTAATATCTGTATATCTGCTATGTATTTAGAACTGCCTTGCTTAGTTCTGCATTTATGTTTATTTTTAGTTTATAAACCTGATGAGTTGTTTAATGATAGCTAAGTGAAATGCTATTCACTGAGCGAGTAGGCTCATACCTCTACTCAAAACATTTTCAGGTTATCATCAGCAGCAGGAAATCAGAAGGATCGATTTATCCTTACGCCTAGTCGATAGAAGGTTCGTAGTTAGTAGTTAGAGGTCTCTTAGTCCTTTCCCCTCGGTCCTTGGGACATGGTGTGGGTGAGAGAGAGTATGCATGGCGAATGTGTAAAAGATGTAAATTAACTGTTATGTTTTACTTTCTATTAAACAATGTTACATGTAAACTCTGTTTATGTTCTCTAGCCAGTTTAATTGAAATGCTTCCGCAATAGTTTATTTTGTTTTAGTTTACAGCAATAACCCGGATTTCATTACGAGGTTTTAAAAAGAAAAAGTTCTGAGTGATTTGTTTATGTAATAATCCCTCCGTCGCGCCCTAATCTCGGGATTAGTGGTCAGTGTGAGATCGGGGTGTGACACTATGACTTTCCTTTCTTTGTGTTTTCTTGTGCATAAGATTCGTGGCATGATTTTGCACACCCCAAGCCCTAACACTACCTCTCTCGTTCCCTATAAGAGAAACCCTCAATTCCTTCTCTCCCTCCACTTTAACCTTAGTGTTACAGTAGCACCTTGATGGGTTTCCACCTATGACCTAAGGCATCGACGTCGTATTAGGTCATTTATAAAACTACCAGGCTATCCAATTCCATCTGAAGCATCCCCCATTGTTCCCTCTAGCAACACCTCTCTCTATGTTTTCCCTGAGTCACCATTGCCAGTCAATGGAACAGAACTTCAATTCCTCTTTCCTAGGGCTTCGTAGCCTAACTCTAAAGCCTTCTGACACGCTCGACTCCTTTGAGTTGCAGTAGTTTGCACTACCCAATTCCTTGGTCGTTGGTTCACCAGAGCCACCTTGGCGGGCTGCTCTGGGATGTCTTCTCATGAGGAAAGTGTGTGGCCAAGTTCGAGGGGTTCCTATGGAACCTTCTTCTTTGTTGGTTTTCTTTGTTACTTAGTAAGTCTTCAATTCATGATTTCTTCTCTTTGCCCTGAATTGGTGCTTGCTTCTCTCTATTTTCTTCATGGTTTTCGATGGATTCTGGCACAGTAGATTCATCTTGGCCTTGCGAGTTTGTTGGAAGGGTCATTGGTACATTTTTGGCAGCTAAGGTTCCATTTTGGTTTCTCACAATCGATGCAACACAGAGTTCTATTCTCTCTTGTGATTCTATGATATTTGAGAAGATGACCAATGGTGATTGGCCTAGCGTGCCCTTAGTTTCTGACTCATTTTTTCATTTTCCCCTTAGGGGCAAAATAGTCTTTTCACATGGGTTTTGGTGTTCTTGCCAGTACATGTGAGTTTACCTAGCTTTCTGAGAGCTCTTCTGAGTTGGCCACTTTTCTTTGGGCCAATTTAGTAAGTTGACTGCTGACTGGGTCCTTCCATGCTGACCTGGCATTTTGATATTATTCGATTGGTTGTTTCTTCTTAAATTCATAATAAATTAATTATAGCTCATAAAAATAAAATAAAATTTGAGTTGGATTCAAAAAAATATTATCTATCTAATGGTACAAGTTTCTTCACCAAATTCCAATTTAATAAGTATGTGATTTTTAATGGACTTTCCTAATAATATAATAACTTGAAAAATTTATACCTAACAATTCGATAAGTCAAAAAAAATAAAAATAATAATATAATATATTCTGAAACAAAAAAAGATAAACTAAAACATGGAATCATTTTGATAACCTAATTCACATAAAAAGAAAACGGTGATTTTCAGTGTTTGAATAATCAATGGGAAATTGACTCTAAATCTACATACATGCTTATTAGATTCTTTGAAGACCTAGACTTGGATCTAGAAGTGACCTTGGATTGTTAGACTCTGAAGAGAAGTATGTTTGCATGCCCTACTATTGCTTTTGAGAAATTCATCTATTTTCTTCTTTCACTTGGTCCTATGGACACTAGCCTACACATTATCTATTTTTCTTTGAAAATTATGGTTCATGTGAACTAATTTATTTGTTACTGATCTTGTGATCATATTATAATGTTTGGACATTCTCTTGGACTTTTCCTTATACATTGCTCATGGTGGAACATTCTTGGGTGATATATGCACTTTTTCCCACTTTTAAGGTGGATATTGATTATGATCGTGTGATCCCACTTTATGTATTTGTTGGATGTTCTCATATCTCTTATTTGGTTCGTTCTTGTTTATTCTTTTGTTATGCATCATGTGGTGACTACTAGTATAATGTACATGTGCATTTTATGTGGATGTGAAAATTCCCACATATGATTGCAGATGTGAAAATCTTGCATATGAAAATATTTAGGGCAGATGTGTTTTCCTACCCAAGCAGATGTTGGCTGACCATGCCACTCCATATTTTAGAGTAGATGTATACAGGACCCCCCTCACCCCACATTTTTGGTAGATGTGTTATTTCCTACCTACATGTTTATATTGTCTAGTATTGTCACATGTGAATCACATGGATGCCTTGTTCTTATACTTTTCTCTTCTTTATCTCTTTTATTGTGATTCATTCTTTTTATGCCCTCTTGGGTAGTACTTTATTTTTCTATGGGAAGCCTTGTAAATTTTGATGTCATTTATTTCAAATATTGCTCAATTTCCTATTTAGTATGCACATACCAGTCTTTTCTGATGTTATTTATTTTTTTCTCATCTTGTTAGGGTATGATTCCAACCCTAGGTGGAGGACCATGAGGACATTGCTTGATGATATGGACATAGATTAAGGAGTTAAATCTTGGATACAAACTTGTAATGGTTTCAAATTCCCTCTACTTAGATCAATGTACTTTATGTTACATGTAAATCCTTCTGGGAGATGATAACGATGTACCTTTGTATCTTATGTAAAAATTGAATATAGTCAGAAATGGTACCCACCCTTTATTTGGTTCTCGTTTGAGAGCTAACAAGTTTTGTAATTTCAAACCAAAAATTTAAAAAAGCAACAGGAGTTTTGACCGACCAAATTTTTTTTTGAATATAGTCAATGCTTTTATTCCGCTGCTATACTTTGGTTTTTTTTAATACCATTAATTGAAATTTGGAAATTTTAAACCTATTCTAGCATACCTTTGAGTGTGTTTGGAATGGATGTTCTATTCTTCAAATTTTTAGTAGGGAGTGGATCCCCTCTTGGGTCCCACTCCTTACAGATATAGTTATCACTATTTAAAAGGGGGATATTTTTGTACTAGGAAAAAATATGATAAATTTATATGTAATACTACCCATTTTTGTTACATTCGGTTATTAGGTGCATTGGGAACATTATAGTTGGTGCAAGTTGCAATTTACTCATGTAGAAAAGTAATTCCTATTAAAATTTTATATGGCATGAAATTTATGTAATTTTTTAATTCTTGTAATGAATTGTATTATTGATAAAATAACCCTAGAATACCCTTACGTACACTTGTAAGGATCCATGTAAATCAAAATGTTTTCTGAAACAAATTGTAGAGACTATTTCAGGAAATTGGATAACTGATAACCATCATTTTGGTCTGATAAAATATAAGTTCGAATAAGAGTTAGTAAGTTGAAACCTAAGTTCAAAGGATAAAGATTTATTGTCTCAATAAAGAATTTGGAAATCTAATCAATCAACTTGTACTTTGGCCAAGTTATTCTTGGTAGATGTGTACTTTGACCGAATAATTTTTAGTGGATGTGTGCTTCTTTGGAGTTACTTACAATCATATTGTTCAACAAGGAATAGACTTTTATGGTATTGTGACACATCATCTATATATAGTTAGTCAAACTAAGAGTTTGATAGCAGACTGTAGATCCAAATCATTGGAGTACATAATTAATAGACTACTTATTGCAAGGACAATTTACTAGTCATAATTGTTGGTTGTTAGCTTTGAGATCCATAATGTGATGATTGTAAAAGGATACATTGTATATCACTTGAGTATAATCTAAGGCAATTCCACATATGATGTTTATTTGAGTATTGAGATAACAAATATATATGGTAATGTCCTAGGAATATTTTGATTCGAAGATGTATGGTTTGAGTTTAGCATCTGTACATGATATCATATGTATACTCACAATATTCATTCTCTAGTTTGATGTTATCTTGAAAATTATTGGACAACAATAATACATAACACTAGTGTACATGTTTAATGATGACTATGTCGAGAAATATTTAATAGACTCACTTACCTCATGACATGCTTGCTAATTCTCTCTCTCTAGAGTTCCTTCGTTCCATCTCTAACCTTGCTTGCTCGCTAGGTCGGACCCGTAATGGGGGTTGATGAAGGAGGGGCAGGCTCCTCCATCCCAGCCTCCACCTCATCAGAGTGCATGCCACCGGACTGGCACGACCCTAAGGAGGACGTCACGGTTGGAAGATCGTGGGCTGCTACCATCTCCAAACTGATGATTGTACACCGGAATTTCAAACCCCTACTGATGTCGGGGGACAAGAAGGTGTCAGAGTTCAAAGAGGGAGATACTAGACCTTGGATGACCTTCTCTGAATCGGTGGTGATGGCAATGGATGAGTACCATAAATGCTCAATCATTGTCCAAATCATGGGGAAGAAGGCCATCCGAGAGCAGATTCATGGTTGGATGCTGAAGAACTGGCGACCTTAGGGGGACCTCCAGCTCTCATCTATGGCGGGTGGTCTCTTCTTTGCTCACTTTGCTTCGGAGAGTGACATGACGCCGCCTCTGGAACAAGGCCCCTGGTTCTTCGACAACCAGTTGGTGCTTTTAAGATGATGGTCTACTGAAGCAGATCTTAGGCACACTGCCCTGACTTCGGCGTTGGTTTGGGTCACTTTGCTGGAGGTTGGTCATCACTGGACCAGGAGGGCTATCTCTATAATATCCTGCGGCACTGGTGAGCCCAAAGTCATAGACTTCTGGACTAGGGGGAGATGGAAGGAGCCGCCCACATTTGTGTGGACCTCAACGCAGACAGGACTCCCCTTCCTACAGTGATGGTGTCATTTTCGGATGGCAAGGCACTGGAGGTGAAGGTGTTGTATGGCGCTTTACCAGAGAGATGTAAAAGTTGCAGGGTGTTCAGACACCTCAATGGTCAATTCTTGGGTCTTCATGAAGCTCATAGAGAACCTCCTTTTTATTCATGGAAGAGATCTAGTGAATGACCAGTAGATGAACAAAATAAGGACAAGGAGGGCTGACATGAGCCGCATCAGACCTCCCCCACATGTCAGATCATCTAATGGCTTTAAATCCAGAGAAGCAAACCAGAAAGAGAAGGAAACAAATAGCACCCAGGACATGAGGACTGCTACCACAGAGGCCGAAAACACACAAGAAGCCATAGTCATTGAAGAAGGGGAGGTGGTTGTTGTTATGCCTGACCCACCCGATAAAGACATAAATCGACACAGAGAGGAGGAAGTTATTGAAGACACTTGCATCGATGACAATCCATTCACATCACTTGAGAATATGGAAAACCAAGAGATTCAAACAACACACAACAGAAGTAGAAGCCTGAGGTAGACAAGAAGTGTAGTAACTAAAGGAAAGAAGAAGGGAACCCATGACTCAGGTGGAGGAAGGGGGGAAAACAAAGAAGTTAGATGATTGTGCTCGCATGGAATGTGTGAGGCGCATCCCTTCCCAAGAAGTAGGGGAAGTTGAATAAAATCATCACAGAAATGGATGCAGAAATAATATTCTACTTTGAAACAAGAATTAAAAGGAGAATGACAGAAAGAATCAATACCATCTTTCCTGATGGGTGGGGCTGCTTATCTAACCTTAGTGCGTGTGAAGGAGGTAGGATTGTGATGGGATGGAATCCAAATTGTTGGCAGGTTGAGTTGATACAAATGACTGACCAGATCATGAAGGTCAGTTGCTTTAATAGGAGGGGATTTGCCTGTATTATCTCAGGAGTGTGTGGTGAGAATCTTGACAAAGACAGATAAAGATTGTGGAAGTCAATCAAAGAAACCGCCCAAGAAGAGATCGACTGGCTTGTGCTGGGGGATTTTAACAACACTAGAAAAGCCAGAGAAAAATATGGAGGCTTGTGAGTTCTGGACATAATTTTGGAATGTTTCAATAATGCAATCGAGGATGCTAATCTTCTTGAACTAAACAAATATGGTGGAGTAGTCTCTTGGTTGAACAAACAGAACCAAAAAGAAGGACCGCAAGCCTGCTTGACAGGGGGCTAGTCAATGAGTCCTGGTTGGATTCCTTCCCCTACGCTGCTATTAACATGGATTCCCACCCATTCAGCGATCATGCCTAGATGAGGGTGTACCTAACAAACACAAAACAACCAATCAGACCTTTCAGATTCCTTAACCTGTGGTGCGAATGGACATGGTTCAAGGAAGAGGTGGATAAAAATTGGAATACTAATGTGTATGGGAATCCAATGCTCGTTGTTCTTAAGAAATTACAAATCACCAAAAGCAATCTCAAAGTGTGGGCTAAACAGAAGGTGAATATTCCTAACTCGCCGAGGAAAGTGAAAGAAGAGTACAGTGAGGCCACAACCAGGATGAGGCACAACCCGTTGTTACAGGAAGCTATTGACAGTGATAAACAAAAGGAAAAAAGGTTGAATGACATGGAGAAAGCTCAGGAGTCTTTCCTTTGGCAGAGAATCAGAATTAGATGGATAAATGATGGGGATAGAAATACCCGTACCTATCACACTTCCATTAAAAAGGTTGAGATGAGAGACATGATTCGGGAACTCATTAACGAACATGGTCAGAAGGCTAGAAGAAGAGAGGAGATAGCAGATAAGGCTATAGATTACTTCAACAACCTTTATAACACGGCCAGAACTGATAGCCAGATGTGGAGTTTCAATACTCAGAGCAAAGTTACTGATTAAATGAATAGCGATCTAGACAGGGAACCTACTAAAAATGAGATACATGATGCCATGATGACTATCAACCCATCTAAAGAACCCAGGCCAGACAGGTTTAACAGTATGTTCTTCCAACATATGCGGCCTCTCATCAAAAACGACATAAGTGGTGTTGTTAGATGGTTCTTGAACGGAGGTAATATGGTTAGAGCTGTGAACCACTATTTTATTAAGCTCATACCCAAGAAAAAGGAGGCCATGGAGATGTGTGAATACAGACTGATTGCTTGCTGCTCTTCTATAAAATTATTCCAAGCTACTGGCTAGACGACTGAAAGAGGAGCTGCCACATATCATCTCTGATGAACAAAATGCCTTTGTACATGGAAGGAAAATAGTTGATTGTTCGCTTTTAGTGACTGAATTCCTAAATGACTTTAACATCATAAGATCAAATGCTAAGGCTTTCATGAAGATCGATATAAGTAAAGCTTATGATCATGTCAATTGGGAGTATATGTGGAGGTTGATGGGATTTATTGGCTTCTCTACAAAATGGATGAACATCATGTGTCAATGTGTGGAAACTACTTCTTTCTCCATTCTCATTAATGGAGAACCTACTGGTATGTTTAGAGCATCCAATGGCCTATGCCAAGGGGACCCCTTATCACCTCTTCTCTTCACCATCGTCATGGAAGGGCTCACGGTTCTCATTAAAGAGGCTGAAGATAAAGGGCACATAAAAATGTTCAAAGTCAAGGGAACTAAAGTGATATCCCTCCTTATTTTAGTTGACAACGTGCTACTCTTCTCTATGGGTCATGCTAGCAGATTGAGATAGTTCTACAAGGTCCTCATTCAATTTGGCAAAAGCAGTGGGATGTACATCAGTGCTATCAAATCTCGTGTGTTCTTCTCCAAATCTTGTTACACAAGAAGAGGCAGACTTAAGGCAGCAGCTGGGATGAGTAGAGGAAAGCTTCCTACCAGGTATTTGGGTATACCCATTGTGGGGGGAAGGGGTACAGAGACTGACTTCAGGATGTGCAAGGATGAGATAAGAGACAAAATAGAAAAATGGAGTGGCTTAAAGATCTCTATGGCGGGGAGATTAGTTTTGGTCAGAGCTATGCACCAAAGCAAAGTTAGATTTTGGGTGTATATGTGCCATATACCCTATCCGACCCTTGACTCCATTAAATTTTTGTTTGCTCATTTTGTGTGGGGAGGTAAAGCGTATGGGATTGCCTGGGAGAAAATTAATAAACCTTTCAATGAGGGTGGGCTACAACTCAATGACCCTACTGATATCATGAGGAGCAATACTATAAAGAGGATCGATAGGTTCCTACTGTTGCCTAACTACGTCTGGGCTAAATGGATGACAACCAGATATGGGAGGAGTGTGTAGATGAATGAGAATAGTAAACCCTCTCCGGTGTGGAGAAATATGTGCAAGATCTATTCTAAAATCCAGCACAAGTACTCTATTCATGGCAATGGTGCCTGGATCTGTGTTACCCACTTACCATGGATCAACAGAGGCTCTACTGTGGGTTTTGAATGGACAAAGGCTGTCTGGGTTAAAAACCACTGTCCTAAATGGAGTACACTATTGTACAAAGTGTTTATGAATAGGTTACCCACTCTTGATAGAATGTGCAGATGGGGCCTTATGGTGGATACTACTTGCCCACTGTGTCACCGTGATGAAGAGTCCATACAACACACTTTCTTGAGTTGTAGTTTTTCTACTAATGTCTGGTCGATTGTTTGCCTTAAGAATGGACAAGGGCCGGTCCTTAATTGGAGCTTGGGGAACATCATCCACCGTCTTCTTATCAAAAACTGGAACAACAAATGTCATTTTGAGTTCAACTATCTCTATCTAGCAGCTACATGCTTCTTCTTGTGGCAGGAGAGGAACAACAGAGTCCATAGTAGGACTGAATGTACTGCAATCATCCTGGTGGAGGAAATAGTTAAACATTAAGGTGGAAGGGTAGGACCAATAAAGATTGGCTTTGTAACCAGAATATATAGATTAGAACCTACTGGGAGCTTGGTATATAGCCCAGAGGTGTGTTGTACTTACGGGGTATGGATCCAGATGCCCTACTTTGTTTTTTGTATAGTATAGCTCAGCTATACCCCCTTTTGGCAATACATATTTTCCTATTTCCAAAAAAAAAATGATGATCATGTCTCATTAGTCATGATACTAGATGTCAATTTAGATATTGGGCACTTATTAGTGAACAAGTTGTACTAGATATACCCACTTTGAGATAGAAATGTATACTCTAAACACTACGAACATGACTTTGAATAGGGGTTTCCATACATGTAATGATTGGGTGAGGTGTGTTAATTGTGAATTATTGTGAATGATGCAGATGGAGTTTAACCCTCCCGCTAGAGGGATATACTTGACAATTGACACATGAGACTATGAAATCCATGGTCTTGCTAATGTAAGATAAGATATTGAGTTCAAGCAATCTCAATAGTTTACTCGAGTTCAAGAAACATATATTGAATATTAAGAGGAGCACTACTCAGTGCATCTGGTTCAATCTGGATATTTGTGATAAGTGGATCATATAATCATGCTATCATTGGTCAAATATATGTTAAAGTTGTTCTCAACTTATTTTAATTACTTGGGTAGCAATGATGTGTTTCTAGGTTCTACTCTTTGCTTTTGTGGTCATTGACATCACTACCAATGTAATATGGAACCTATGGGCTCACATTCATAAGGCTTCTTAAGGATTTGTTTTGAATCTAACACATAATCAGATTGGTCTAAAACTATGTTCAGACTGATTTCCTACCCAATCTATTGACTTAGAAAGCCAACTAATTGACTAGATGGGTGTAACAACCTAGATTTTCTCTCTCCCCCAACTATGTACATGTTGAATTGTAATTTACTAAATATAATTAAATGACCTCTCTCATCATCAACCAGATGTTTTGGAACTACATAATTCTCAATTAAGGAGTTATAATTGACTAATTAGAAATTGAACTCAACATGGCTATGTTGAGTTCCTAAATTAACATTGAGCAAGTATTGGATTTTTGAGACCAATTAATGTACTAATCTTGATCTAAATATTTTTTTATAAGAAAGGGATGAAATCATTTATCTGATGGTGAAGATTTCACCCTATTTGAAGTTTTGAGGATAGAGTTATGGCTATTTCATTTCGCCTCTTTTCTAGCCTTTTCACCTTTTTTTCTTCACTTTTTCCTTCCTGGACCTCGACCCTTTTCTCATCTCTTGGGCCCGACCTCTTGGGAAGACCTAGCTGGTCAATGCACTCATGCACCCGGACCACATATCTAGTGGTCATGGTTAATCAATGCCAACCAATTGGAAGTTGTTCATCTCCTACCTCTAGCCCTCCAGGGGCATGGATATAAGTATGGGCACCTTTGTTGGGCATGTTAGGCCATGCCTAACGCCCAACTAAAAACACACATTCACCCCCTTTCTTCTTCCTCATTGTTTTGTACTCATTCTTACATCCTTTACCCTCTCCTTTTTTTCTTCCACACAAACTCCAATGAGAATCTCCTGCCCCGACACCTGATTTGGGCGTTTGGGGCCCTTGACCATATCTGGCTTGTTAGAGGGTGTCTGTAGGTTCATATAAACACTGTGAGTAAGGGTGGCATGTCTCTGACCTCCAAACCCCTCTGAATCATTCTCTATCTGGGGATGTGGTAAGCTCATCTTTAAGCCACCCAACATGCACTGTCTGTTGGAGTGATACCCTCGCGGGGTCTGCACTATGGTGGGCGACGATGCCAAGCAACTGGCCATTGCTCATAGATAGGACTCTAGAGGCAAAGGATTGTAGGATCCTTGAAGCAAAGTCAGTCAGGCTATGTCATGAATCCCCCCTCCATTGATCAAATATGTTTGACAAAGGCCCAACTTCTGAAGGAACCCCAAATCAAACGGTCCCAAATCATCCATCTGGTGGTAATAATTTGAAAATTAACCATATAGAATCATCCCTTGGGCAATGAATTACATATTATATTTGAAAATTTATCTAGATAACTAGATCTAACAGATGAAATGGTTCCATGGACAAATTCCACTCATAGCTCCTATTATGTTGAAAATGACATCTAATAGACCTCTTTTATTACAATTAATGATATTAATGTTGAACCATGGTCATATCATGACCCCACTTGATTATTTTGACCTTAATCAGTAACTTATGCTATGATGTGATCCTTAAATTGAACTTGATCATGCTTGACCCTTTTGATAACCCTATTTTATGAAAATAACCATGAAATATGTGTATTACAGACTCTAATGCTAAAGATCATTAATTTGATGCTCAACTTGATTATATGCACCTCAAATAATTACATTTCTCTAGATCAGTAAGTTTGGCTATAATTTGAACTGCTAACTCGACTTGGTCACTTCATGCCATGTTATTACCTTTATGTCATGAAAATGCCATTATATGTGATATTTAAGGATCCTTTTAAGAGGGATCTTAACCTTATGAATTTTTTTGATCAAATATGTTTGAAACTATTTTGTGACATCAAAATTCATCAATTTTTATGCTTTGAACACATTAATGTCTTATGGATCACTCTTTCTCACTATTATAAACATGACACAAAATCTAATTTAATGTGTGTGTTGCTTAATCGAGATATAAAATGTTATAAATATCACCCTAATAGTCACTTGTAATGACCCTCCCCCTATTATCCCCAATTAAGGCAGACCGAGAGGGCAATGGCCATTATCATAATTCAATGATCAAGATTTTGCAAATAACCAATATTTTTTTTTTCATTGAATGGAAAAGAGTTTGATAACAATATGAAGATAGAATGTCCTCTAGGGAGTTACATGTAATGGGAAAATCTAACATTTACAACATAAAATAAATATTTCTATAAATCCTCTAATAGACTTTAATCATCTTTTCTTTTGGTGTCACCTTCTATAGAAGTCTATTTCTTCATATAATTTCCGTATTAACCTAAAGAGGCATGAAACAAAAACACGGTCACTATATTGTTATACTGAGTAAGTGGGGAAACCAAAATATAAACATGTAGGTGTAACAACGTAAATAACCATAGCAACAATTATCATTATATAATTAAACATGCATTTTCTTTTCTAACTTCTCAACCCATGCTTTCTCACTCTCTTTGGTATACCCTCTCTTGGGGGAGCCTTTATGTGGGACCCTCTCTTTAGGGTTTAGTCCCTATAGTGAACTCGCAAAACCTTCCTTTCTCACTTGGTTGTATATCAGCCTTCCTTTTCGGGCTTGATCTATAATGATCTTCCTATCCCGACTTGATCACCAACCATTCCCATAATGGCTTCTTTCTTTCTCCCACATGCTCATTCGACTCATAAGAGATAGCGATTTGGGGTTAGAGCAAGTTATATTTATATAAGATGATACTCGTGGGGGCCTTATACATTGTAGGAAGTAAATAAACAACCTAGAAGTTTAATTTCAATCCATTCGGGAAACTTGGAAAACCTCAAAAGTCGATAAGGCAAGTATTTATAGTCGTAAGAACGTACCTATTCTCATGGATTCCTTAATTACAAAGCAACAAGAGAAGAATCAACCTATTAAGCAATCACGTCTAATTGAATAACTCCTAAGTATTACTATAATGTTTACAAAATATCCATTATGACTGACTTGGGCTCTAAGTTAGGGCTTTGGGGTCAAATTAGGGTTTCATTAGGATTAGGCTTCCCAAACCTAATGATCACATATGAACACTTCTAAATTAGGAAAACCTAATTTTGGAAACATGTGAACCCTTTATCCTAGATTAGATGCAAGGTGCATTTTATCCAAAAAGATCAGAATTTTCTTATTAAGACTAACTATTCAAGACGTGATCATTAATTTCATGAAATTAGGGTTCCTATGTATTATTTACATCAAAATCAACATCTTTTCATACGTTTGGAATTCGAGAAATAATTAGATCTTGAAACCAATTTTATTGGATTCTACATATTTTTCTGGTTAAAATTGTATATAGATTCACTATATTTGGACATACCGTTGATTTATTAGCATTTTTTTAAAATACTTTTAAACCAATCAAATCTTCCACCTAGGCAGCTCAGTAAGAAAACCCGCACCACGTGGACAAGTCTGGGCTAGTCAGCTCCTGCCAATATGGATGCCTATGCCCACATGTCTTAGGTGAGAAATGAGATTAAAAGGACGGAAAAACCCCTTACCTCACAAATACATACTCGAGGCTTAGCTGGTTGTTTTGCATCTAGCCTTCTTCTTCCTTGGTCTTATTCCTATTCATGAGTAGTTCACAAGTCAGCTGTTGTTGACTTCATGATTTTGAACCCCTGAGCGGTAGGCGATTGTGCATGCCTCTCTGCCTGACTTTGTCAAACTCGTTGGAGGTTGTAAATTGCTCGATGGCATCGAGGGCCGAGTGGATGGAGAGGAGGTTCACTGGTGGGGTAGAGAAGAATGAAGAGAATAAGGGCAGAGGTCTTGGATCGGAATTTGAGGTAGAGAAGCATGGCTTGTGTCTTGTGGAGTCTTGCCAAGAGTCCTAGTCTTGGGAATAGGCATAGCCAAAAGGGCTGGCCGCCAATGGGATATGAAAATTGGGGAAAGTCCTTATAGTTTTCCAAAGTGGGTCAAACTCATGATTTTCAGACTCAGAATCGTCTCCTGAATTTACTGGGAGGGTTTCTAGGCTTATATCTAGATTAAAGAGAAAGAGAGATAAGCGTGAAAAGAGAGGAATGAAGTTATTATGATGTTTCCTAGTTTGGTCGAAGGTAGAGGAAAATCCCTAGATTGTTGATCCAAGATCAAAACATCATGGAGCCACACGACATTATTAGAGGGTTATGCCCTATTTTTCCAATTCTACTAAAAGTGACATTTAAATTTATATACCTGTTATTCCTTCACTTTATGGAAACCCATTAAATTCATATCTCTCTCCTCATTTATGCCTATTATTCCTTCACTTTATGGAAACCCATTAAATTCATATCTTTCTCCTCATTTATCCAATCAATTTTGAATTTTATGGGAACTCTTTTAATAACTAAATCTCAAGTTGGGCAAGCATTGGTGCCAAAATACAAATATTGAATGTATTTTACTTGCCACTTAATCAATTGCTTTGTTTGAATTATTAAAGGCCTACAATACCACTTTTTCCACCTAAACTTGGCAAGCAATTGCCCATAACCACTGAACAAAAAAGATAAGCAATACACCTTCAAGAAGACATGATTATATTTTGCGAATGAATTGGTCAGAGATGAGGAAGGTGAGGACAAACTCGCATAATAACAAAGACATCAACAAGAACCAACTGCTCATCCACCTCTTCCTACCTCATGCAGCCACACTAATGACTTTGAAAACATTATAGATTTAGGCTGTAAGATATGGCATCATTTGGGGTATCAATCAATGGAGCATTTACATTTTTGAGTCACATTCATGAATCCCAACCTACCATACAGATACCCCCTTTACAATGCATATCTGGCAAGGATAAAATCTGATATCCACACTGGCGCCTGCACTTAGCCACCAAGCACATCCATAAGCCATCATATTGTATCTTATCCTCACTCCAACATCTTTGAATATGTTTTTATAATTGACTTTTTTTATATTTGGAGTCATTTAATTTACATGGTATTATACTTTTCACACGGAATTAATTTGTTTCCTACAATGACAAGGAAATCATACGATTGTTGATCATCAAGTTGATGCATATTAATGAATTTTGTACAGAAAATTACATGTATTCAGATGTATATTTTCATTTTATTGTTATTTGTCAATCATGATTTTGAAGTCTCTAATTTGGTATCATCTAATCTTATATGTGAATATATATAATGTTTTGTGAAGTGCTTATTGTTTATCATCTAGAATATTGCTTCCCGATCATGTAACTCATCATTGTTAATTTTCATGTAGTACCATATCAGTGGGGGAGTTCATCTAGGATTATGTATCCTCTCTACCCATATTTTTTATTTTGAGAAAGGACAAAAAGAAAATTACTTTAATGGATTTATTTTGCACTACTTTATGTTTAAATTATTGTTTACAACACTGAGAGATGTTAATTAATTTTTGTTCTATACTAAATACAAGGATGTTGTTTCTTACACTTGATATCAAATGATGTTCTTATTTAATAATTTCAAACGCATCATGTAAAAGATGAAACTTCATTTCCACATCTCATCATTTGAAATGACCT
The DNA here is from genome assembly GCA_963693085.1 of Alisma plantago-aquatica. Lineage (NCBI taxonomy): Eukaryota > Viridiplantae > Streptophyta > Magnoliopsida > Alismatales > Alismataceae > Alisma > Alisma plantago-aquatica. The sequence goes on along the minus strand of OY856411.1, from coordinate 820,970,514 downwards.
ATGTATCAAGTACCACCGAATGTTGTGATTTAATCACAATTATACGGTAAAACTTCTCAAAGTCATTTAGTTTGACTTTTGTTAAAATTTATTTTGATGGAAATTGTAACATACTAGATCCTGGACCCTACTCAAGATCTTTAACCTTTTGGACTTAGCCAAACAAGGTTGAGGTTAGACCTAAAATATGTTTAGTATAACCCTAATGAGCTAATGCATGTACAAATCACCCTAATGTAACCTAATGTTTTCACATTAGTCTTAGGCCAATAATGGACACATAAAATATATCACCTGAGGTAAATAATGAATTATATAGAATTTCATGCAAAATAATCTGCATAACTCTTTAGGTGGAATATGAAGTTTTGGAACTTAATTGGATGAATAAAGGTAATAGTGGAGATAAATGTGATAACTAAAAGAATAATAGGCCCCAAATAATATATGTCTCATATCTCATAAATAGAAATCTCCAAAGTGTAAATAAACTTCAAATTTGTAATCTACATATTGAAAATAGCTTGTATGCCAATTTTCATCTAATTCGGACAACCCTACATATTTAGGGTAAGTTTAGGAGAGAGAAAATGTGTAAAAGCCATAGATGATAAATAACATGTTAATTAACTTTAAAAGTTGGAATTAAAGACTAATTCATATTCAACACACTAAAGATTACTTGTGGATGAAGTTTCACCAAATTTGGGTAATCCTAATGTCATTAATGCATGAGGAAAGAGAAAACATGATTAACCATTCATGACATTGTACATGATCTACCATAGGTCGTAACAAGATGCTAGATTGTCACTCAGAGACCAAGGAAACCTCACAAGCTCCAAACATGTTAGAACCACAGTTCAACCACATATAGGTATTTCAACATAGGAACCAACAAAAAGATTTATCCAAACATAAAATCTAATTGCATAATCATAATCTATATGTCTTAATTGACCTCTGTGCAAAATTTCATATAATTTGGATGACGTTTGGACCCACGATTGATGACAGAGAAAATAAGAATTAATGTGGATATCACTTTATTTAAAATTGACTGGGATTTGATTATATATCTCTGTCATGCGGTTTATTTGTAATCCAATTTAATTTTCCAATTTTTCGCAATGTTTTCCTTATCACTCTATGGTTTAGAATCCAATTTTCTTTTATTTTTTGGGTTTGACCCTGGCCCTCTGATTTTGATCGGACCGTGTGTGGCTCGTCTCCTACCTTGGGTAGGAGATCGACTCACGCATGAATAGTAACATCAACGTTTCCGACTTGTTTTCTCTTCCTATGACTTTCCTTTCTTCGTGTTTTCTTGTGCGTAAGATTTGTGGCATGATTTTGCACACCCCGAGCCCTAACACTACCTCTCTTGTTCCCTATAAGAGAAACCCTCAATTCCTCTCTCCCTCCTCTTTAGCCATGGTGTTACAGTAGCACCTTGATGGGTTTTCACCTATGACCTAAGGCTTTGACGTCATATTAGGTCCTTTTTAAACCTACTAAGCTATCCAATTCCACCCAAAGCTTCCCCCATTGTTCCCTCTAGAAACACCTCATTCTGTGTCTTCCATGAGTCATCATTGCCAATCAATGGCATAGAACTTCAATTCCTCTCTCCCAGGGCTTCCTAGCCTAACTCTGAAGCCTTTCGACACGCTCAACTCCTTTAGGTTGCAATAGTTTGCAGTACCCAATTCCTTGGTCGTTGGTTCACCAGAGCCACCTCGGCGGGATGCTTTGGGATGTCTTCTCATGAGGAAAGTGTGTCGCCAAGTTCGAGGGGTGCTTGTGGAACCTTCTTCGTCGTTGGTTTGCTCTGTTACTCAGTAAGTCTGCGATTCATGATTTCTTCTCTTTGCCCTAAATTGGTGCTTGCTTCTATCTATTTTCTTCATGGTTTTTGATGGTTTTTGGCTCTATAGATTCATCTTGGCCTTGCGAGTTTGCTGGAAGGGTCACCGATATGTTTTAGTATCTAGGGTTCCGTTTTGGTTTCTCACAATCGATGAAACACATGGTTATGTTCTCTCTTGTAATTATATGATATCTGAGAAGATGACCAGTGGTGATTGGCCTGGTGTTCCCTTAGTTTTTGACTTGTTTTTGCTTTTCCCCTCAGGGGCAAAATAATCTTTTCATGTGGGTTTTGGTGTTCTTTCCAGCACATGTGAGTTTACCCAGCTGTCTGAGAGCCTATATCCACACCCACGCTTCAATCAATTGCCACCAAGAACATCCATAAGCCATCAATAGTATCTTTTCCCAACTACATCATATTTAAAATTTGTTTCTATAATTTACTTTTGTTACAGTTGGAGTCACCCAATTTACATGGTTTTATAGTTGTCACAAAGAGTGTTGCTCATCAAGTGGATGCATATTAATGAATATCATATAGAAATGTAAGTGTATTTTGGTGTATTTTTTCATTTTATTTTTATATGTCACTCATGATTTTGAAGTCTCTAATTTGGTATCATCTAATCATATATGTGAATATATGTAGTTTTCTATAAAGTGCTTACAATTTCTCATCTAGAATATTGCTCTTTTGTCATCTAGGTCATCATTTTTTATTTTCATATAGGATAGTATCACAATGGTGAGGAATTTATCAAGGATTATGTATCCTCACTACCCATAGTAATATATAATTTTGAGATATGAGGAATGAAATATTACTTTAATGGATGTATTTTTCACTACTTCAAGTGTAGATTATTATTCCCAATACTTAGAGATGTTAATTATTTTTCTCTCTATCTATATACATGGATATAGTTTATTACCCTCGATATCAGGAGACAATTTTATGCAATAATGTCAAATGAATCATATAAAAGATGAAACTCCATTTCTACATCTGTTCATTTGAAACGACTGGCATGTATGAAGTACCATCAAATTTTGTGATTTAATAGTGATTATACTATAAAATTCACAAACTCATTTAGTCGACTTTTTCTACAATCTATTCTCATGGAAATAGTTATCACTATTGAAAAGGGCATATTTTTGTACTAGTAAAAAATTCCATAGACCTATGTGTAGTACTATCCAAGTCGTTGTTACATTCAGTTATTAGGTGCATTGGGAACATTAAGGTTTGTGCAAGATGAAAATTGCTTACATAGAAAAGGAGTTCATGTTAATAATTTATATGGCATGAAATTTATGTAATTTTTTTAAATTCTTGTAATGCACTATCTTAATGATATAAAAACCTCGAATATCTTTATGTGATGTTTGTCAATATCCATGCATGTTGAGATGTTTATTGCAACAACTTATAAAGAATATTTCAGATAATTTGGTAAGTGATAACCATCACTTTGGTCTGATAAAATATAAGTTCAAAGAAGATTTGGTAAATTGAACTCTAAGTGCAATTGCTAAAGATTTGTTGTTTCAAGAAATAATTTGGAAGTATAGTATGTCAACTTGTACTTTGAGAAAGTTAGTCTCGGTTGATATGTACTTTGACCGAGTGATATATACTCGATATATTCATCTATGGAATCATGTATAGTCATTGTTTTCAACAAATAAAGTTCTAGCGTATTGTGACACATCGTATATGTAAGCTTAGTGGATCTCGAAATTTCAAGGAAGAATGTGGATCCAAATCACAATTGGAATAACAATGTGCATTATTTTCCAACTACTTGTTGCAAGACAATTTGACTATACATACATATTGGTTTTATGCTTTGAGATCCATCAGATGATGATTGTAATAGGGATACACATCATATCATTTGACCATTAATGAAAGGAAATTAAACTTATGATGCTTTTTTTAGTATCGAGATAATGAACAAATGTTGTAATTTCTGAGGAATTCTTTGGTTCAATGACGTATGGTTTGCATTTAGGACATGAACATGATATCATATGTATACTCAAACTGTTTCATTCTTTTTAAGTTCCTAGTTTGATGTTATTGTAAAAATTATACTACAATAATAATACATAAGACTAGTGTGTATGTTGAATGTAACTGAGTCTCTTAAGTGATGATACTGAATATCAGTTAAGTTACATGGGTACTTTTTATAGAACAAGTTGACTGGACAAAACCAAACATTGAAGCCTTGTCATAAAAGTCGGGGTCATATCTGAATGAGATAGTGGTAATTGTGATTGTAAGACCTCTGACCTAGCTTTGAGCTTGATATTTCTTTATTAATATAATAAGATTATTAAAACCTTATTCTAATCATGTGATGTGCCTTAATAACATGTGAAGTTCTTATGTTTTCAATTTGGTCCAGTTTGGATGTTGTTTGAGTTAGTTATGCTATATATGAGCTTGTTCTGGACCTAATGGCAATTTACCCATGTTTAGAATTTATCTTGAAATTTGTCACATGCTTGAAGTACCTCACATGTTTTGGCTTTAGGTTGTTGAGAGTGATGCCTTCGGGTGCTTTTTTGTATCTTGGTTTGAGGAGGTGACATAATGACTTGATGATTAGGGTTTTTCTTAGATACCTTGTGCAGATTGTTGACCTTGCTTGTATGCTAACCTTTGTGCTTGGCTTTTAGCGACCACCTAGGTGTTCCTTGGACCTTTTTCTCTGTGGTTGAAGAGGTTTGTGTTTGCCTTGTGTTGTCTTTGACCATGATTCCTTGCACCCTCTCTTTTGGTTTCTATGGAATCTAGGGTATTGATCTATGTGACCGATGGTCTTTGTTCTTCTTTGGCCGTTTGTCCCTTGGTCCTTGTTCTCTTCAATCAGTTTTTTATGAGCATGAGATGTTTATGGTTTTCCTTGGTTTTCATGATCTTAGTTGCATGCATGGTTTTAATTCTTGCATGGCCGAGTTTTGGTGGACAAGTGGCATGTTTAGTTGGACATCTAACCTTCCTTATCTATCTCCTACCCTTGGGTACATATACCTACCTCCTTGCATGAAAATGATCCTTTATCACCCTCTTTCTTTATATCCCTTGCTAGGAGCTGGTCCCTTGTGTCTTGGTGATGGAGAAGAGCTCAACATTGGATCAAGGGGGTTGAACCCTTGCATGTGGGCTCTAGGGTTGGAGCAACTCTCCTTTAGTGATCCTTTGGTGTTCCTTGATCTTGTTAAGTGATCTATCCTTCTTGGTTTCATTTCCTTTAAAACCCTACCTCTCTTTTGTTCCTCTTGGTTGAATCTATGGGTTGCCATGGTAGTGCTTCCTTAAGAACTCCTCTCTTCTCGATCAAATCCATGGTTCTCCATGGTAGTGTTGAGTTGAGTTGGAGATCTCCTCTCTCCTTCTTGTTCTTTTTGGACTAGAAGATTTGGATCTCTATTTCTTGCTCTTTAACCTAGGTTTTTCTTCTCTTTTGAGGTGGTGCTAGCTTGGTTGTGGAGGTGATCAAGCTAGGTTTATCTCTCTTTTCTTTGGAGGTTCTTTGATTGGAAGTTGTTTCTTCACAATCAAGGCAAGTTATATAACTTTCCCCGATTAATTATTGTTGCACTCACCTTGCATGTTAATGATCTATACTAAAATTCGTGATTATAAGTAGTTTAGTGATAATATCTATGCTCTAGGGTTTGGTTTTCATGATGATCTTGAGTAGATAATCTCCCTTGCTAAACCTTAATATATGTGGTCGAATTCTTGATTGATGGTGGAAGTGGTGATCCTTTCAAGCATGTGCTTGACATTGGTTTCCTTCCTCATAACCGGGGTTTTGTCTTTTACATAATGATGGAGGTGTTGATTCTTACATGCATATGTTTAACAATGGTTTCCTTGTCATACGTGGATTTGCCTAAGTTGTGATGGCAGTTTTAGGGTCTGGTGATGCTTTCCTTCATGAGGTTACACCTTGATGGTTGGGTTTCCTCCGTGTTTGATGATTGGATTTAGGGTTTTGATGATGAACCTCTCCTTGAAGATTTGACCCTTTTTGGTTTCAATTTTATGGTAGTGATAATTTTGTGGATCTTGTGGTCGATGGGTTCTTCACCTTCTTGAGGTCATTGAGTTTTTCTTGATGATGGTCGCTCATGTGACAATGATTTTCCCATCGGTCGTTGATGATGTTTCCATGGGTTTTGATCGTCAAGTATGGACCTATGATGGTTGCTTAACTTTGGTTTTCTATGCGGTCGATGATATGGCTAAGTTGGCCATATGGTCACCTTTCAGCGGAGTGTGGATGATGGGGTTCAACCCTATGTTTTCAGCGATAAACTATTATGATTCTCAGTGGTTATGTACCTAGGTCTTTAGCGACCATGTACTCTATTATTCAGTGATCATGTTTAGTGTTTTCAACTATCATGGGCCTAGCTTTTTGAGGTCATTTTGTGGTTGACCACGGTGATAAAGATGTTGACCTATGATATTCCAATATTGTTGGAGATGGTAGAAAGGGTTTACCTCTCCTTGCTCGTAAAACCCCAATTCAGTTATGATGTTTAGAAATCCTAAACCTAATGTAAGCACATGGAAATACTATTTAGTTTTCTTAAGTAGTTAGCATGTTAATAGATTATTTCTCTCTTCTATGATATAATCCTAATTCATGAGCTTTGATCGCGTGGACATTATTTTTTTTAATTGCAAATACCATGTCAACTCAGGTAACATATGTGTGTATTGAGTGATTATGAACCTTGATGAGGCATGTAAAGATTATGATGTTTTACAGGGAATTATGTGAACGGTCTTATGACCTTGGCAATGGATTTTGTGCTCTAATTGAGGTGAAAATCTCTATGTGATGTGATAAGACATTGTTCATTTGTGATAGGGTGATAATGGTGATTTCCTTGTGAAAGGCATTGAGATAGTGCCATGTGGTGATGTGATCATCTTTATGTTTTATATGTTTTATATCTTCTAAAGTTGCAATCTACCCTTATCTTTGTAGAATCTTTTTATGGTTTGTATGTAACTTGATTAATGCAACATAAAAGCTACCCAATTGGATTACCTAATCATGTAGTACCATGTGTCATAGATCCATCCTAGTGTCAGAACTTGTTGGATGGTGGAATGAGTCTTCCTAAGGGAAAATCAGAGCGCATACTGTTGAGTATGTGAGGTGCAAGTGACTGTGTGTCCTTGTCATCTTGACCTCAATTGTTTGAGAATGACCAGGGTATATATATATATATATACATATATAGATATACATATATATACATATATATATATATATGTATATATATACATATATATATACATATATATATACATATATATATATATATACATATATATATACATATATATATATATATATATATATCTATATATATATACATATATATATATACATATATATATATATATATATATATATATATATATATATTTATATATATATATATATGGAGGACAAATGCGGTTGTACCTCAGTCTTTCGGTTTATATACCCTGGTTTCTAGCTCCATTACATGTACCAAGGTGATCTCGTTGTTTTCAGGACTATATTTCGCTGATTTGCAGTTTGACTATATGCACTGTATTGCAGACTCGTACCGACTGAGTAGTTCCAGAGAAGATCTTGGAGTCTGACTCTTCATTTATCTTATATGGAACTGATTGCGATGAAGTGATGGTCAATTGGAACTTGGGTGGTAAGACTAAAATTCCCTAGGAGTTAACAAAATACATAATACATCCGTGTAGTATACTTGTTTACATTGGATGTTTACCCATCCCTTATTTCTTGTATTTCTCAATTATATTGTAAATATGCCAAGAGAAATCAACTGTTATACATTTTCTTCATATTCTTTCTAAATACAAAACATGTTCTACTTATCTATTGTATCTTTTCAACCTACTTAGTCTGCATAATAATCAATTTTCCTTTTTTAGATATTCATTTAGCTGAATCAGATCATCTTGTTTAATAAAGTTATTTCTTACTTAGCATAATTTGTGTTTACATTAGTTGTTGGAGGTGAGTTGTATCTCTCGCAAGGATATGGGTCTCACCCTTGTGGTTAGTTACATCTTTTTAGGTGGTCGTGCGAGGTGTGGTAGAGATCGTGTTGCTGAGGAAGAGCAACTTGAAGATCAGTGAACACAGAAGGTTTAATAAGTTGTTGTGTTGTGTAGTAGAGTCCTATGTGTCATCTCTATACTCTCACATCTGGGAAGGGTGCATTTAGTAGATGATGTGTACCTCGATATGTGTTTTGGAAATATGCCTTGGTTGTATATATGGCTTGTACAAGTGAACATGTTATATTTTGTAACATTATGTGGTAGTTGTCCACTGTATATATGTACATACTTGTCCCTATATGTGATATGGTATAGTTTGTGGACCTTTGATGTAATATGTTTCTACATAAAATGGTTATATAAGATCAGTTTTAATTTATCGTATTGTGGTAATGTAGTTTCTTAGTTGTTGATAGCACACTTGGTTTTGAGTTATCTCACTTGTGTGGCATTGGGTTGTCATAGTGATCCTTAGTCCTGCAGTCACTATATGATCTTATGGTGTTCTGTGTACTTTAACTCTGCCTAACATGACTTGGAATAAGGGTTTCATACATGTAGTGATTGGATGAAGTGTGACACTTGTGGACTATTGTGAAATTATGCAGATGTAATTTCTAACTACCCTTGGAGTGATATTCTGGCCATTTTGATAACTGAGACTTTGAAATGCACATCCATGTTCATCCGAGATAAGGTACTTAGGTAAAATAGTCTCAATAATCTACTCTAGATCAAGAAACACATTTAATATTAAGAGGAGGGCTACTCAATGCCTGGGGATTAATTTGGAAATCTATGACAAATGTATTATATGGTAATCGTGACATTGGTTACTTAGAGATTAAAGTTGTTCTCAATTTATTTAATTACTTGGGTATTAATAAAGTGTTTCTATATACTTCTCTTTTATTCTGTAGTCTTTGACATCTCTATTAATATAATTTGAACCTACATGGTCACCCACATAAGGATTCTTAAGGGAAAGAAGTTCACAATCAAACACATGATTAGAATGACCTGAATATGTGTAAAGATTTATTTCCTAATGAGTACGCTTCAGCCGGAGAAATGTATAGGCTTGCTTTCTATTGTTCATACTGATGCAAAAGTCCATAATCCGTGTGATAATATATATGATACTAGAAACATATATGTCATACAATAAATTTACTTATTCAGTTGTATAGCCCTTCACTTCCTATCAGGGGCATTGTCCCCAAATTATCTGCATTTTTAATTTTTATCCATTGGTATAAAGTTATTGAGGTTGTTATTATATGAATCCAATAATGTTATTATTACACACATTTTTCTTAAATTTCCAAAAGAACTTGATTCAATAATCAACATATAGGATTAGGTCATATAAACATGGTAACAATGCCAGGTCATATAAATTAGCTAATAATTTGTTTACTGAAAATGACTTATCATCATTATCTTTATCATCTAAGCCTCAATTCCAAACACATGTTGAGTTGGCTACATGGTCCTTTTTTTCAATCGACATTGCTATGGGTCATAGTCTAGTGAAGATATAAATACTCAAAATCTATTTTGTATCTTGTTCCTGATTTAATTTAGGGTTGTCTAAGCTTGTTTTAATTGTGCATCACTTAAAGACCTCCTTTTAAATATGTGTTATTTTTGGTCTTTGCACATGTCCATACCATCTTAGATGGGAGTCACATGACTTGTCATCAATATTCACCACTTCAAATTTTTTCCACAAATAGTCATTCCTCAAATGATCTTTTCTTGTGTCCCACACATATATCTCAACATAAAAACTTCATCTACATTCATCTTGTTGAGACGTTGTTTTCTTCACATCCCAACATTCACTCCCATATAACATTGTTGGTCGTATAGCTATTCTGTAAAGCTTATGTTTTAATGTGAGAGGAATCTTCTATTCTGATAATTCTCTAGTTGCACTCATCAATTTCATCCATCCTTCTATGATCTTTTCACATGTGTCATTTGATGATTACCATCCATTTAAATAATATAACCAAATTAACAAGACTTGTCCCATTTTTATACATCCATTCTATCCAACTTGACCCCTCTTTTATAATTATGGATTTGCTAAAACTACAATGCAAATATTGAATTTATTTCTACTAATCATAACTTCATTAGATTCCAACACATTTATTTAGAGTTCAACTTTACAATTCAACGTTTCTTTACTTTTGTTAGTCGACACAATATCATCAACAATTTACTTGCACCAAGGAATATAATCATAAACAAATCAATTGTACCAAGGAATATCATCATGAACATGCTTTGTCAAACTTATTCATAACAAGAATGAATAGATATGGACTGAGTGCCAATTCTTGATGTACCTCAACAATGATAGGAAAAGTTGGTGTTTCTTCACCAATATTTGTAGAACTTGCAGTTAGGAAAATAATATCAAATTTCTTGGCCATACTAATAATTTAGATTTTGATGTCTTCCCTAATTATCAATTTAGTATAAGTAAACCAATATGATGTTATTTAATGATCATGTGAAAAGTACCATTGTCTTTTATAATATTCATGATATCATGATGACACAACATAATGTAACGACTAATTCTAACTTTTGGGAAGTGACCAAACCATTCCCCAATGGCCTACTTAGACAAGAGTACATGTTGGTTCCTATTTATCTACATTCTGCCAGACTTGTTAGTTCAACCATGGCAAAAATTCTACAAATGCTAATAGAAGCATTTAGATCAACTTTGAACTGAACCAAAAGCCTATGTATGTGTATATATATATATGTATATATATGTATGTATATATATGTATATATATGTATGTATGTATATATATGTATTTATATATATATAGGGTCCATCTTTAATACCCACGCGGGTAGCTACCCGCCCCCTATTTTTGTTACTTTTTTTGAGTTTCTTACTTTTATCATGTAGAGGGTTACTTTACCTTGCAAACTGTAAAGTTTCATGCATAGATAGTTAGGTTTGCAACAACATATTCAAAAACATGGTTGTATACATATCTGTTGTGTATTTTTCACGGATTTACTTTTTTAGTCGCATATTTACTTCTTTATCAAAATAGTTACTTTTTTTATAGCAGGATTACTTTTATGACTAGAAGAGTTACTTTTTTGGCTGCTGGGTAGCAAACTCTAGGTTACCCACCCGGGTATTCAATGAACACCCATATATATATATATACACATATATATATATACACACAAAATTATGTGTTTTTAGCATAATTTTGATTGTTCCATTAAGCACCAGCTCTTTTTGGAACATAGGAACTATATTATAGTGATGGGATTTACTTATTGGTCAACACATCACTATAATTATCTCATGTCTTGTTGTTATCTTTGTATATGGCCTCAACTGAACAAGTTTGACATGTTTATCTACTTTAGATAGTCCAAAATCACTTTATTCGAGGCTCATTTTCTTACTTGCCTCAATTGTGTACATTCCAAATAGTTTAACACCCATGCACATGCTTATGCATGTATGTGTGTGTTATGTCCTTGTTTGAATACATGCTAGGTATACATGCATCAACTTTCCATCCAAAATGAGTTGTGAGAATTTGATCTAGCAATGATAGATCAACCATTTATGAGGCATTGCATGAATTAAATTTGGCACTTATTTATGAATTGTATGAAATAGAAGAAAAAATATCAATAGTTGCATAACCAATAATGATTATAACATCTCTTCAAGATGAAAATATGCTTAATCATTTATCAAGACAAAATTTCCATGATGAGGCATGCAAATTGTTGGATCCTTAATTTGTTGTCAAGAGGTCTAAATTTCAAGCCATGTAAACAATATGAATAGAGTCTTCATTTTTTTTAAAGTTATCAAGAGCAAATAAAACTCATTTTTATGATGATATTAAAAATCCTAATAATTTTGGCCCATGATATTTTGTAGTTTGGGTATTCTTGTGCACTCAACACCTTCAAGATGGGACACCCAAATTGGTTGGATCCTTAGTTTGTTACCAAGAGGTCTTAGGTTCATTCCATGACAACAACATGAATATAATCATATACTTCAGAAAAAAATAAGAAAGATAAAATAAAACACAATATTATGAAGATACTCAAAATCCCAATAATTTAGGTTGATGATCTTTTGTAGTTGGGGGGTTCTTGTGCAGTGAACCCCTTGAAATGATGAAAATGAATTAAATGAACTTGAATAATGTGTTATTACTATAGATCAATGATAATAAGATAAATATTTGTAATTTATAATATAATATATTACAAGAGTCATTCCTTGTATATCCATCTATTTATAGGAATAAAAATAAGGTAGATGAAAACTGAACACAAACAACAATAAAACCATAAGATGAATAGATAAATGAGAATCAACACTTTCCTACCAGAATCAAATGTAGTTTGAGATTATAACTTCTAAATTTAACCTCAATATAATCAAGATTTTACAATTGCTATGTCATGGCTATAGATTCATAAACGAGGTATATCATATTAGGAAATCATAATATACTATATGGATGACCACACGTTTTTCAAATCATGAATCATTATTCATTACAAACATCATAATATGTTGACCTCAACTTGGTATGCCATTGGAAACCAACTTCAGATAAAATCAAAGTTAGTTGTTTCTAAATATTAACCTTTTCAACATGTTCAAATGCCCAAAGTCCTTAGTTAATATGTCAAAACATGTTGAGCTTATAAAGATCTATAACTGCTCATTTAAAACTCTTTTCATTGCAAAGAAAGATTCATTAAATAATTTTAGGATTTAGTTTCTAATAATGTAAAGTATACTAGAACTTAAGCATATTTTCAAAATATGACTTCTTGTAGAAGATAAGTATAATATCCAGTTTCGATGATGAACATGTTCCTAAAATAGTAGTGATTACTTTTCTATTTCTTTTATCACATTTCATAGTCACGTTAAGTATCCAAATAGTCCTAAATCCAACTATATATAAGATATATTATGCATGTATAGGGAATATAATTCAGACCTATAACTAGTAATCTTAATAATTTACATATAATTAATATATTGAGATACTTTCTCGAAGGATGTGTATTATGTTTACTATTATATTCTCTTTAATGAGGATACTCAATGCTTGTCTATATTATGGGTCTGCATTCACATAAAATGCTTTTAAGTTTAGATAACCCTATATTTTCCATCTCCACAATGATCTCTCGGTGGGATCTTATAATAAATATGCGCCAAACGTATTCATACATACACATAGTTATTGAGCTAAAATTTATAATCCAAATCTACTTCATACATATACAAGTGTAGGTGTAGTGCATCCAATGCCTTATGCATTGATAATATTGAGATAAACATCATTGGTATTAATATCTCAAAACCCCAGGTCTACAAACTAGAACTAATCCAAGTTCATACTAGAGGTGTCCATGATGGGGGCAATAGGTATGTCTTAGGAATTGAATATGGATCCAATAGTGGATATGCAAGGAAGGATCTAGTGGTGGAGGTGTTAGGGGAAGGGAGGCAGTGGAGGTAAGGGAGGAGGGTCTAGTTGCATGTTAGGATCCACCTCAGGCTATTGTGGAGGAAGTAGATGATATGGTGGTAGATAATGTGGTGGTAGAGGATGTCGAGGTGGCTAGGGTGGTGGATAAGGTGTAGCAATGGCAATACTTTGGTGATTGTCTATGAATATGAAGTGGAAAGCATGGTAGGTGGTGGAAGACGAGGTGTTAGTGGTTGAGAGAGAGGCTATGGATCAAGGTAAGGTTCTAGATATGCCAATGTATACGGGGGAGGAAGCTACTAACGAGTACACTTCACCTAGAGAAAAGTACAATTTATATATTTTTTATCATAATGATTGAAATTTGAAATTTTATGTGATATTAAATATTAAACTAGAGACATATTTGTCATATATGTCATTTTTTAATATTATAAACATCAATGTATGATCATGGATTTTTGGGTTCTCTGCCATTTTCCTACTTGTAAGGAGAAATGGCTACTAAATTATCTATATTTGCATTGTTTTCCATTAGTAAGAAGTTATCAAGGTTATTATTATATGAATCCATGAAAGTTCTTTCTGCATTAAAATTTTTACTAAACCATTAAGAGAAAACATGGTTAAAAATTGGCATAAATTACTAGGTCATACAAATAGAATAATAATCAATTTACTTTGTAACAATACTTATTTATATTGAGATGCAAAGCTTACATGTATTCTCTAGTTCTATATTAAGGAAGATCTCTTTATTACATGTTTGTTAAAGATATGTGGTAGAATCTCCCTTTTAACAAGTAGACTTTAATTCTTATAGGAAAACCTATTAATATTTCCATTCAAGGTTTTAGTAGTTTGATGTTCTTACTAATGGCATCACATAATGTAATTATATTGAATTTGCAATGTATATATAAAATATCAAATAAATTTTGTAATCGTGTTGTGGCTTCAGCTGTAGGAAGATACATGATCACTTGGGGATAAAAAAAGTGGACATGGATGTGTGATTAGGGAAATAGACTTACCATCATGTTTATAAGGGAAAATGAGAAAAACTATGACAAGCTCCAAAGAGTGAGTGTATAAGGTAAAAGGAAAATTGGAGATCATGTAAGGCATCAAGTTACATTTGGGGAAGGTATAACACATTCCACAAAAGTTTTGCAGTACCATATATCTTGAAGATGTAAAATTTGTTTTTTTTTATAAAAAACTTATATGTGCAAGATATAAAATCATGATGAAGTTTCCTACAAATATAGGGTTAGATATAATCAATGACCATCAATATTGGGTTCTCATATCCTTACACCACTAATGGATTACTAAAGTTGGGTGAGAGAGGGGGGTTGCAAGAAAAATGAAATAATATGTAAGAAGCGGTTAGTGATACCAACATCATATAGGTGATCATTAAACTTGGTGCTCATATCTTCAAACCGTTGAGGGATTAGAAAAAGGGAGGAGAGAAGGATTCACATGGTTGATAGACCCAAATACCTTTCTTTGTCATTGTCATTGGTAGAGGTGGACTTATCATCTCTTTTTTCTCTTTTGTTTAGAGATGGGAATGGAGAAATCTAAGGGTTTAATATCCATAAGGGTGGTCTTTTTGGGTATCTTTCACTAGGAGTCAATCAATCTCTAGTCTATCTTAAACTCCTACCCTATTCAGGTCATTGGTCACTATCCTCAATGATTAGGTTACCAACAAGTGTTTTTGGGTAGTCATTCCTTGTAAATGGCGGTCAGGGGCTATATTTATAATCGTTGTGTTTGTCTATGGTTATAATTTGAGTGGAAATTTTCAAAGATATTTGGGAGCTAAGGGGTGCACATTAAATTGTTTCCCTCCCACTAGAGCCTATCTAAACATGTTTACAATGCAGTTTTCATGACTCAATCAACATCGGGAGAATTGGGAGTGCAACCATACATATAATGGGTGCCTCCTTTCTGGAATTTTCCAGACACAATTTAAACATTGTCTAGTTGATTCGATCAAAGGGGGAAGTGCAGTGAGGAAGGGAGCATGTCTATTGCCCCCTATCTCATTGAAAGGCTTATGTGTGCTGACGTGGAGTGTCCTGTAGGCCGAAAACTAGTTGAGAATGCGGGGGTGCATGTCAGATGTATAACTATCCTAATTTCTACATACACATTGGTCAAGTTGACCTGCATGGAGTTGGGATGAAAATCCTATCGTAGGTGATATATATCAGGTTATGAGATTGTCTAGGGTTGGGGACATAATGACAATGTCTAAGAGAAGTAATCCCTAACAAATTTTACATCAATTTATGTCCCATCTAGTCAGTAGTTTACCATGTGTGGGAATATTATTCATTGAGAATAACATATAACCATGATATGTATTGAATCATATTTTTCTAATTCATCAAGAGATTATTAATTCTACTAATTTCTTAATTAATGCCAATATTTTATCATGTATCTATCCATCAATGTTGTTGCTTTTAGGCATGAAATCCACATCAAGAAAACAAATATAACAAGGGGGTGGCGGCAAAGAAGGTGGTGTGGTGTTGTACAAGGTTGTTGTAATGGTTACAGTTTAACATCCATCTCACATTATCATAGAGGTTCTAGAAAGGAGTGGAGGGTAGGGAGTTGGAGGTGGTGGTGAATAGGGTGTGGATGTGGATATTAGTAGGATAAGGCATTGGATATGGTGGTGGAATAGGTGGAGGGTATGGTGGTGGTTGTGGATAGGGTAGTGGTAGAGAGGGCTAGGGTGGGGGTAGTGAGCATCTCTCAAGAAGTGAATATGTATTTGATTGTGTTTACGGTAAGGGATGCTATGGGGATGGTGGTGAGGTGAAGGAAAGGGTGGACAATTTGGATATGGTAGAGGAAACAGAGGATGCAATGGTGGACAAGGTGGTAGTGGAGGTGGGGGCAGTGGCCAGGTTGGTGGATATGGTCATGGTAGTGGTTATAGTTTAGGGTCAGGCTTCATATATGGAAGTGGAGAGGGTGGCAGGGTGAAGGTGGAGTGGGTGGTGGCTGTGGAGAGCAACAATATGGATCATGATACAGTTCTGGATATGATAATAGATACTATGGAGGCTACTATTTATGAGTACACTTCAATCAAAGAACATTTACTTCTTTTTGTCTTTATTGTATTAAATTCAAATGTATAGTTATGTGATTATAAATATGTTAACATCAATAATAATGACGTACTTATATTATTTTTTAATAAGAACATTCATGTTTGTGCATGGCTTGTTCAATTGTATGGTATGCTCTTCTTGTGAGGGGCATTGACTACTAATGTATCCATATTTGAATTTGTTGATCCAAATTTTTTCTTTAAACTTGTTGTTCTTATTATATATAGCTACAAGTAACCCAGTTTTCATTTCTAGAATGCTTAAACATTTGAAAATAAATTATTGGATTAGTTGTTCAATTTTTCAGTGTATAACAAAAGAATATTACTAATGATGAGTCAATTTCCTCTTAGTTATCACGAACCATTTGTCACAGTAAGAAATGAGTGAGTTGTATAGTTTGTTTATCGTTGGGTTGAAGAATAACAATGTAAAATGACAGAGATCATCTTCCACGTGTTTGGGAAAGCATTCAGTCACGATTAGCATGATACTTGCAACTTTTCATGGCTTTCGATCGTTGCCTTCATCACTTTGTCAAACACGCTATAAGTATGATCAAAATATCTTAAAAATATTGAAAATAATATCATATTTAAACTCAAGAGATATGGAGAATTGAGGTATTGAAACATCATAAAAAACTTGCTAGACCCTCAAGTCAAGAGATTGAGGCATTATATTAATGGAAAGAAATAGTTGAAATAAACTAAATGTCTTATCATAACAAACTTTGGCCATTTTTAAATAAAATTTCTTTGCATGCATAAACAATGTAGACTAAATATACCTAAAAGAAAGAAATAACATTATAAGGTCATGGCTTAAAAAGTAAGGGTTGTAATACACATCCCGGGTAGAATATGTGCACCCTTTGTAAGTATGGTTGTACATAGGTAATAGTATTCTATATATTCTTGTCAAATATTGAGCATGCTCAAGTAGAGTGGCAAGACTACCATTGCTATCTTAATTCACCTAAGGGGATAAATGTATAGCAAGTGGGGTCAAATCTCTTATTAAAACAAAATAATTCAAAGTCCACCAGAGTTCATAAGATTCAAAAATAGTAAATATAGAGTTTCAACTTTGGATTTCCAAAATAGGAAAAATAGTCAAGTAAAAGCCTCAAAGTAGGAATTTAGACAACAATCTTGATAATTCCCAAAATCAAATAGGTATTGCACATACCTGATATCTTCCACTAACCCTATTTCTATGGGGTGGAATTCACCGTTCACTAGTCTCCAAGAATTGGTGACGAATGAGCTACAAAGTAAATTTTTTTCTTAAAATTGCTGATTTTATTCATGACATCACCATGGATTGAACCCGAGAACTCTTGATAACAAACCAAGGATCTAACCATCTAGATATCTCATCTCAGACAAAACAAGTTATGTTACAATTGTCTTGAAATAAAAATTGATTAATTTGGGCAGTTTAAGATTTGCTTTCCCATCTAGGTTTTATTATTCCAGTTTTCTTATAATTATAGTTTCCTATATTTCCATATATGTCATATAAATGACCAATGTTA
The DNA here is from genome assembly GCA_963693085.1 of Alisma plantago-aquatica. Lineage (NCBI taxonomy): Eukaryota > Viridiplantae > Streptophyta > Magnoliopsida > Alismatales > Alismataceae > Alisma > Alisma plantago-aquatica. The sequence continues at coordinate 820,952,310 of OY856411.1, read as the reverse complement.
CATATCTAGTCATCTGATCATTTTCTATAAATTAGATCCCCAAATGTTATTCTCTGTCCTACATAATATATTTCCATTTAGTAAGTAGGGTTGAAGATATATAGTGTAAGATGTATATTAACATACCAACATCACCTTATTAGGAACATCTAGGATTTAAATCCAACATAACTCAATATATATGAGTCACACATTTAAGTTTGAATCTCAATTATGTACATGAATACACATATGCGACGGATGATTAGACGAAAGTTAATTGTTATATCGTCTAGACTAACGTGTAGTCTAAAAGAAATTGTGCACTATGTGGATGATGTTTTAGTAACTGATATAGTCAAATAAAAATGAAATCATACTTATTTATATATAGAAACCTTCTTATAATATTCCTTATCTCACTTCTTAACAACTAATCGATCCAATATGATGTAGTATATTAGTATTGACCCAATTTTACATTAGTATTTTACTAAAGAGAGAGTCTACTACGATTGCATTTTGTATAATCTATTGGTACCAATATACTAATTCACATGTACTTATTCAAATTATAGGTTAATAAGACAAGTACATTCAAGAGTATAAATAACATTCTTGTGTTTTACATATATAGTATTTTGAACCTTTTTTAGTACGTGAATTCTCAATCTACTTTAGGGATGAACATAAACATATATTTTGCAACTTATTAGTCAGGGAAACTAAGTAGGATTACCATACATGCATTACTCAAGGTCTAAAACTACATGGTTAATTTTCCTTTTGTTTTGATTTGTTTGGACAATGAGGTTGTGATCAAATGAGATACACAAGAGAAAGATTACCTACTATAAAATTTGATGACCAATATCTAGATAACATCCTAATTATCCTTGAAATTAATGATCTCCAAAATAGTTCATTGTAGGTCTCAACTTCTTTAGAGTCTATAGAGGTTGATGTAGTAATTTGATGCTCATCTTCTTCTTTATACTATCTAAATCTAGATGAAGGTAGTTCAGGTGCACTAATACTATTTAGGGTCAAAATATGTAGGATGTATGGGGTTAGAAAAGGTATGATGTGCTCTTTATGCTTCCTAGTGGTCTATAGCCCCACCTAAAGCCATTGTCTATGTAAGAGGTTGCACTCTGGCCACCAGGGGGAAGCTTGTAGGTGTGCCAACCTTGGGGTTTGAGCATGGGGGAAAGAAATATGGTGAGGACGTCGAGGTAAATAGAAAATAGAGTGGGGGATCTTACATTGTTGGTCGTATGTCGGAGGTCACTAACTATTGCAGGATTGTCAAGAGGAAGAAGGCAATGGTAGGGGGTATCATAGGTAGACCAGATCAAGCACATGGTGGTGAACTAGGTGGTGGAGGAAGTGGAAAAAGAAGAGGAAGAAGACAATAGATAAAGAGATAGTGATGGTTTTAAGAGATTATAGTCTCCATAGTAGTAAGCGGTGACAATTACTTGATGTCAACGTTGTAGGGTGCCGAGTAGAGGAAGGTACGGTGTCTAGGATGTGCAGTTATTTAGGAGACATTGTTGGTGGAAGCTAGGATCTGTTGGCATTATAAGATGAGGGATGAAGAAGTGGAGAGGGGGAAGCATTGATGATTGCACCACAACCAACTATGCCTATAAATCATCTATAGAACAACTGCACCATTGCTGGACATTGCGACCTCAGTAATGGATTCTCTCTTCCTTGCACATGGCACAAGGAGGAGGATAAGTGGTGATGCTTAGATTTAAGAAAGAAGAAAGATAAAAAAGAAGGTACAAATCAGGAGAGGAAAAGTAGGGTAGCAATGTCATCGATTATTAATGCACTGATGTTCGCATGTATTACACGTGAGGGACGTAGACAAGGGCTAGAAGATGTAACACTCATGTTACATAAATAAGGAGAAAGAATTAAATGTAATGTAGTTTTCATTAGATTATCAATGTCGTCATTATGTGTACTCAATCAATAAACAAAATGTCCAAATGAAACTAGATTGACATGAAAATTTATGTATAGAATAATTAGAGTATGAGTAATCTAACGCTACCTTAAACTTCTCTTTTTGATGTTATATGATAATTTATTCTTTTATTAGAGTGATAAGTATGCATTGATTGTATTTATTTCCCTTGTTATTTGTGTCACAAAGCTTTGTATTTACCCATTTCCCTCATGTTTTGTGAGTGTGAATATTCTAGACTAGAAAATTAGGGATAAAACTAATTGATTCATAAATTGATAAAATGTACTCTAAATTGAAGGCTAAATTAACTAATTTATCATGGAACTTATTTAAAATGTTATTTGTTAACAATTATGTTTTCTTTGATCCAACTAATCTAATTTTTTTGTGAAGGAAAGTATCTAATACTAACATAATTAAAGACGAGCCTAAGGAGTGGGATGGTTTAACTACATACCAATATTAGAGTATGTTATAGAGGTACAGGAACCTTGTCAGCCAAATGCATAGTCGTTGTCATTAGCTATCCAAAAGATGACTGGATGGATGTATCACTTAAGGTTGCAAGACCAAAAGGATGAGAGACAGGAGATTTTGGTTGCATGTTAGTTAGACGTCCCATTGATACCCACCTCCTAGTCCCACCTCTAGGAACCACATAACTACTCTTAGTATGTGCTTCACATTCGTCTGCCATATATGAAAAACCATAATTTATGGTTAGATATATTGGATACATAAGAACAAACACTACAACCTAAGTCATATGTCCCTATATAAATAATGAATCTAAATCTTTGATACCACCAAATGTGACAAACCACCACACTAGACAAGACTACTCAAAACTAGAAACATTGATCAAACACTAATTAATCATATTACCAAAAATGTATTGAATCAAAATCAAATGAAAGCACTTATATGAAAACTTGCACAAAGGCCCAAACTTCACACATATTCATATCTGGTAACTATACATGAGTTTGGTGGTTTCAACCACACCATGTATATAACATATATTTTCATATAATTACAACACTTACATCATTATTGGAATACAACCCAAACTCGAGTCGGAATATATCATATGCAAATCCCCCTACCAAAACCTAAGAGTACTATGACAACTCTAGGACTCTAACAAGAACTACACCAACCTCTAAACTCTACTAGTTATTGAATTGAGGCTCCTCACACTCAAAGAAATGACCATGTTGTTGGTCACCTAAAAAGATGTGGAACCCCATGGGATGAGACCCCAAGTACCAACGATATGATATAACAACTAATCACATGTATGGCTTGCAAACATATTATGTAATGAATCAGTTAAAGAAGATAGTATATCAAGATAGAGACTAATCAAAGACTATAAGACGAACATGTACATGTAAAGGTGAAGGTACAAGTACAAATAACTGAACATGTAAGAAAAAGAATCACATATTATACTAGTAGGAAGATCAAGAAGTGGATATCATACAATGTGATTCTCTAAATAACCGTAATAGATGTACTACACAGCTAGATTACATTAAGCCCTAGGTAGTCTGATGTGTACCACTCAAACTACTAGCTAACCACTACAAAGTTGTAATCATACCTGAATATTAAGTAGGATGACCAAAATCCTAAAGATATCCTCCCCTCAGTTAATATGAGTAACACATTGTAGTGTCAGAATGGCCCAACCTTCCAGAGGGGCACAACGACCATCCCACTAAGAACCTAGTATGTCCCAAGTACATAGTCTGCGACACAAAAAACTAGGATATATAATCCTCAAATCATAGTTATGACAACAACCTCTCACTACCACATATAAATCAAGACACAATAGCAATTTCTCTCAATTACCTTGAATTCAGGATGATAGACAAAAACCCTCCAACCACCTAAATATTCCCAACAATATAAAACCTTGATCTCCTTATCACAATTAAAATATCTACAAGGATTATTCATTTATTTATCGAACAAATATTTTGACACTAATATTGTTCTATAGTCAAGGGTACTACATGATTAAGGCTACATTTTATTAATTAATTCAAACTATATATTTTTTATTGTACCAATAAAGTTAAACACAAGACACTTAGATCCATTAGTGGAAAAAACATGTATTGCAACTTTAGAAGATATATAACATATAAGACAGATCCATGTTATTCAATCGTTGTATATCAAATCCTCATTGTCAATGAGAAGGACAAATCCTTAAACTAGGGCACACAGAAACCTAATTTGTTGTTAAGACCATAACCCTGACAACTCCCTATAGAGATTTCATTAGAGTCAAAAAATTTTCAGATATCTCAACAATTCAAAAATAAGTTAGTACCCAAACTTTTCATCTTAAAACTCCAATGTATGTATATGTTATGCTATATCTAAGAATTAGGTAAACATATGTTTGAAACTTTTTGTGGATGAGAAACTTTCATTCAGAATATTTCATCTAACTAACATTATACCACCATAATAGTAAATTAAAACCTTATAATTTTCATAGGATGACTATCACAGAACAAGGATTAACATGTGGATCAGAGTTCCCATCCTTGGTACCAAAACGCCATAAAATGGCATTTTGAAGAGTCTAAGTACTTATATTATGAATCTTAGGTCTTGCAAAATTAATATTTACTGTATAGTATTACATATACTTAAGAGTCTAAAGGAGACCTAAGAATTCTTATTATCATTTTCATCATGCAAAACATTGCATAATAGATCACCGTTTAGCATATTATGGATGTTTTAAGCAAGATTAATGTAAAGCATGTAACAAGTAAACAAGAAATGCATCAAAAGTTATATCACTCACATTAATGGTGAAGAAAACGAAGTACAAGAAGGAAACTATGAAAAAGAGTGGAAAAGATCTGATCCTTATCCTCCAAAGGCTCCAAAAAGACTCCTTTTTTAACATAGCTTTATCAAATGATCTTAGAGCATAAACTAATTTTTAATTAAAGGAATAAGCACCTAATTATAACAAACAAGCATGTTTATGGATTAAGAAATGTCAGGGGTCTTACATTGTGAGAATCTATATTTGCTTTTTGTTGGAACTCCTACAACTCAATTTATCTGAGGTTGATACGACGACGTTGGGATATGCTTGATCCCGCAAAGCTCAAATACTCTTTGATGATTTTAAACATGAAATTTGTACCATTGTTGAAGATGATTTCATATGGTATCTTGTACTAACTTATGATATTGTTCTAGAGTAATTTAATTACTTATTGAGCAAAGCTTTTGTTACAACTTCCACCCATTCCATAAAGTAATCAATGGCAACCTGGATAAAGCAATTGCCTTTGAGGCTTTAGGATTGATTTTCTTGATCGTACCAATATCCCAAGTAGAGAAATGCCAAGACATGGTCATGTTGAATATCTACTTAGAAAGCATGTAGTTTGAGTCACCATAAACTTGTCATATATGGCATTTATGAGCATCTTAGTAGCAATTTGTTTCCATGGTCTTCCAGTAATATCTTAAGAGTTGGATCTTTTTTTTTCTAGAATGACCCAAGTCATGTCCTTGCCACATAATCCTTTGTGTACTTCCTTCAAGTAAAATTCTTCCTCCATCTTTGCAACACACCAAATGCGTGTCTGGATGTAAGATTTATGATATTGATTCTCTGCCCCTAAGACATATGGCTTGTTATTTAAGTGCTCGTTGTTCTCTTTGGGAGAGACCATTAGGGATTACTTCACTTTATAGAAATCCATTGATGTTTTATACCAAGACTTCCACATTCTATTGACTTCATTGTTGATGACCATATACTATGTAGGTTGAGAAATCATCCATACTTCAAAAGAGAAACTATGGTCCCCTTGGATACCGATCCAAGAAGAGAGGGTAGACAAAACATTGACGAATGCATTATGCTATTTTTTTAATGAAGTAGAAGCAAATATGCTTGAAAGCTCAAACAAGATAAGACATGTATTCTTGGTATGGGACCAAGTTCAAATGGTGAGTTCCCCAATTATTCTAGACTTGATATATTACAAGGAAGGAATCACTATAAAAATGGAGATGACATTCTTCTTACTATTTGATGAGTTGGAGTCCTAGGGTTTGTACTCGACCATGTTGTTGGGCGTGATGAATTTAGCCATTTGGCTACCTGTAATTGTTCTCCATCGGGGCTTTGAAGGACCAATCCTATCCAGTCTCCTCTGTAATTGACACGTCCATTGAAAAAGATTGTCCAGAAGATAGTGTTTGGAGGGGAAATGGCATCAGGCGAGCTAATCATTCCTAATTCTTCACTTGGGAATTACTACTCGTATGTCAACTCTTTAGGGATAGTAAAACATTCTAGTTGATTATCTAGAGCTTTTTCTTTGACTATCTTCATTTGTAGATATGTGATCTCAAACTCTGATCGCATTACGTAACATCCAAGGATTTGAGGCCTTTAATAAAATAATATTAAAAGGAATGATTAGACTATACATATAAACTAGGTGCACCTCCTTTTCAGGGATCATTACTAAGAGCTGTGTGGTTAAGCATTCTTAGCCCAGAGTATTACTAGGATAAGTGACCAGTCAGGAAGTTGATCCCAAGTTGTGCATGATGAGGACAAAGTGTGAAACTAAGGCTAGTGGTGGTTTGTGTTTTCCATTTGTCATTCTTGATATTCTACTAGAAACTAATGTTGTGGGACTAGACATTAGAAATGGTATTAGAGAATGTTCTCCTTTAGTAGGTGGGGTCGATGTGGACGTGTGACGCCTTAGTCTTTAGAAAAGCAGTTCAGGTATGTTGGAAAGAGCTATATAAGTTGATAGAGCCAACCCTTGGATTGCTAGAATCAGTCATGTTAGAAAGGGTTATTCGAGTTGATAGGGCCACCCTTGCATTACTAGACAAACCTGGGAGTTGGGTGTACATAAGTCATTTGGATCTGTGCTCAAAATGGGAAATGATATCAGTCCATATAGTTGAGCTCTGACAAGGAAATCGAGAGGCTAAGTGGGGGAGATTGTAACATTCAAAGATTTTAGGCCTCAGATATAATGATCTTAAAAGGAATGATTGGACAACCCATACCAACAAGGTGCACCTCCTTTTTAGGGAGCCCATCAATAAGAACTTTATGGCTAAGCCTGCTCAACCCAGAGTAGTACTAGGATGGTTGATCAATCAAGAAGTTGATCTTGACTTGTGTGTGAGTGAGGACAAAGTGTGCAATTAAGGCCATTGGTGGTCTACGGGGTGAATAGTCATTCCTAAAACTTGAAGCGACTTGGGTAGTGGCCTCAGGTGCTACACATGACCTGGTACTCATCAAACCATAGTTGATTATACATATAACATTGTGGGTCCTGATTTATAATCAACTGTAACAAATATGTCGTTAGATAGTGGTGCAAATTTCTAGTTGCATGTATTACGGCTAGACAATTCTATTCAGTTGTGGTGTATGGGGCCTTGTCATCATTGACATTTGTGGACATATAATAGATAGTTTTCTCACAATAGGCCATTGATTGACTCAGGAATCCTCCCATCAATGTTTCATATACTTCTCATTCAAGGGTGACATGATATCCTAGAAATACTTGTTTTAGGACATTCGAATTAGCATGATAATCTTTAATCTTCTAGATCACCTTCTCTTAGCATTTGTTCTAGCTGGAGTAAGATATTTTACTGAGTTACTTGAAAATCTGTTCACATATGGGCATTATCTTGGTGATGAGGTAGCTGATGTACTTGAAGCGACTGAGAAGATGTCGTATTTCATTTTCTATTCTTGGGGGAGGGCATTTCACTAATACCTCAATCCTTCCCGAGGTTAGCCTCTATTCTTCTATGATTAACAATGTTACCGAGTAAGTTACCAGATGTAACAAAAAAGGTGCACTTGGTTGGGTTTAAGCATAATCAAAATATTCATATCCATTGAAACATCTTTTTGAGATTGGTGATAGTATTGTATGGACTTTTAGATTCATCTATCATGTCATTCACATAGATTTCTACCTCCTAATGTGTCATGTGATAAAATAGAACAACCATCACTTCTGATATGTAGATCTAGCATTTTTAATACCAAGCAACATGACTGGATAGTAAAAAAAATCATTTAATGATGACGAACATCTTCTACTTATCCTCCTTAGCCATATCAATCTTATTGTAGCCAGAGAAACCATGCATGAAACTCAAGAGTGTGTGATTTGATGTGTTAAAGAATGGCACATCATTATTTGGAAGAGAAAAGTCATCTATCAGGGATGCCATATTGAGACCACGATAAGACACATACATTCATATGTTGACATCTTTCTTCAATGCAAGTAGGATGCTAGCTAGCCATGTAGGGGATTTGACCATCTCTAAGAAACCATCACCGTACTACTTCAGAACTTCTTGTCTAATCTTGAGGCTCCATTCCAGTTGTAACCATCCAACTTTTTGTTTGATAGGGTAAATATTTGGGGGAGATGGTGTCATTTAATAGTGAGCTTCTTGTTTATCAAAGAATATCCAAATAGATCCAATGGAACACATCAATGTCGTGATGTAAGAGCTTTGTCTATTGGTTTTGATAATCAAAGGTACATGGACCCCAATTTTGACTTCGTACAACTTAGAGTTTGAGCTGAGATTAACTATCTTGATCTTGTCTTCAACATGAAAAGATTGATGCTCCTTTGTGATATATTTTGGAATGGATTCATATTCAAGATTTCTGTCTTTGTCATTGTAGGTCTAAACTACATCATTAAAGTAATCAAGAAACTCATATAGAGCCTATTATTACATGGTTTTTCACATATATATACATAATTGAAATGCAATTATTTGATTAATAAGGATATATTAGAAACTTGATCTGCCATGTTTCAATAGTTTGGATCTAGTTTGCAAATTTACCTTTACTATGAAATTCATGGTTTTTACTATTTTCAATAATTCGATGATAAAAATGAGGAAAAGAAAGAAAGAAAAACCAATAATAAATGTTTTTCCAAATTAATGGATAATTGTTAAATTACTTATGGAGTCATGTGAAATTCTCTAGAAAAGTGGTGTCAAATGCCACTAGGGGTTTGGTTTCATTTCCAAATGATTCCAAATGAGAAAGGTAATCAAAATAAAAGATGTGGAAAAGATAGAAAGAGAAAAAGATTAATTTGATGCCTTAAATAATGAAATAAAGAAGAAGACTTGGAGACTAAGGAAAACACATTTAAGTTTAGTATTTTGGTATCAAATCTCTCCCACATATAGATAAAAGTATTTAAGGATTTCCTTTAATATTTGGGTTTAAAAGGATAAAACAAGTGAGAGAAATGGATTTAATTAGGTTTCCAAAAGTGCAAATGATTAGAATATAAGAAATACATGTAAAGATTTAATTTGAGAAACCAAAGTCTTAGTCGTGATAATTCGTGCGAGATAGCGACCATTGGATAATGATCCAAGGATTCACAAATCATCTCTTACCCACGGCAGATCAGGAAAGAAACACTATACACATGAGGAATCGGCAACCCACATCTCCCTTTCTGATCCACCTCAGCACACGAAAGTTGGACCCTTCGCTTCGTTTCAAGAAATCAAAGAGGAAATATATTAACTTCAAGATGAGATATGACCTGTGGAACAAACAAGAAGTCTCTTACTAGTAAGTCTCTCTCACCCTCTAGATTGATATCCTCCAGTGAGCTCCTCTACAGAGAACGCTGTCGCATGCAAGGTGAAAGATAGGAAAGAGGGGCGAGAGGTGAAATCGTTGGATCAAGTTCCACAATGGGCTATCGAGTGAATTGACAGTTGGATCTTTGCTTTATTTCATAACGGGGTATGTGGATGGGATCAACCCTAACCGAGCGATCTGTTCTCCGGTAAGTGGTGACCAACAATTTGACAACCGACATTTTTCCATATAAAGGTAATTCATTGCCTCTCTAAACCAAAAATCAAGGAAATAAATAGAACTTACAAGATTTACTAAAGCTCCATCCTTTGGACCAAAAATATAAACAAGTAATTCTTTCAAAAAAATGTGGGGAATGAAATAAAAATAATTCCAAGAACTAATTCTATCTAGAATTTCTAAAAGTGCCTAAAGTTTCTATCTCTAAGGAGTTAAATGTATAAAAACCCTAATTTCTTGGTTTTAGCGATCATACATTTTTAAATGACTTAAATGGATAAAGTTTGGCCTTTTTGAATAAAAGAGACATCATTGATCTAATTAAGGATTAATAATGTTTAAAATATCAAGTTTAGGGTTTGTAAGTTAAAAAGGACAATAAAAATGATAATTAGGGTTTGCAATGCCAAAAACCCTAAGTTGACCCCAAAATCCTAACTTGAAACCCAAGTCAGTCTTAATGATTGATTTGGAATAAATTAGTAATACTTGGGTGTTATGCACTAATTTGAAGGGATTTGCTTGCTTGATCTCAAACTGCAAATATCTTGTACTTTTGATCTATTCTGAGAAAGGTATGTGGTTATGCCTATGACTACTCGCCTTAAATGACTATTGTGGATTTCTGAGGTTTCTTGAATTGATTGCAAATAAAATGTTGATTGTTTATTCACTTACTACAATTCACAAAGGCACTATGGGTATCACATTATATAAGTATAACTTACTCAACTATCTGTAGTGGATTTAAGTGATACATGTGGGATGTTTGAAATGTCACTATGGTGATGGATGATCAGGCCCAAAAAAGAAGATCACCTCGGTCCAAGAGAGGCCTATGTATGAATAAAGTCATCATGGAGATGAACGACGATCATGACAAAAAAAGAAGATCACCTCAGTCCAAGAGAGGAAGGCATATGTATGAACAAAATCATCATGTAGATGACTGGTAATCGGGCCAAGAAAGGAAGGCTTATGCATGATGTGTCCACTATAGGAATCAAAACATAGAGAGAGGGTACCCTACATGAGTAGTCTAGAGAGGGAGTCTACCACAAAGATTAAATTGAGATGTTAGAAAGAAAATGCATGTTCAATTTCATAATAATATTTGTTGCTATGGCTGATTATGTTGTTATACCTACATGCAAATATTTTGTTCCCCCACATATCAGTATAACTTATTATCCTGACTGTGTTTTGATTCATGGAGTTTTAGGTTAAAATTCTAGTAAACTACAAATAATGGTGAAAGATGGTCATCCAAAGAAGAAGGCACCAAAGGAAAAGATTCAATTTAATTATGGAGGATACTGATAGATAGTTTTTATTTACAATTGTGAACAATATATTTCCATTTTAATGTAACTCCTTAGTGGAGAATGTATCCTTCATACTGTATCAAACTTTTTTCCATTTAGTAAAATTATATAATTATTTCTTGTTATTTACTTAACCATCAATCATGTATTATGGTGATGGCCTTTTCCCTCTTGGTCCTCCTGAATAGGGGATAAAAGGAGGAGGGTTCTGTTACATTTAGTATCAAATCCTGGTTTACCATTTAACCTTTAATAATTATGAAATTTTAAGAGTTAGGTATATCCCAAGGGAATTATTAGATTATTTTCTAAAGATGATGGTGTGTAGAAGGGACCACGACCCGGGCCCTAGCAAAAAATTTCTCCACACCACTAGTCGGCTTACCAGCACTCCCGAGGCGTGCATCCTTCCTGGCCAAAGTTAGATGATGTTACTTGAAGTAAAATACCTCTAGGATCTCTTGTCATCTAATTTTGTCCCTTATCTACCCCCTTTTTCATTCATTGAAACCCTAGGGACCGGATTACTTGTCTCCCAACCCTTTCTGAGTACTAGGGTTATGGATATTAAGGCTTAATGGATCCTTCCGAAAATAATAAAATGAATGTAAATAAGATGTCATTGACATAATCTTATGATTCTTTAAATAAAGTATTTATGAGAAACTGTATGGCTTGCACTAAGAACTGCCATCCTTGATTACACACCCCAGGACCACAATGAGGGAAGGCCCTCCCTCGATGAGAGGATGTCCTTAGAGTGGAGAAGGAGGATGATGGAAGGCAAATCTTCCAAGAAGTGGAATAGTCTAGAGGAGGCCACTATTGAGGAAGGCTTCAAGCCCAAAGTTGTCCCCTCTGATATTTTAAAAGTTGAGGACGAACCTAACCCTATGAGCGAGGCCATGATTGAAGATGATCCCAAGGATGACCCTGGACACATTATTGGCTCCACACTGATAGTCGGACAAGTAGTTGCTCATAACCCTGATGTGCTCTAGCTAGTCTAAAAGAAGAAGCTCACATGGGCTATTAGTGCCCTTGCACTCAATAATGTTTCTTGGTATGAGAATGATGAACCCATATCTATATGCCCTTGTTTTAAAGCCACATCCTCTACTTCTTCAAGATGAATATAGAGAAGTTTTGGGGTGAAGAAAAGATTAAAGTAGATGACAAGGCAGATTCTGGCTTCTTTTTATGGGAAATGGCTTCCACATTATGGAGGTGCAACCCGACACGAAGGTTCTCTTTGTTGCTCACCTTCTTAAGGGAGAAACAAATCTTTGCTGGGAGAATTACATCACGATCTAAAACTTGGTCATAGAATCGATAACCTGGATGGACTTCTTTACCATCTTCTCTATAAGATTTGTTTCTAGTTTCTCCTAGAAGGAGAGAGAAAAGATGATTATGATCCAGTGTCAAGGTAACATGATAGTGGTGAACTATGCTCAAAATTTCTACATTCTGTGATTCTTTGAATGCATGTTGATTGAAGAGTGACAAGTAGAACATTGTTTAGAATGCCTTGCAACCCCAGACAGGGCCCAATGTGATGGCGAACAAGCCTCTAAAATTCATCAAGACCCTCAACCTCGCCATGGATATGGAAAAGGTTGTTATGCCTACTCAAAACCTATCTAGGGGATATCTAGGGTTTGTAGAAGGCACTTATACCCCAAAGAATGATAATGGAAAAGAGAAAGTCTATAACCATAGAAGGAATAGGAATGGTGGAAAGGGAAAAACCATTTTCAAGAATCTGAAACATTTAATCAGAGAAACCAGAGGCTCGACCTTGATAATTTACGTGAGATAGAGATGCTTGGATCATGATCCAAAGCTTCATGGGTCGTCTCCTACCCGTGATAGGTCAGGAAAGAACTCTTGTACACACGAGGTATCGATGACCCATATCTCCCTCTTTGATCCACCTCAACACAAGAAATTTGGATCATTGACTATGTTTCAAGGAATCAAAGAGGAAATATATTTACTTCAAGCCGAGATATGATCTATGGAACAAATGAGAACCCTCATTGCTAATCCCTTCTCAACTAGGATTCAAAAACCCTAGATCTTACCACAAACCCTATATATACCCCCTCAAAATTTGCCTTAGGTTCTAGATTGCGAGCGCCAACTCTCTAGATCGTGAGTCTCTATCACCCTCTGGCTTAATCTCCTCCACTGAGCTCCTCCACCATGAACTCCTTCTCATACAAGGTGAAATATAGGAAAGAGGGGCTAGGGGCAGGCACTAGTATAGATATCACCTTTAGCGTTAGTTAAATATGACATTAGAAGTCGGTTTCTAAGTGACATCCAAGTGGGTAACACTAAATGTAGACACCTTCAACATCACTTTCATAATCGACGATACAAATCCGTCCCTCGATTGCAACACAAAAAATGTGCCAGTAGGGGGACCATAGGCGTCGACTATCAAGTCAGAACCGACACCACATCCCATCCCGAACAAAAAAATTGGCCCCAGGTTAGACCATAGGTGTCGGTTAGCAACTAAAAACCGACTTTGTTGACCTAAATTATTGACTACTTGTAAGTTAACCAAACAGTAACTGACACCATTAGTGATAAAGACTTCGATTATTTATTAATCACCGACGAGTTAAGTTTTGATTTTTTTTTCTTATCAACTTACAGGCCTGCTATCCGACTGGTCAGCAGGATACAAAACCTGCAGTACAATTATGAACTACAGGTTTACATCATCTATTGATTTCAGCCAACAACAAGCCACAAACCTACAAAATTAACAAGGATGGACAACATTTTATTATTATGATTCATCACACACATGTAGAAACTTGTAGTTTCAATTCCTCCATTTCATATTCACACACGTGTAGCAACCTGTAGTTTCATTCATTCATCTCTTTTCACATTCAAACACATGTAGAAACATTCATGTATTCATCTTCACATTCACACATATGTATAATAAGACAATTAAAAAAAAATCATTCAGACATGTATATATAAGTGTGTCTTTGAAAGTTTAACATGCCATCAAATATAGAAATAATTATGACAATAAAGTTTATAAATATCATTCTTTATCGTCATCATTATCATCATCGTCATCATCGCCATCAGTATTCCAATGATAATAAAAAATTCCCACTAATTGTAAGGCTTTTGCCCATTGTTCTCTTACATCATCTAATTCTTCCATCATATAGGGAGTATGTACATCTAATAACTTTTTACCTATCGTAAAGTTAGTTTTAAACACCTACAAAGAGAATGATATATATATAATTAATATATAATAAGATTGATATATTTCATATTATCTAATGAGACTATATATAATACTTGTTGTATGGTATCGATTTTTATTGCAGAATGTTTGATAATTACGTCCATATATCGCATCACGTAGTATGCATATGCCCAGCCATTGTTTTGTGTAGCATATTATAAATTGAAACATACAAAATGTTAACAAATACAAATAAGCATAGTTCACATAAATAATATATACATTGGAGTTAGGAAATTACTTTCACATTCTCCCAAAGTAACGGTTTCTTTGTCTTAGACATGTTTACTCCAGCTTTTTTGAACTGTTTTAAAGCCCCACATGTTAATGTAACAAATTAAAAAGCATTATTCAATAGTAATGTAATAATTGATGTTAACAAATATAACATATGAAATATTTCTCACATGAATAATGGCCTTTTCATTACGTGTCCATATAATGAGTCTAATTCCTTCCCCGAAGGATCTAGATAATAAATAGTCCACGTCTTAGGGACAATAACCAGTAACTCCCAATGCTTAGCACTAGAGGTAAGAAAGCTAAAAATTAATAACTCAAAATCCACAATAAAATGAAATTTTCTTAAGTCCAAATTATAAGGAAAGCAAACTTACTCAACATTGAATGGAGCTATTACCACCGTCTTCTTTTTTTTAACAAAATATTTAAAAGCGACAGAGCAGTACGAGGTAACTGATGAAGGCTCTTTATCTACTCGAATGATCAAAGATGGAATTAGAAATCCCACATGGGGAAAAGAAAAATCTTTATAGATCGTGTGTAAGTGGCTACAAAACATATATTACGTATGCATTTAATATATAAGAAATCAGACATCGTATATAAAACAAGGTATATGGATATATAAACAAGATCTCACCATATCTATAGCTCTATCATAGATGTATTCATCCATCATAACGAAACAACTCCAAAATATCTTGTATAAATAGATTGTTATCGTATGATTTGCTTGCAGCATCCACCGGTATAGAATCATTTATATGACAATTTGGGTTATGTTCGCCTATCCATACTGCCATACCCTTACAATTAGGACCTAACAAGTCATATAGGTCCCTTGGAAGCCAACTAGGTACTTCAGGAGGAGGTGGAGGCCGAGATGTAGCAGGTTTCTTCCTTTTGACCTGTATCTATAATTTCAGATCAATTGACTCGTATATACATGCTAACAAATTAACGTAATGTAAATTTACCATACAATATCAGTATAGACGACATCCGTTTTGGCCCACAATATCACTCTGCCTTCTGCTTCACCAAGAATTTTAGAATCTAGGTGGGCATATGGCAATGGATGATGCCTCCAATGGTGGAGTACACGTCTCGGGTTCACACGAACTGCACCATCGGGTACTGGAGTGCCATAAAACGTGTCCCCTATAAGGGGTGGGTAAGCATCGACCTCTGCAATGATAAATTCTTTGCTTTTTAGACGACATGGCTTCAACCCCTACAAATTTACTTTAAGTATGTTATATATACATATATACATAAACATATCATCTTGAAAATACTAGCTACTATGTCATGAAAATACTTACAGCAGACGTGCTAGGTGGTGGGTCTACATGATTACACCCAACCACCTCTACAGTAGGAGAAGAGCAGCACGCCACAGGTACTGTCTAAGTGGCAGTATGAGACACCAGCCACTTTCTCATTGCTTTGTGGAGTCTCTTATCAAGTTCTTCCTCGACTCTCCTATCAATTAACTCGTCTACATATACATGAACAAAAGAAATGCTAGCTTTTGGTTATTGAATTCCCTTTTGAAATAACATTCTAAAAAAGAATAGGTTACCTCATCTTTTGAAAATCTCACTTTTGGGACATGTTTGCACTGTGATGGCCCAAAGAATGCTTTTATGCCCGCACCAGCGCCTGCACCCCTAACACGTCTAGGATATACTCCAAAGAACATTTTCATCTAGTTCAAATATACTCTGCAAAATTTCATATATTTAACTAGTATCCTAACAAATAGTAATATGCAAAATAGAATTGTAAATAATAATAACTCACACATAGTTCCTTACATACAAAGTATTTCTTCCCCTTAGGAACTTTATGCCAAGATTCTACATTTGGACTATAATGGCTACGAGTAAGAACCCCAAGATATGAAATAAAAGAGTTGTAGTTCACTCCAACTGGATTTCCTACATGATCAAAATCCACAACCAGTTTGGGTCCATTGCCCCTTTGTTGTAGTAATTTATTCATCATAGTGATGCCCCTCACTTTTTCATTATTTTTTGCTTCTCATCAAGTGCCCCAAGTTCTTCAGGGGGTACTTCATCAACCTAAAATTTGACCAAAAAAACACACTTATATGATATAACTTTTAAATGGACATATAGATAGAAATATAAGATATATTTTAAAACTTACATTGTGAGGCGACACATTGACATCCTAACCCTTACAGTAATCATCATCACGGTCATCATACTCATGCTCAGCCATATGAAAGTATCATTAAAAATAAAACATTTAACATTTAACATAACTAGAAGATAAGAAAACATTTTAAAGTTCACATTCAGAAAAATAAAACATATAAAAAGATAAAACATGCCTCTAATACTGTGATCTTTTATCAACTAACATTCCTTCAGTGTGATCTCCGCACACATACAAGTCATTGTTAGCTTGAATATTTGGTGGTGTTGGCAACCCAACAGAGAATGGACTTGAGTCATCATACTTATCATAGTACTCTTCTTCATCTATAGGATCTTCAATGAACTATATTTTACCATGAAGAACAACCGACCATTTATCATTTTAGGATCATTGATATAAAATACATGTTTCACCTATGATGCCAATATGAATGGTTCACCCTTCTCTCCAATCTTTTCAAAGTTCACTAATGTGAAACACAATTCATCCACTATAACTCCTTTGGTGTTATCAACCCAATTACATTTAAAGAGCGGAATTCTAAAATCTACGTAGTCAAACTCCCATATGTCTTCAAGGACACCGTAATATGACATTTTAGCTTCACATGGACTCTTATCCTTTGCACTTGCAAAAAACAATGAAGATGCTTGAAGGGTGACCCCACTGTTTTGGACGACGCTCTTATCATCTTGATGCTTTATGTAATATGAGAACCCATTTATTTCAAACCCTTCATAAGACATAACATTCATTTTTGGTTTAAAGGAGAGGCATTTGATATTTTCAGTAAGATTATTTGGTGTTTGAGATAGTTGATGTAAGACATTATCTTCAAACCACTTAATAAATGTCTTGTTATGCTCTCTAGCAAGCCACATTGAATTGGCTCGAGGATATTGTTTCTTGATGAAATTGGTATGTTCCTCGATATAAACACTCACTTTGTCAATGTTGTGTAAAATATACAGGTGAGCTTGTTCCAACAGCTCACGGCTGATTACTTTCATCTGTGATCCTAAAATTCCTTTGCCAGAATACTCCTCAACATTCTTGTCATTAACAGGAGTGTCATTACCACTCAGAAAGTCATTGCAAAAATCTATAACCTCTCTCGCCACATAACCCTCAATAATACTCCCTTCAGACCGATAACGGTTTCAAACATCACCTTTAAAAATGCTCATGTATCGTTCAAAAGGATACAACCAATGCAAAAAAACTGGTCCCAACATTTTCACTTCCCTAGTCAAGTAGACAACAAGATGTACCATGATATCAAAGAACAAAGGAGGAAAATACATCTCAAGATGACATAGGGCAACAACCACTTCTCTTTGCAACTTATCGAGAGTCTCAGGATCAATAACTTTGTTACACAGACTGTTGAAGAAGAAACAAAGTCTGGTGATTGCAAACCTTACATGCTTCTACTATATAGATCAAATTGCCACGAGAAATATTTGTTGCATTAGAATGTAAAAATCATGATATTTTAGACCTATCAACTTCATATATTTCATTGATGCCAATCTACGGATGTTGGATGAGTAACCCTTTGGTACCTTAACATTTACCAAGCAATCACAAAAAGCTTTCTTTTCCTTTCTAGACAACGTGTAACAAGTAAGAGGTAAGTATGTTCTCCGATCTCTACTAACTACTTCTATTAATTTTGTCCTTATTCCCATTTCACGTAGGTCCATTCTAGATTTTATCCCATCTTTAGTCTTACTTGATATATTCAACAGAGTACCAATGACGCTATCACAGACATTTTTCTCAACGTGTATGACATTGATACAATGCCTGACTGCCAAAGAACTCCAATAAGGAAGATCCCAAAATATTGACTTCTTCTTAAAAAAAGATATGTCACTCCGTGTGGCCATGGTACATTGTGATCTCTTACCAAATTCATTGACAAAGTCTTTTACTCTTTCATAAACAACCTCCCCTAGTATAGGTTTAGGTGCACTCCGTTCCTCATTTCGTCCATTGAATGCTTTGTGCAACCTACGATACATATGGAATTTTGGAAGAAACCTTCGATGACCAAGATATGCAGTCTTGCTGCCATGTTTTAGTCGTATCGAATCAATGTTCTCTTCACATATAGGACACGCTTTAGATCCTTTGACACTATATCCAAACAAATTGCCATATGCTGAAAAGTCATTAACTATGCAAAACAACATAGCATGCAAACAAAATGTCTCTTTTTGTGAAGCATCATAGGTCATCACACCTTCACCCCAGAGTTTCTTTAGGTCATCAATCAAAGGTTCAAGATAAACGTCAATATCATTTCCAGGTTGTTTAGGGCCTGATATCAACAACGAAAACATAACATACTTATTTTTCATACACATCCAGGGAGGAAGATTGTATATAACAAGCATAACATGCCATGTGCTATGTTGGTTGCTCAATGTCCCGTACAGATTCATCCCATATATACAAAGCCCAAGTCTTATATTCCTGACTTCTTCACCAAATTTAGGGTATAATAAATCAATCTTCTTCCACTGTGGGGAATCAGATGCATGTAGGATCCCATCATTATTTTTCTTAACATATGCATGCCACCTCAAATTCTTCACAACTATCGGATTGGCAAACAAGCGTTGAAACCGTGATATTATAGGTAGATACCACATCACCTTGGCAGGAGAACCCATTTTGGACTCCCCTGAAGTCATCATTTTATACCTTGATGCACCACATTTTGGACAATCTTTCAAATCGACGTAGTCCTTTTAAAATAATACACAATCATTCAGGCATGCATGCATTTTCTTGGCCTCCATTCCCATTGGGCACAATAATTTCTTTACCTCGTATGTTGAGATTGGCAGCTCGTTTCCTTTAGGAAGAATTTCTTTCAACAAAGACAATAATGACGTGAAGCTTTTGTCGCTCCATCTATTGTAAGCTTACAACTTATACAATCTCAACACAGCTCTAAGCTTCATAAACTTAGTACAACCTATGTATAATGATCTCTCAGCATCATGCACAATGTTTCTAAACATGGGAGCTGGATCGGTGTGCTCTACCCCACAACTATCCAACATCGCATCAATGATATCTACTGGAACTGGTTTGTTCACATCTATGTCATCGAAGGCAATTTCTTCTTCCACACAAGCACTTCTTACGACATCCACTGATTTCAGGTTTGAAATCTCTCCATGCCAGTGCCATTCTGTATAGCCTTGTACAATCCCATTGCACATGACATGACTTTTGATTTTGTCACTAGTGCTGACTTTTAAGTTGTTACCGCAATGCCTACATGGACCGTATAACCTATCTCCAGGTTGTTTCCTATGTTCCTCGGCAAATCTAATAAACTGATCAAGAACAGAAGTGAAATTTGGGGTGCAACGATTTGGAATGGACATCCATGATCTATCCATTCTATGATTAAAGAGAAAACAAGTATATGTTAGGGTTTAGGGTTAAAAGATTACTGTTTAGAGTTTAAGGATTAGGGTTTATGGTTAAAAGTTTAGGGTTTAGGGTCTTTTATATATTAAATGTGTACCACCTATCCCATTCTTGATCACCTAATCTCACTAGTAAGTGTATAATGTGTATTCGATTTTCAAGAAATTTCGGCAACATTTCCCCGCAGTTCTCCAAGTACACCGATGTACATGGGCAAATGCCCACATACATATGTACTTAGAGAAGAAACGGGGAAGTGCTGATGAAACATCATGAAAACTGAATACACATTATACACTTACATCCTAAGTGAGATTAAGTGCTCAAGAACAGTTCCAAACCGTCAGACGGGTTTCTAGGCCAACAAAATACATGTATATATGTTGTCATTCATATACCTACAATCGTAGTATCATCGTTCATATCCTAGGTTTTGTGTAAAATCATTTAATTCAATTCATTCTTCCATTTGGGTAAGTTCATTCATTCATCATTAACCCAAATTAATCATTAATAATCAACTACACAATTTTGAAGAACAATTATATATTAAATAAGTTAAGTCAATCACTAAACAGAGAGAAAGAAAGCAATATCAATTAATTAAATTCATTCATGCATCATTAGCCCTAGTTAATCATCATTAATTAACTACACAATTTTGGAGAATAATTATATATTGAAAAGTTCATTCATTCCTCATTTAACCCTTATTAATCAATATTAATCAACCCTAACTAATCAATAATAATCTTACAAAAAACTCATTGCACTGGTGGAGCAGGATGTGGCAGAGGTGGCCAGAGGTGGAGGTGGTCGCAGATAGAGGTGAAGCACGTGGCAAGTGGCGGCGACGGAAATGACTGAAGCTGCTGTGAAGCAGGTGGTGAGCGGTGGCAAGATGGCAGGTTGTGGCTGTGGTCATTGGCCGAGATGACTGAGCAAGCGAGCGGCAGTGGCGACGACTGAACTGGAGCGGTGACAGGAGACTGGTTCAATGGCTGTGATCTCCTTAGTGACTAAACTGGAGCAGCAGCGGTGAGCTCCTCGGCGTCGGTTCCTCTCCACAGCGGAAACGGTGAGCGCCTCTCCACAGTGGCGGCGGTGAGCTCCTCTCCACAGCAGCAGCAGCGGCGGCAGTGAGCGGCAACACAAAATCGTGAGACCTAGCTTGAGCGGCAATAGAGAATCAGGAATGAAACAGAGAAGGGGAAGAGTCTGGCTTGTGAGCGCGAGTGCTAATTAAGGTAATTATCAGCGTCAGTTATTATGTAAGTTCGACGCTTAAAAACACTAGACGTTGGTATAAACTAATAACTGACACCTATCTACAACTTCAAACAAACAAATTTGCACTGTGACAGGGTGTTCGTCGTCGGTTTCAACGTATAATAACCGACGTCTATCCACATATGCCAACAAAAAAAATTGTTCTTGAGTTACAATCATAGTTGTCAGTTTCTCCCCTAACACCGACACCAATTAGGCAAATTGGGGGGAGGGATTTTTCATAGGACAACGCGTGAACACACATCCTCGTCGGTTCTTGTGCAAAAACTGATGCCATATAAGGAATGAAGAATTTGCCTCGCGAAGGATATTTAGTCGTCAATTATTTTTTAAACCACCCACGACATATGGGGGGATAAACTTTTGCGGGGCTTGGCGCGGAACATGAGTCGTCGGTGTTTCTCCAACCGATGTCGAATTGAAAATTTTGGCGGCAAGTTTTTTTCCCCTGGAAAATTGTATTTCGCGGGTGATTTAGGACGTCGATTTTTATTTTGACCAGCCGATGTTAAACAAAAAGCAATACCCATGTCTTTTATAAAGCGGTCAGCCTTTACATATAGGTGTCATTTTTCATTTTAAACCGACATCATAGTATATTAGCGTCGGTGCTTCAGTTTTGACCGACTCCAACAAATGTGACGTTATACGTCATTTCTGTACTAGTGAAGATTGTTGGATCAGGTTCCACTGTGGGCCAGTGTGTGAATCGACAGCCACATTTTCAATTTAGCTCAGATCGGGGTAAAGCGAAAGGGATCAACCCCAGCTGAGTGATACATGCTCTAGTCAACACAGACTAGCAATCCAGCGGCCGACATTTTACCAAATAAAGGTAATTCATCGCCTCTGTAAACCAAAAATCAAGAAAATAGCTACAACTTGCAAAATTTACTAAAAATCCATCCTTTGGTCGAATAATACAAACAAGTAGTGCATCTTGATTGAAAAAAGTGGGGAATGTAATAAAAATAGTCCCAAGGCCTAGTTTAGTCTAGAAAAATTACCTAAATTTTCTATTTTAAAGGTGTTAAATGTATAAAACCCCTATGCTTTAATGATCATACCATGTTTAAATGACTTAAATGGACAAATTTGGACCTTTTGGATAAGAGAGACATCTTTGATATAATTAGAGATTAATAATTCATAAAACATAAATTTTAGAGTTTTTAAGTTAGAAAGGACATTAAAAGTGATAATTTGCGAAGCGAAAACCCTAATGAAACCCTAATTTGTCCCCCAAACCTAAACTTGGAACCCACATCATTCTTAATGATATATTTAGGATAAAATAGTATATTGGTGTCATGCACTAATTTTTGGGTAATTTCTTGCTTGAACTCAAATTATCATATCTTGGACTTTTGATCTCTTCTAAGCAAGGTATTTTGTTATGTCTATGACTGCTCACCTTAAATGACTTTTGTGCATTTTTAAGGTTTCCCAAATTGATTTCAAATAAATTGTTGATTGTTTATTTACTTCCTACAATCCATAAAGTCACTATGGGTATCACATTATATAATTATAACTTTCTAACCTTTCTTTGGTGGATTTAAGTGATACATATGGGATGTACAAAATGTCATTGTGGTCATAGATGATCATGCCTAGAAAAGAAGATCACCTAAGTCCAAGAGATGGACATAAAAAGAAGAAAACACAAAAGGAAAAGATTCAATGTAATTCTGGAGGATACAAATAGATAGCTTTTATTTCTAGTTGCAAATAGTAGATTTCCCTTTTAATATAACTCCTTAGAGGAGAATTTATCCTTCATAATGTTTCAAACTATTTTCCAAATAGTGAAAATTTATAATTATTTCTGATTATTTGCTTAACCATCGATCATGTATTATGGTAATGGCCCTTGGCCTCTCGGTCGTCCTACATAGGGGATAACAGGGGGAGGGGGTCATTACAGAGCTAGTATGTCTTCTAATTCTTTCATATCTTCTAGATTTTGTAGTTTCTTTGGATTCTATGGATGAGAACATGGATATCTAGAGCATGGATTTACAACCACTATGAGATCTTCACCCATATTAGGTTTTGTTCTTCTAACAAGCTTTTTTTGGGTATGAGAGGTGACCTTGTTTTTAAGACATTCCAATTCTCTACAAACTAAATTTCGAATTCCTTTGCATTAGCAATTAACAAATAAGGGATTATGGTTCTTGTTATCTTCTATTTCAAAGATGTCATTGACCCCTATTCTTCAATCATTTCATAGACATATTTGTAGTCGTCACATGTAACAACATAGTCTTATTCAACATCCTTGTGACGCATAATCTTAGATTTGCTCAAACATGGCCAGTTAGGGATGATCTTTGTTGGATTGTGCATCCATTTCATCATGTGAGGGATCTATGATCTCTACCATGCCACATTGATCCTCTTAAGTATCTACATGACCTTTTCTTTCTCTCATAGTGTTTGTGTGCTCTGAGCATAGCTATCCGCCGTTGGGGGCGGGTATGAACTTGATTTCTTCCTTGTTTAGCGTGAAAATCAAGTTGTTGTACTATTGATTGTTTTGGTAGGTCTAGATCCCTAAGTGATTTCACTAATGAAGTTGATCTCCTTGATGTTGGCACCATTCCTAAGGTATTCGTCATTGTCATCTCCATTGGCCGCTTCCACAAGGTATGGCATTATAATTGGGACGATTTCCTAGGAGTTTTTATAACATTCTTTAGTTGTAGCAACAATCAATGGAAAGTAAGGATGGGAATCCTTGTGCTCATGGTCGAGGTCCCCTGAATACAAAACAATGACCTGTTGGTATAACCTGGTTTTTCCCCTATTTTAATATATTTGCTTGCCAATAATGTAATATGGAGGACACATTTAAAAGATGGCTCTCTATGTGTTTTATTTGGAAATTGTCATTTGAGAAGTGCAGATAGTCCATATAGGATGGATTTTGTGTAGTTCACTACTTTCAAAAAACCATTAATAAATTTTGGACAAAAGAAGAATGGAAAATCCAATAATAAATGGATTTCTAATAGTAATAGATAATTCATATTTTAAATGTGGAATTGTGTGGAATACTGTAGAAAAGAGAGTTTTTGGGCACAAATAAAGAATGGTGATTTTGTTAATTGTTGGACAACTGAAAGAAAATAAGTGGTGTTGTGTTTTAGATAATTAAAATAATAATTGTCTAACCCACTTTGGCAACATCATGTTTAAGGCACCCGGTAGTCTTTTTAGCAATATGACTTTTGGTATGCATAAATATAATGAGAAAAGGAAGAGGATTCTAGAAGTTGTAAGAAAGAGGAGATTCCATTAAATAATGGTAATCATTTTAATGAGATGTTTATAAAGAGTAAGTTTGTATATGAGACCTATTCATATAATTTCCAAGGAAAGCAAGTATAAGATGGGGAAAGGAATTTATTTATATTCTTACAAACAATTGGCAATATTTATAATCGATGGAGATGAAAGAGATTAGTGGAACTAAAAGGAATTTTTTTACTATTTTGAAAAGGATAGATAAAGGGAACTATCTAGACCCCAAATTATGAGTGTTTCTTGAATAAATGACCAATTGGTGATGTATGTTTATATGCCTTACTTTTTCTGTGGAAATCAAGTAAAGTAGCAATTAACTATACATATGTAAAGTTCTTATATCTAGAATTCATGAATGAGTTCCTTTTTAGCAACCATGAGATAGATATTACCAAAGCAAAGAGTGTTCTTTGAGTGCAACCAACCTTGCTAGACCCAAATAAGGGAAGAGGCAAGTCATTATGAGTCATGATAGGATCTATGTCAAAGAAGGCAGGATCGACAAAACGTTTCCTGAGCAAGGGTATATATGAGCACATATAGGGCTCCATCCTTAGCGATGGTCTTTCCTAGACCTGACAGAAGTGAAAGGGAGACTCTTAGGAGGGGACAGATGTTGGCCAGGGAAACACAAGGCAATAGTTGTTTTGCACCGATAAACAACATGCCTTTCTTCTAGAAAGGGTCCCTAGTAACCAATCATAGAATCTGACTCCGTTGTAGGGTCTTCATGTTTGTTTGATTCCCTGAAGTCATCGGGAGTGTCTCCATGACAACTAGTCTCAATAGCATCCTCTAATTCACGATGATGATCGCTTGTGACCCACTAAATGGGGCACCAACATAGGCAAGTCATAGGAGACTCCTTTGATGGCGAGCAAAGATCATGGATGGTCATCCTCATCCTATGAAACCTACATGTCCATACCCTAGTGATAACACCTAATTTTATACAATTTTTTCACTTATTTTATGCCTCTCCAAACGTATATTTTATAGACTTTTCCACTTATTTTAGAACTTTTATGACGAGAATCTTAATTGCACACTTTTTCCATCCTTGCAGGGTCACATCAATCCACGGCCATGGTCAGCACCTCGAC
Source organism: Alisma plantago-aquatica (assembly GCA_963693085.1). NCBI lineage: Eukaryota > Viridiplantae > Streptophyta > Magnoliopsida > Alismatales > Alismataceae > Alisma > Alisma plantago-aquatica. The sequence goes on along the minus strand of OY856411.1, from coordinate 820,926,212 downwards.
CACGACTCATCAACCATTGAGGACCCTCACACCATGGCCGATTCCACCAAGCACACCAATGCTTCACGGCTGTGGTGCAGCGCACCCCTTCTCAGTCATGGCCTACAACCAATTCATCTCAACCTCGATCGACCTCGACCGAGGTAGCGCCCCGACTGAGGTGATGCCAAGACGTGAACGAGGTGATAGCATATCTCGACCAAGGAATCCACGACTGAGGCATATCCATACCTCGACTGGGGTGGCACTCGACCAACCGCTATGGTGACCTCGACCGAGGAGAGGCCACGATCGACCGCAATCATGCCTCGACCAATACCAAACCTCGACTGCGGTGTGGATAGTTACGTCGGTGGGAAACACCTATAAATAGGCCACCCACCTCTACTTGTCACATCATCAGATCATCAAGGACCACGAAGTGCTGCCGAATTTCATACCCGCTCTCATTCATCCAATCAGTCTTGGATCTTCGAAGGCAAAAGCTGAGGAGAGAGAAGATTGAAGGCCCCTCTCCTTTAAAAGAAGGGGAGAATCCACACCGGCCATTCTAGATCTAGATTCGAAGGAGTACCTTGGTGTATGGCCATCTTCTCTCTCTCTTCTAGATCTATCACCTATTTTACATTGTACCCCTTTCCTCTTCGTGGTTATGATGTATCTATCATTTTGTAATATCGTTATGATGCCCGTTAACATGTGTGGCTAAACACTTAACTCGAGTTGGGAGTAGCCACTAAGGCTCTCCCAACATGTATATTATTGTTTCCCTTTGAATATATATACTCATATCAAGATTATCTCCATACGCTTGTCATTAATGCTTCACTTGTATGCTTAGCTACCATCTTGTGATGTTTGAGCGTTGATACCTCAAAAGAGTAGTATATTCTTTATCTAGTGTTATGGAATAGTATGAATGCATGAAAATGTTGGATTGCTAAGTCTTATGGTCATATAGTTTGCTTTGTGGGTGTAAGGTTGCCATCTTGAGAGGGTAGCCACCTTAGATCCTAGATCTATCCTTACCTCGAGAGAGGACGAAATAGACACTTCTATGATTGCTTGTAATCTTGATAGGAGTATACAAGGGGAAGTGAGTTTTGCATGTTAGTGAGAGACCTTAGTAGGTGAAACCTGATCTGAGTTCCCTTCCATATCTTTGTTTCTTACCGTTTGTCCTTGTTTTCTCTTGTTGTTATTTTCTTTCTTTATTTTATCTTTCTTTGTTTTGGTTTGAGCACCATCGTTCCTTAGGGAACAACATTTTTAAACCATCTATTTGTCCCGAGTATATGAGTGTGAGACCCTGTGTACTTAACACTTGCTAACAGTATCCCTGTGGTTTGACCCCGATTACTATGTCTGACCCCGTATAATAGTTGCAGGGTCTTGAGTGTCGAGTTACAATCTTAAGAGTCAGACCTCTCTGGATCCACTCCATTTTGGACGCGCAATTTAGGCTGGTCAACTTTTTTGCATCGTTGTCGAGGACAAGGAAAAATGTCATTGTTAAGAACTTGAGTCCACTCACTATACTCTCGTGCCTCAAGCTTAGTGATAAGCTTTAGTGCACAGAATCTTTAAATCTGCTACCCTGCATTTACGTAGAATAGTTCATTTTAACACGTCCACTTTTCTAACTCGACTATGCGGTCTATTCAGGGAACTCAGAAGGAAGTAGACTCATTTGAATTTTCTCCTTAACCTTGAGTCATCATGCCACCTCGTGGGGATGGTACTCTCACTGGGGATGAACGGAATGTAAGAATTCAACATGAGCCCCCCCCCACCCAAGACGGATGAAGATAGAGATGGTTGTTACTCAGACGGTCATCAACGTGAGGAAGAACGTCATGAAGAAGACCAACGTGAAGATGAACAACGCGACAAAGAACGATGTTAGCTTCGTCGAAGAAGGCACCATCGCAATCACCGAGACAATGAATGTGAGTTCAATGACCATGACAGTGAAAGTGAAGATGTTACAGAAGGAAAGACTCTTAGAGAGTTGGTACAACTAGTGCCAACGAATCTAGGTGCCCTATCGTCATCCTGCACTTCAATGTAGAAAACTTCGAGCTGAAACCAGTTGTCATCTCGATGATCCAGAACAAAACTTTCCACAGGAATTCGAGAGGTGAAAATCCATACCATCACCTCGATGCCTTTAAAAATATTTGTGATACCATCAAGATGAGGGGAGTTCCTCAAGAATTGATATACTATAAGGGATTCAACTTATTTCTTGAAGATAAGGCTCTATCATGGTACCTTAATGTCTCCCACTAGTCCATAGATGAATGGAGACCCCTGGTAGATGCCTTCTTACAAAGTTTTATCCTACTGAGAGAACTATCTGCAACATGCAAAAGATCACTTCTTTTGCACAAAAGTCAAGAAAAAAACTTGCACGAGGTATGGGAATGCTTCCAGGAGTATCAGAGGGATTGTCTGCACCATAATCACCGTAAGGGGTTCCTAGTGACCACTTTCTATAATGGGCTGACTCCTACTGAGAGGACTTCGTTGAACGCAGATGCTTACATTGACTTTCTTGGAAAGAGGCTGAGCAGAACTATGAAGATAATAGACAACATGGCTGCACTGCAAGTAGGCATGGATTATGACAGGAATGATAGAGGATCGGAAAAGAAAGTAGGGTCTGAAGGACCATCTATTGAAGACAAATCCTTGGATTCCAAAACATCCCAAATTCAGAAAATAGCCACTAACATCAAGCAACTGACGAATACTGGAGCCAAGGGTAAGAAGCATACTGAGAAAGTCATGAAATGTGTCACCTGTGTTGAAGGAGGGCATGCAATTGACAACTGTATCTATACCAGGCTCGAGGAGAGTGACGAAAGAGAAAGTGAAGAAGGAATAGAGAATATCTCTTATGTTAACTTCAAACGACAAGACCACCCTAGGTTTAGTTATGGCAACAAAGAAGCTGTAGAGAACACACATCAATTGAGTAGTTCATCTAAACCTCCCCCAAGGTTTGAGAAAAAAGGAGTGCCAACACAATACACCAAGACTACCAGCTACCAGCAGAACAAGAAAAACTATCAAGGTCAAAACAAAAATGTGAGCAGGCAAGGACAAGGACAAGGGCAAGGCCCAGGGCCGAGCCAAGCAAAAGACAATACCCAAGCTGACATGATTGATCAACTATTCAACTTCACAAAGAGGCACACATCGGTGAATGATCAAATGGCTCAAAGTGCTCTCACAAATTTGGGAGTGATAACTAACATGCAAACTCAAATGGTGGATATGCAAACTCACCAGAGACAGATTGATCAACAGCTTGCACGGCTAGCATAACTCATAAAAAATCCTTCAGGAAAGATCCCATCAAATACTGAGACTGCCAAAATGGCTACTCTCCTATCTGGGAAAATGTTAGAAAATGCTAATACTAATGACACCGAAGAAGGAAGAAGTCGTGCCAATCAGCAGTATGAGAATGAGAAGGGAATAGAAGAATCAAGAGGGAAAGAACAAGCTGACCGTGGAAAAGAAGCAGGACCACCCAAAAAGAAGAAGGAAGGAGAGGAAAAGAACTCAGACCTCTGGGAGATATTCTTTCGAAGAAAAATCTATACGCCCCAAGAGTTCCTTTTCCCTATAAGTTAATAAAAGCACACTTGAAAAAGAGATATGAAAAGTTCATGGAATATGTAAAGAAGCTACACCTGGATGTGCCTTTCTTGATGCAATAGAAGAAATGCCAACATATGCAAAGTTCTTCAAAGACCTGATTACAAAGAGAAGAAGAGGTGATCACATTGAAACTGTTTAGTTAGCAAAGATTTCAAGTGCTTTTGTTTAAGCAGAGCTACCTACCAAGAAGAAAGACCTTGGAGCATTCAACATACCTTTCTTTGTTGGAGATAATGTGGAGAGAAAAGGATTAGCTGACTTGGGAGTAAGCATCAGTCTGATTCCCTTGATTCTAGCCCAAAGGCTTGGGTTGATAGACATGGTAAAGACAGGGATGAGGATCGAGTTAGCCAATCATACATTCACTAGGCCTGTGGGAATAGTTGAAGACATTCTGATATGAGTTGGATGATTTTTCATACCATGTGACATAGTGGTAATAGACATGGTCAAAGACTCCAAATGCCCTATGATATTTAGAAGACCTTTCCTTGCAACAAGGAGAGCCTAAATAGATGTTGTTGAAGGAATCATCACACTACGAGTAGGAAATGATCACTTGGATTTTCGTGTACAAGATGCCATGAGGGGACCGTCTCTATCTTAGTCAGTCTACTTCATGGACAACTATAATTAGTATTGCGAAGAGATACAAGAAGATAATGAATCATAGATCCCCTAATGCAAGCTCTAAACAGCCAAGATACTGCCATGGAGAGCCAAGAGGTTGTGGAAATCTTAGATTACTTGAACCAACCCGAAGAAAAGTTCAGCAACAATGAAGAGATAATTGAGACAATGAAGTATGCTTTGTTGGAGCAGACTGTTGAGGAAAAGGAAGATCCAAAGCCTAAGCCAGAGTTGAAACCTCTTCTAGAAGGGTTGAAATATGAATTCTTAGATAAAGAAGAAATCAATCCAATTATTGTCAGTGCCAACTTAAGAGACGACCAGATGGAGAAGTTTCTAGATGAGTTGAGGCTGCATAGAAAAGCCATATGGTATTCTGTGGAGGACATCAGAATCTTAATCTGGCTTTATGCATGCATATAATTCACTTAAAGAAATAGCCAAGCCCCTGGCTCAACCACAAAGGAAGCAAAATCAAATGCTGAAAGAAGTTGTAAAGAAAGAATTTATAAAGCTACAAGATGCTAGAATCATCTACCAAATAAGCAACAACAATTGGGTTAGCCCTATCCATGTGGTACCCAAGAAGGGTGAATTGACATTCATACGAGGGGAAGATGGAGATGAAGTCACCACGAGGACAGTGACTGGCTGGTGCATGTGGATCGATTATCGCAAGCTAAATACAACCACCAAGAAGGAGCACTTCCCCTTGCCATTTATCGACCAGGTCCTAGTGCGGCTAGCTCATCATGACTACTTTTGTTTTTTGGATGGATATTCAGGATTTTACCAGGTACCTATCCACCCTGACGATCAAGAGAAGACCATATTTACCTACATTTATTGCACCTACGCCTTTCGAAGAATGTCATTCTCTTATGTAATGTACCAGTAACTTTTCAACACTGTATGATATCCATGTTTTCGGACTTTTTGGAAGACATTGTAGAAGTCTTTGTGGATGAGTTTTCTATATACGGGACAAATTTTGAAGCCTTCTTGAGAAATATATCATTGGTGTTGCGGTACTGGGAAGAGAAGCACCTCGTCCTAAATTGGGAGAAATGTCACTTCATGGTTCAGGAAGTTATCGTGCTTGAACACAAGATCCCGAAGAAAGGAATTGAAGTATATATGAGCAAGATTGAAGCCATATCAAAACTCCCACCACCAAGGTTAGTCACTGGAGTGAGAAGCTTCTTTGGACACGCCAAATACTATATAAGGTTCATAAAAGACTTTTCTAAGATCACCAAGCCATTATAAAATATGCTAATAAAGGATGCTGAGTTTGAGTTTACCGCTGAATTTCTAGATGCCTTTAACACCCTCAAGGGAGCATTAATGACAACACCTATTTTACAAGCACTTGACTGTGAGTTGTCTTTTTATATAGTGTGCGATGTCAGTGATTACGCCATCGGGGTAGTCCTCGGGCAGAAGAAAGAGAAGAAACATGATGTGATTCGCTATGCGGGTAGAACCATAGATGAAGCCCAAGTGAACTACACTTTTTTGGTAACCTGAGAGACTCATAAGGCTTTCGTCAAGCCTGACCTGGGGATCTCAGCCCCATCCCATAAGGAGCATAGCACATTAAGTCATGCAGAGGTCGGCTGCGCTACGGGAGAAACAATTCTAAACAGCACCACTAGGGGCATTCAAGTGAACTACACTACCACCAAGAAGGAAATGCTGGCTACCGTATTTGCTTTGGACAAGTTTAGGTCATACCTGGTAGGATCAAAAGTAAGAGTTTACACCGATCATGGGGCATTAAAGTACCTAATGCAAAAAAAGGACACCAAGCCAAGGATTTTGAGATGGGCATTGTTATTGCAAGAGTTTGACCATGAAATCATTAATAAGAAAGGGAAAGAAAATGTGGTCGCGGACCACCTATCACAAATAATCTTTGATGAAGAAAACCAACAGCCTGTGAATGACAATTACACCAACAAAGCTCTTATAATGGCTCAATCAGAGGAGCAGAGCTTACCCTGGTTCGCCGATATCTATAATTATTTAGCATGTGGGCAACTTCCGCCAAAGATAACATATAATCAGAAAAAGAAGTTGTTCTCTGAGTTGAAGAATTACTATTGGGATGACCCACTAATGTTTAAAGGATGGTCTGACAACCAATATCATTGATGCATAACTGAAGAAGAGGTGCCTCTAATCCTCAAGGAATGTCATGCCTCACCTTATGGAGGACACCATGGAGGGGAGAGGACGGCCGTAAAGATTCTGCAATCAGGATTTTACTGGCCCACACTCTTCAAGGATGTTGTATCATTTGTCAAAACATGTAAGGAATGCCAACTCATGGGGAACATAAGCTGAAGAAATGAAATGCCAATGTTAGACTGGGTGGAAGTGGAAATATTCGACGTATGGGGAGTCAACTACATGGGGCCTTTTCCGTCTTCGAAGGGAAATCAGTACATTTGTGTAGATGTTGATTATGTTTCCAAATGGATTGAGGCAATTGCTACCCAAACATGTGACTCCAAAGTAGTTATTAAGCTTTTTGAGAAGACTATCTTCCCACGCTTCTTAGTGCCATGCACTGTCATAAGTGACGGAGGGTCACATTTTAGTGAGAAATAGTTTGAAGCTATGCTAAGGAAGTATGGAGTGAAGCATAAAGTCGCAATGCCATACCACCCACAGACATTGGGGCAAGTGGAAAGTATCAAATAGGTAGATCAAACAAATTTCAGAAAAGACTGTCAGTTGTATAAGAAAGGACTGGTCCAAAAAATTGGATGATGTGCTCTAAGCATACGTCACTGCATACAAGACACCAATAGGTACATCACCCTACAGGTTGATCTATGGAAAGTCTTGTCATCTACCAATCGAACTCGAACACAAAGCCCTATGGGCCATAAAGTTTTTGAACACGGATCTCGACAAAGATGTTCAGAAAAGGTGCCTTCAGCTCTAAGAGCTCGAAGAGCTAAGGCTGCATGCTTATAAAAATGTAAGAATTTATAAACAGAGGACAAAGGTCTGGCATGATGCCCACCTAAAGAACAAAGATGTGCATGAAGGAGACAATGTCCTGTTGTTCAACTCCAACATCAAGTTATTTCTAGGAAAGTTGAGAACCAGGTGGTCAGGTCGCTTTTCTGTAGTAAAAATGTACCCATCAGGGGTAGTGGAGATAGTAGGAGAAAAGACAGGAACTTTTAAGGTAAATGGACAAAGAGTGAAAAGATACTATGAAGACCAGTCCTTTGTAAGGAGAACATAACTCAGTTTGGGGGAACCCAACTTATCAACAAATAGAATGAATGAGGAAGCAACTGTACCAGTGGAAGGAGAATGAAGACAAGATGAGAGAGAAAGTCGAGCTAAATACTTTAAACAAGCACTTCTTGGGAGGCAACCCAAGTCTTTTGTTGTTTTCTTTAGTTCATGTTTTCCTTTATCTCATACTTTAGTACTATGAGCTACGTACCTCTCATTTTCCAATATTCCAGTCTCCCTTTTTTTTCTATTATGATGTAATTATTTCTTGGTTTTTAATATTTCTATAGCTAAGAGGGTTGTTTGGAAGAACAAGTTTTGCTTTATTTTTTTGTTTATTTATTTTGGTTTAGAAGGACTACAGTTGCGACCTGGACTGCGGTCGTGGCTTGAACCTTTGTCGAGTAGGGGTACACCATGGTCACGATAACCTCCCCCTGTAGCAAAGGGTCGCGGTCGCGGAATATGCAAAGAAGGATTTCAGCTGCGGTCGTGGCAACCTTCATGCCGCGAGCGCGGAACCCCTAGGTTATATAAGCTTAAACCCTTCCAAATAGGGTTTTTCTTTCCTTCAATCTTTGAGATTTCCCAAGCTATTGAAAGGAGATCCCAGATGCAAGAGAGCGAACGACCAGAACTAGTTTCTGACCTCTGCCTTTGAAGCTATGCCTCAGCCACATCAAGCCCCTACCTCCACCTTCGATGTTGTTTAGATTCGTTTAACCTAACCAAGGTATTCGCCTGATGCTTTCTCAACTATCATCAGTTGCTCGTCGACATTTTTTGCGTGCCTCGCTACTTTCCTTTGCTTTCGGCGACCTGTTGGATAGTGAACATCGTGGCAATTGTTGTGGCTCTACCTATTTTGGTTCGGTGAATGCTCGTCATCATCTCGCCCCATTCACGACCTTACTACACTGATTTGACCTAGGTTAGCATTTTGGAATGCAATTCGATCATGGTAATCGCTGCCTTGGCCTTGGCCGATGGTTTCTCTAATTAGGTTTTGGACCTCCACCTTGACCTTCATCTTCTCCAATCAAACAGTCGATCTTGAGCCACGGTAGAAGCATCGTTTCCTTAGTCGCGGTCGTGGCATTCTTAAAGCATAATGATATCGGTCAAGTATCAACTGACCACGGATGCAGTCAAGGTATTTTTTACCTTGGTCGTTGTGTTTCTTGGTCGTGGTCACGGCATACCTTGTTTCTATGTGTAAATGACCGCGGTTGCAACCTATCATTTTCTTTGTTGGATACTTTTTCTCTGTGAGGTCACGGTCACGGTACGTGCCATAGCTGTGGCTCACCTCTTGCTTATAACCGCGGTCGCGGTCCTATGAAAAATAAAGGAAAACTTTGAACTTGAAATATATATATGTACATATACATATACATGATAATAAAATAAAATTGATGATGATTAACTAAAAGATAATTAAATTGTGCTAACAACAAAATTAATGTGAAACTTTCAGAATGTCGACCTCAACTAAATACACCTTGATGAAGAAGGAAACTTCACTAAAGGGGGTTGAAGAAATCCTTGAGAAGATCACTAATGCACTGAAAGACAATCTAGACCTCTCTCCGACAAAGAGACTCCAGTTGCAACTGCTAAAGAAGAAGTACGACTATATCCTAGCCCACAAGATGCCAAAAGAGTAGGAGGAGTCCCCCAGTATATCCAATATGGAGACCTCAGAATAACAGCCTTCACCAGCTAAACTGAAGAAACTGGAGAAGAGGAAGGCTGAACCCCAGGAAGCCAAGGGAAGCAAAAAGAGAAAGGTGACTGATGTGGAGAAAATGATGGGGCAGGAGAAAGAAACAACCCATTGAGAAGTGGAAGAGAATGAGGAGGTGGCCCTAGATGGGAAAAGACCAGCTTTCGTGCCTAGAGACTCCATACACCAGTCACAGTTCGACTGACTGCTGCAGACAAAAGGGTTCAAGCCTACCAGATACTTGGACATAGAAGACTTCAAGAAGATGGGATTCTATGATAGGGTAGTCAACTTCTTGGAGGGTGAGAACCTACATACCCTATGCACCTCTGAAGCCCCCTCACTAACACAACTAACAACAGAGTTCCTGTCATCCCGAGAGAAATTCCCGGTCAATGACGGGGAATGCAAGAAGGGCAGTGGCAACTTCAAGCAAGAAGTGAGACTCAGGAGAAGACTCACACAATAATAGAGGCAATGTTGAACATCATATTCATGAAACAACTGAGGAAGCACAAGCCTGCTCTGTCGCGCCCTGAGAGAAGAACACGATCGGATATAGCAGCCACATGATGTGGGAAAAACTGATAGGGGAGTAGGAACACAACTCAAAAAACTCCAACACGACCCTCATCACATCATGTTTCATCCAGGTGATGCAGAAGATCACTTCCAACATAATATTCATGAGGTCAGAGACCGGGGGCGTGATGAAAGGAGACCTCTTCGTCATCTGGTCCATGTTGAATAAGAGGCTAGTGAACATCGGCAGGATTCTCATTGAACGCCTATCAGTTGTAATGTGAGGGGAAGCAAAGCAGACTAAGGAGTTCTGCATGGAAGATCAAATCACGAAGATTGCATATCATTTCATGGATGCAGACCTATTGATAAGGTACAAAAAGACGAAGGGGTGCACGAAGATCGACATAAAGTCCCTCATCAACATGGGGATCTTGGCACAAAAGGGAAACAAGATCTTCTACAAGCAAAGATGCTCCAAGACGCTCCTCCCCCTCCCAGAAATGGCATACAATGATGCCCACAAGTTGTGGCCTTCAAAAGAAGATGTGGATAAAATGTATTCGGGGGCTATCCGCACTACAGTAGACCCATCATCTGCTGGCGATAAGGAAGAAGAAAAAGAAGTTAATTGAAAAGATTGTCGCCCCGAGCCCACCCTCAACATGCTTTGCAGCCGAAAAGGGAACAAGTGAGGGGCGTCAACCTAAAGTCGTAGTCATAGAAGAGCTCAAACATGCAAGACTTGAAGATCAACATGTAGAGGCCGAATAAGAAATCAACCAGGCTTGCGAGGAACTCAAGGCTGTATCCGACCCGGCAATCCCAGACATCATCCTACAAAGGCTGGGATAGCCAGAGGCAAGCATGCCCAGCCCCGCCATACCAGCTCCACACCCGCAGGAGCCAAGAGAATCCACGACACCTATCGAGCCGCAACAACATCGCCCACACACCTTCGGTAAGATATTGGGCAACAAGTTTGATGTCATGTGGCAACACATGCATCACATTCTAATTTAAATGAAAATATTACCTCCACCATGTATACATTAACTACACAGGTACAAGCATTGAACGAGAGGACTGAAGTGATTCCCCAATTCATGGAAGGGGTGGTCAGCACCCAGAACGTACTAATTGGGGTGCTAAAGGCACTCACTGAGGAGATGGCGGACCTCAGGAAGGAGAGGGATGCCATGTGAGCAGATGAGGAATTGATGAGGAAAGGATATAAGACAACACTGGATGATCTAAAGATGAAGCGTCAATGCTTAGACAAAGAACGCCATCATCTAGAAGTTGAATGCCAAGAAATTAACGGTTGGTGGAAAAGAGAGAAGACCAAGTGCCTAACGAGTCCCTCCACATTACATGCTTCCTCGAGCCCCTCAAGCCCCGACAAAGATGACGACGATGTGGGGGGAACCAGTACAGGAGAAACATCGAAGGAAGAGAGCACCAATGTGAAAGCTTCTTCAATGGATGAACTATAAGCAAAAGAAGCACCGCCACAGTCGAACGCTCATCAAGACAACAAGACAAAGAAGACCAACACATTGTCAAAGGGTTTCGATCTGAATAGTAGTCTGGATGAAGACAAGGTTGCACCAGAAGATCCCAGTCAGGTCGGCATCACCATAGCAGAGAGCATAACAACAGAATATCTCACATCAAGAGAAATTAGAGATCTAAACAAGTTCTTGGAAGACTTGACGTACGGGATGTACATATGCAATGACTTCTTAAAAGACCCTAAACTTTATGATAAAGATGACTCCTTCTACGACGAAAAGATGGCTACGACATTATACTTTCCAAATGCAGTAAAGTTGGAGCAACCGTCAGAAGTGAGTCACCCAACAGAAGGCGTAGCTGTAGAGATGTCCACAAAAGAAAAAGATGAGGCAATAACCCAGATGTTGATAGAAATAAGGGTTCAGCCTCCTATAATAGAAGCACCACTAGCATAGGTACAAACAGTAGAAGAAAGCACCTCAGAAGATGAGGAAGGTAGGATCACTTCTTTCTTTGCAAACGAGTGGGCCAGAAAATGGAGCACACCAGTCAACGAAGTAGAATCAGGTGTGGCTCCTCCTCTTCATTATAAGATGGCGGGCATGGACATGACTACATTGTCAAGGATAACATGCAGAGACGTCCATATCCTCACCGACGTACTGGATGAAAACCTACCCGGAGCTGACATCATCTACCACAATAAGGGCATGTCACTCAATAGAGAGCACTTCAGAGGGATATTTCAAACAAGAGAATGTGTGCACAAGAAGCTGTTTAAAGTGTTGTGTGCCACCCTCCTTGAAGAATTCCTACATCCAGATAAAGTATAGCCAGTGTTCAATGACACCACACATCTAGCAGGACTCCTTTATGAAGACAATGACAAAGCTGTTGATGTGATCAAGCTACAATGTGCAGTAAGTAGGGAAGAAACTAGAATTGTAGTCCTACCCATAAGGACTGTAAAGCATTGGGCTCTGATCATCGTCAACCTATATGAAAATGAACGATGGTGTTCAAATGTTGTGTAGCCGAACTGGACAACACATCTTTGATCTACAAAAAAAAAGAAGTGAGAGATATCTTGAAGGTGTCATTACGTCTGTAAAGAGTTATACAATCAGTAGACAACATACACAAGGGGATGTGGAAGCAGTTCTCAATCTACAAGAAGGTCCCCCAAGAGAAGGCTGGAACAGGGGATTGTTCCTTCATCATACTAAGAATGATGGAATCCATCAATAAGGGCCCACTGGAAGATCTCTACATGGACTTCACGGTATGTATGCAATGGAGGTCATCTACAACTGTCTCTTCTTCAATGACATGGTGATGCCTCCAAATGCAGTACCGTTGAGGCTTCATCATGAAATCTTCCTCCCAAAAAAGAAGACATTTAGGGAGGAACTCATGACACTGTGGATCAACCTTATAGAGCCAGCCAGAGCAGCAGCCTAGAAGGAAGGCTGGATAGTTGATACTGGAGTGATTGCAAAAAGAATACCAGAATCTAAGCCAGAGCAGCCTCCAGTGGAAGAAGACAAAGAAGAACATCCTCTACTGGGCAAGCCAAAAGAAGGCGAGATTGAATAAGATCTTCCTGAGGATAACCAGACGGGCCGGCTAGAAAAATAATACCAATCTTCAAGGATTTTGACAGATGGAGTTGTGTGAGTCCATCTTTAAAAGCACTCAATGCATTAATGAAATCCTTGAAGGAAGATGATGCACCGACAGAGGCAGTCTTCGAAAGGGATGACATTTGTGTGCTGAAGGATGACCTCTGAGATACATTGAAAATAGGAAGGTACCTCTCAGCCAGCACAATGTCTGCTTATCAAGCTCTACTAAAGGACAACATTCCAAATGTGTACATGGCATATTTTCTGTTGGTAGATGACATCCTACGAGACAAAAGATCAGGTGAAAAGGAATGCCTGCAACAACACCTGGCGACGTCTCTCTCGGACTAAATCTTCCTACCGATACTTCATGACAACCACTAGAGTTTGCTGGTAGTCAATGTAATCAAAAGGATTGTGGTATTATATAACAGCTCAGATGTAGCCATCGCTCTAAGCAAGAAAATAAACATGACTACCACAAAGACACCTACTGAAGAGAAGGTTGTCACATGTGCGAAGTCTGTTGTTGAGATGCTGAAGAGTCACGACAAAGGGAAAAAATGTAAAGAAGACAAAGACTTCAAGAAGACGCAGTTCTGCCATAGGAGCCCTCAACAGGTGCCTCTATCTAAAGACTGCGGCTTCTACTCTCTAGCCTAGATGACAGCCCTAGCCACCTTGAATACAAAGGTGGAAGGAATAAAGTACGAGTAGTACCACCCACTACGCAGAGTGTACACTAGCATGCTCCTCGAGTCAAAGTGGGCCACGAAGACCAGCCAACAGAAATAAAGCAAGCCCTTTTATACACCTAACTCTTATTTTGACACCCTGAGTCGGGGTGAATGATAAGTTTGGGGGAGGGGTTATAAACACGCGTGAGAGGCACAATCCCATCCCAAAATTTGCAAAATTTTGAAATTTTTTTACTTATACATACTTTAGCGCATTTGTACATATTTTAGTTCCGCCAAACTGATTTAGTGAAAAATGTATGCTTTAAGGAATTTTGTTATAAGTCACAGTTTTGCATAGTTACCTTCTAGTTTCTCTGCTCCCTTGCTAAAGGATGTAGTGCTATCATTTCTAGAGAGGAATGTATGAGCAACTAATGAATATAAAAGTAAAACAAGAAGCATAACAATATAGTTTTATCTCATTCTTACAATAAGATGTTGTGTATAACAATCCTAAACTTACGAAACCCTTGGAAACTGGAGAACTTCACCAAGCCATACTCCTGACCAACCACCCTAACCTGATGGTTTCAGCCTAAAAATCCTCACTTTCCCTAAGGAAACAACTACCCCTTTCAAGTTTAAGTGTCCTCACTTTGGGATGAAAAAAGGCTTGGCCGCCCTGAAGACCAGGTAAAAAAAAACCACTCACCCAAACCAGAGGAGGTATAAAAAGCTAACAAGAAATATATATATATATATATATATATATATATATATATATATATATAATGAGAGTTGTGCCCAAAAGATGCCAACGGGTTCCACTCGGCTAGTGTATTGCTGCACTCATGAATGCAGATATGTCGTGCCCGTAAGTGGAACCTTGAAGCCAAACTTTCCCTCCTTTAATCCTAAATGAACCTCATGTAACCACCTGACTTAAACATCAGAAGCCCCTATGGGCAACATTGTCCTTATGACAGTAGTGGGTGAAGGAAGTTCAAGGAAAAAAGGAAAACACTTTAAGCCTGAAGCCTACTCAAACACATCAGCATAGGGACAATTGAAAATAAAGGAAGAGTGTGAAAGCTACCCCTCTAGGAGATGTTGTATAAGTATGGCTAGTAACCTAACATAGGGAAGGGTGATACGTTGATACAGAGAGACCTTTTACTACCAAAGGATATGGCAAAAACTCAAAGTTGTACAACTCTAGTTGTGAAGGGGGAGGAATGAGATTTTATGATTGAGCAAACATACCACAAGTGTTTTGGTGTAAGAATGAGATAACTCTGTAATGTTAAGTTTTGAAAAATTTTGTCACAAAATTTCTCTTCTCTCTATGATTTCAAACCTACTCTTAGCCTAAGGACGGGCTTGATTCTAAGTTTGGGGGAGTTGATAACACCTAATTCTATACACTTTTCACACTTAATTTATACCTCTCCAAACATATCTTTTATAGACTGTTCCACTTCTTTTAGCACTTTTATTATGAGAATCTTAATTGCACACTTTTTCCATCCTTTCAGGGTCACATCAAGCCACGAAAGCGGTCAGCACCTCGACAGCGGCTCATCGACCATTGAGGACCCTCACATCGTGGTCGTTGCCACCAATCACACCAATGCTTTGTGACCGTGGTGCGTCGCACCCCTTCTCGATCATGGCCTACAACGAACTCATCTCAACCTCGATCGACCTTGACTGAGGTAGTACCCCGACCGAGGCAATGCCACTCCGTGACCGAGGTGATATCATATCTCGAATAAGGATCGTGACCGAGGTGGAGCCATACCTCAACCGAGGTGGGACTCGACCAACAGCTGTGGTGACGTCGACCAAGGAGATGCCTCAATCGACTGCAATCAATCCTCGATTGATACCAAACCTCGACCGCGGTGTGGATGGCTAAGTCAGTGGGAAACACCTATAAATAGGCCACCCACCTCGACTTGTCACATCATCAGATCATCAAGGACCATGAAGTGTTGCCAAATTCCATACCCACTCTCATCCATCCAATCAGTCTTAGATCTCCGAAGGCATAAGCTGAGGAGAGAGCAGATTGAAGGCCCATCTCCCTTAAACGAAGGGGAGCATCCACACCGCTCATTCCAGATATAGATTCTAAGGAGTACCTTGGTGTACCTCCATCTTCTCTCTCTCTTCTAGATCTATCACCTCCATTATGTTGTACCCCTTTCCTCCTCGTGATTATCATGTATATATCATTTTGTAATGTCGTTATGCTGTTCGTTAACATGTGTGGCTAAAAACTTAACTCGGGTTGGGAGTAGCCACTAAGGCTCTCCCAACATGTATATTCTTGCTTCCCTTTGAATATATATATACTCATATTAAGATTATGTCCATACGCTTGTTATCAATTGTTCATTTGTATGCTTAGCTACCATCTTGTGATGTTTGATCATTGATACCTTGAAAGAGTAGTATCTTCTTTATCTAGTGTTATGGAGTAGTATGAATGCATGAAAATGTTGGATTGCTAAGGGTTATGGTCATATGGTTTGCTTTGTGGGTGTAAGGTTGCCTTCTCGAGAGGGAGGCCACCTTAGATCCTAGATCTATCCTTACCTCGAGAGAGGAGGGAATAGACACTTCTATGACTGCTTGTAATCTTGATAGGATTATACAAGGGGAAGTCAGTTTTGCATGTTAGTGAGAGCCCTTAGTAGGTGAAACCCAATTCAAGTTCCCTTCCATATCTTTGTTTCTTATCATTTGTCCTTGTTTTCTTGTTGTTATTTTCTTTCTTTATTTTATCTGTCTTTGTTTTGGTTTGAGCACCATCATTCCTTAGGGAACAACCTTTTTAAACCATCTATTTATCCAGAGTATATGAGTGTGAGACCCTACGTACTTAAAAATTTCCAACCTTGTCCCTGTGGTTTGACCCCGATTCTGACCCCGTATAATAGTTATGGGGGCTTGAGTGTTCGGTTACTATCTTAAGAGTCTGACCTCTCTAGATCCGCTCCATTTTGGACAAACGATTTAGTCCAGTCACCTAGCCCGCATTCACGGTCACACCTATCAGTAATAGGGAGACAAGATGCCCAGGTCTGAGTAAGGATTGGCCTCTACTTTCCGTCTTGGTGGTCAGATTGATAACCATGAGCTCTGCAAGGAAGAAGGCTTGGCACTAGTACTCAAGCGATGCAATGATGAGAAGGGAGTGATTATTAATAGTGCCTCCACTTATGTTGGGTGGGTACTTGAGACGGGTGTTGCGACAGTACCCTCCTCAAAGGTAGGGGGGACTCACCTGCGGTTAGCAGTCTATATCTAAGAAATAATATGTGAAGTACATTAGATATTGTTATTTCTTGACCTAATCTAATATTATGTAATTGATGTTGATCTAGGTTCTCAATCAAATATGATTAATAATGATGATCTCTTATGTTTTTTAAGTCATTAATAAATATGGTTATGGTCAAATGATGATACATCCTAATATGTATAGATCTTAAAACCACATGATTCGATTTATTGGAATCATAATGTGAAAATCAGCATATAATGACATTTTGGGTTTAACCTAAGTGTCAAATAGGTTTTATAACACTTAAGAACCATGATGTTGTGGGATTAGGGTTTGATACCCTTATTCCTAACCTAAACCTGATATAACCCTAAACCTCAATCTAAGACCTAGGTTAGGTCCCTTTAGTATGTTATGATTGTATGCTGACACTCTAGGGTTGTATACAATTACAGATTGTGTTGATTGATTGGATGTATGTTTGCTTATTGACTATACTTGATGATTGGATTGCATAAAGTACAATTGAAATATTCTGAATAGAAAAGTTATGTGGTTACGCTTATGATTACATGTATCGACTTTCAAAGTTTTCCGAGGTGTCTCAAAGATTGAATGAATGATATATGTTGGATGTTCATTTATTTCATGCAAATTATAAAGTCCCTATGAGTATCACATAAAGTAAATAATGATATTCTAAACCCTAGGTTATAGGGATCGAAGGGTAACACACATAAATGCAATGATGGATAGTGGATACACCTGAAATTGTAGACCAAATATGGGTTAGAATATTAAAAAATAACTTGTTCTTACAAATAATTGATGATTGATTATATGTAGTTGTGATTATTGGATGAACTCACGTACCAGTATATAAATATTTTGATCACGTTTTGTTTTTCGGCGTTTTAGTTAGTTGATGCACAAGATACAAACTTGAAGACAAAGATGAAATACATGGAAGGTAATAAAGCCATGTAGGACGATTAGATAGTTTAGTATTTCTTCTCTCATGTATAAGGTAGTTTCTTCTGTTAAAAATTCATGTAACTCCCCTTGAGAAGTAAAATTTGAAGTTATGTATTCATTCAATGTTAATTTACTGGAAATTATTTATTGTTATTTATTATTTGTTAAATTTGATCTTGCAAATTAGAATAATGATCCTCGATTTTAAAGTCCTTTGGACACTCAAAAGTGGGGGTCGTTATATTGGTATTAGAGAACTATATTTTTCAAATAATATTTAATGGTTTATGATTTCAAGTAATCAGTAGAAATATGAGGGAATTATTAGGTCATTTGCTAAAGGCGATGGTGTCAAGAAGGGACCAGGAATGGGGGCTAGCAAAATTTTCCTCCGCACTGCTAGTCGGCTTACAAGGACTCCTGGACCCGTGCATCCTTCCTTGCCAAAGTCAGAAGTATTTTCCCAAAGTAAATTACCTTTAGGGTTCCTTCTCATCTTGATTCATCCACTTCTCATCCTCTTTCTTAATAAACCCTAAAAGGAACTTCCCTAATCATATCAAGTTAGGGCTTTTGAGAAGAATTAAGATTAAAACATCCTCCACCAATTAATGCACATGAAAATGTGGAATGAATAATGTACATGTAATGTGAGAATAATAAAGTACATGGGGAAATAAAATGTAAATGTAATGAGGAAATGATAATGTACATATAATGTGAAAATAATGCTAAAGTAAAGAAAGATGTTTTATGGGTTTTCCTTATGAGGGTAACCTAAGATAGAACTAGGATTGGTTGGGAATATCCTAGTGGTCAAGGGACATAGAAACCCTAATAGGCAGGGTGTAGTCTCTATGACCTGAATCCAAATCCTAATCCTAGAAAATGGGAGTAGAATGGGTAAAATGGAAACCCTACCCACAAGAACCATATTTAGGGTAAGATTAATGAGAATTAAGGAAAATGTAAATTAGTCTATATGACATAGATTTCCATGTATGAATATGGAGAAATGTATGCATGATGCATGCGAAAAAAGAGAGAGATTTGAATATACATGACATAATTGACCAACAACTACACACAAAAATGAAATAGGAATATAACATGCTCATCGCCCTAATGCAATCTCTGAAGGAATGGATGAATAAAGAATACCCCCAGTGAGTGGGTATGTTGTCCCTAGATAGTTGGTAGTCCATTGAGAATACTCCCAGCAAGTGAGTATGAATGCCCCCGGTGAGTGGGTATATCATAGAGATTGGGGAAAATAAAGGATGAGAAGTTATAACATAAAATGTATGTTTAACATATTATGGTTAGAAAAAAAAGAGATGCGTTAGGTGACTCAATCTTCCATGCATATGTGCATGTGAAATAAGCAATTAATAAGAAAAGTGTTAAGAAATAATGTGTTATATGAGAATAACTTCACAACTATTACCGATGGATGTATGTGAAACATGTGGGATGTAAGATCACTTAGTGGTTGTATGCTTATGTGAGAGAAAAGTCCATGTTAAATCGACAGGTGATCGGTCTAGGACCCATATATATACCATGCCCACTGCAGGGACCACCCTAAAGAAAGGGATACCCATATGAATACTCTAGAGAGAGAGTACCCCACATAGACTAAGCTTTGAGAAGTTAGAAAGAAAACACATGAGTATATACATGAGAAACATAAGTACCCAATGGTTATAAATGAAAGTGAAAATATGAATATAACCTGTTCGAACCCCTCATACCACCTCTGGATGTATTGTTACCCGCCTAAATAGGGAGTGACAACAAAGGTCACCCGCCTGAATAGGGGGAGACATCAAAGGTCATCCACATGAATAGGAGAAGACATAAAGGTCATTCGTCTGAAATATGGGAAGACATCAATGATCATCTACCTGAATAAGAGAAGACATCAGAGGATTAGACCAAGGCCCAAATTGGGAAGCTCATATGAGGTTAGACCAGGCCCCAGATTGGGAAGGCCATATGAGGTTAGACCTAGCCCCAGTTTGGGAAGGTCATATGAGGTCAGACCCCAGATTGGGAAGACCAACATGGCACCTAGCTCCAAAGTGAGAGGTGGCCTAACTACCACTGTAGGGACAAGACCCTAAGATAGGGTATCCTAGAGGTTGAGTAAAAATGGGTGAGATGTTATGATAACAACCATGCATAAAAAATGAAAATATGAAACCTTAGGGCAAGTGTGCCAAACCGGGGTGGGTCAACCCAAGAGTGGGAAGATGACTTATGGGGGAGGCAAAACCTTAGACCTTGAGTCAAGTTATGGCTAGATCCTAACTTCCTCCTATGAGCCATTATGGTACCCTAGGTTAGGACCTTCCGTAGAAAGGTAAGTTGACTTAATCAATTTAAAGATTGAGGTAACCTTAAATGTCACCTAAGCTGTAAAGAACTAAGGATATACAAAATGAAAGCACATATATTGAGTATGATTCTTTGAACCCAAGTATGCCATCTCTGATGGTCATGAAGAAAAGTCACTATGGATGTGATTGATGGTATGTGATTGAGCCCGGATGAGAAAATTTCCATGAGTCCAATGAGGGGACATAAAATGAACCTTGAGCATCATAAGAGATGTATGACATACAGTTTGAAGAATTGCATATGAAAATAATGTGCTTGAAAAGGGTTAAAGTTGTAAAATCTCAAAGAAATCCTTGGGAAGGGTAGAGTCATGAGTCAATCCAAAGGTCAAGTAGGGTGTATTAAAGGTACATAGGACCGAAGAGATTAGGAGTTGATTGTTCCCTGAGTACATAAGACCATGTGGTCGGGAGGTAACAACTAGGTTTTCCTAAGGTCCATGACTCAGGAGAATAGCTACATTCATGTTGATCATGTAGCCGAATGAGTG
This sequence comes from Alisma plantago-aquatica, assembly GCA_963693085.1. NCBI lineage: Eukaryota > Viridiplantae > Streptophyta > Magnoliopsida > Alismatales > Alismataceae > Alisma > Alisma plantago-aquatica. Next base: position 820,905,418 of record OY856411.1, on the reverse strand, counting down.
AATGTGAGAGGCACTCCCTTGATGAATGAGTATGAGATAACTCCAAAAGTACCTATACCACTAGAGACCTCAAGGAAGTGTCTAAGGCTTATAATACATGAGATGTAAATATAAAGGGTACAAGAAGTCATATAATAGTGAAAATCTTAAAAGGAAGTTGTGCACAAACTCAAGAATGAGAAAAGACACTTGACTTCATGAAATACAAAGAATATCGGGAATTAAAAAACATGTATGGTTTAGAGTCATGTTGAGAATATATCAACCTAAAATGAGAAATTTCAAGGTAATGTGTGGATATACCATCTCTGCTCTTGGAATGAAATGAATTTTGTATTTGGTCTGCAATCAAGTGCTTATTTCAACTCATTATGAGTGAGAGAGATTGGATAAAAATATTTTATGTTTAAAATTGAGATATGAGATTGAATCTCCTAAGTTGAACATAATGACATGATCTAGGGTCGGAGATGTTACCTCACCCTTATGTGAAAGCAAATGAATAATTGGTTGGAAACCTAGGTGAGAAGGTAATCACCAAGTGAAATTGAAATAAAAAATGAAAATATAATTATTAAGAGATGATATCATGTAAATACTAAGGATGTGGATATACCTTGAATTGAATTCAAGTATCAATCTAAGTAATAATGAGACGAGTTTGCATATCAATAAAAGATATTAAAGATATCTAAGAAGGTTTCTAACAATGTTTTTCAAATCAAGTTAGGTTCTCATTCACCTTAAAACTTACTAGGTTTGATTTTTTTTGGGACACAATTCTTTTCAAGGAGGGTTGAAAGTGATATCCTCAATTTTGTGAAATTGAGTTATATAAATAAATTGATTTGTAAATTCTCCAATAGTATTATTGGTGGAATAATAATATTAATGACCTTGGTGGAATTGGTGCTTGTGGCACAAGTTAAAGAAATAGAACGAATTAGCACATAAATAAATGTTAATGACATTATGAGACGTAGGTTAAAATACATGTGAGGAAGTGGTATTATAACATCTTCCTAGATGACTAGTCCAATTTTGAGGACAAAATTCCTATAAGGGGGAAATGATGTTATAATCTGGTTTTTCCCCTATTTTAATATATTTACTTCCAAGTAATGTAACACGAAGGACACATTTAAAAGATGGCTCTCTCTATGTTTCTAATTTGGAAATTGTGGTTTGAACCTGCAAATACTCCATATACGATGGATTTTGTGTAGTTCACTACTTTCAACAAACCATTAATAAAATTTGGACAAAAGAAAAATGGAAAATCCAATAATAAAGACATTTCTAATGGTAATAGATAATTGGTATTTTATATGCAGAATTGTGTGGAGTATTCTAGAAAAGAGAGTTTTTGGTCACAAATAAAGAATCATGATTTTGTTAATTGTTGGACAACTGAAGGAAAATAAGTGGTGTTGTGTTTTATATAATTAAAAGAATAATTGTCTAACCCACTTTGGCAACATTAGCTTTAAGGCACCCGATGGTCTTTTTGATAATATGACTTTTGGTATGCATAAATATAATGAGAAAAGGAAGAGGATTCTAGAAGTTGGAAGAAAGAGGAGATTCCATGAGATAATGGTAATTGTTTTAATGAGATGTTTAAACATATTAAGTTTGTATATAAGACCTATTCCCATAATTTCCAAGGAAAGCAAGTATAAGACGGGGAAAGGAATTTATTTGTTTTCTTACAAAAATTTGGAAATATTCATAATCGGTGGAGAGGAAAGAGATTATTGGAGTTAAAAGGAAGTTCTTTTATTCTTTTGAAAAGGAGAGATAAAAGGAACTATCTAGATCCCAAATTATGAATGTTTCATAAATAAATGACCAATTGGTGCCATATGTTTATATGCCTTACTTTTTGTGTGGCAATCAAGTAAAGTGGTAATTAAGTTATACATGTAAAATGAGTTCCCTTTTAGAAACCATGAAAGATATATTACCGAAGGAAAGAGTGTTCTTTGGGTGCAACCGACCTTGCTAAACCCAAATATAGTAATAGGCAAGTTATTATGAGTCACGATAGGATCAATGCCAAAGAAGGCATGATCCACAGAAGGTTTCCTGAGCAAGGGTATATATGAACCCATATAGGGCTCCATCCTCAGCGATGGTATTTCCTAGACCAGGTAGAAGAGAAAGGGAGACTTTTAGGAGGGGATGCCCGTCGGCCAGGGAGACGTGAGGCAGCAATTGTTTTGCACTAATAAACAACATGTCTTGGTGCTGGCAAGGGTCCCTAGTAGCTGGATCATGGACTCTGCCTCCCCAGCAAGGTCTTCAAGTCTGTCTGATGCCCTGAAGTCATCGGGATTGTCTCCATGAAAACCAGTCTCAATAGCAGCCTCTGATTCACGATGATGATTGCTTGCGACCCACTTAATGGGGCACCAACATCGACAAGTCATAAGAGACTCCTCAGATGGCGAGCAAATATCATGGACGGTCTTCCTCGTCCTATGAAACCTGCAAGTCCATACCCTAGCCCGCATTCACGGTCACACCTATCAGCAACAGGCATCCGAGATGCCCAGGTCTGAGCAGGGCTGAACGAGGGTGCGGGGGGAACTTTGCAGTAGGATTGGACTCTACTTCCCGTCGTGGTGGCCGGCAAGATAACCATGAGTGCCGCAAAGAAGAAGGCCTGGCGCTAGAACTAAGGCGCTGCAACAGTGAGAAGGGAGGGCTTGTTAATGGCGCCTCCGCTGCTGTTGGTTGAGTGCCGGAGATGGATGTTGTGGTAGTACCCTACCCGAATGTAAGGGAGGGACTCGTCGCAGTCAGCAGCCTCAACCACCACAAGGGCCGGCACCGGTGGTCAGCGTTGAGGAGCGCGTAGAATCGCGAACAAGGACCCACACACAGATCTGTCCCCACATGGAGAAGGAAACGGTCGGTCTAACAAATGACGGTTCAACCAAATTAAGGTCTGATGCAGTGGAGAACCGTACACATGAACCACGTCCAAACTAAACAACATGGCGCCATACAGGACCAATGATCAAACGCCATGTGGTATCCTATTGAGGTACCTTTATGTTTTATGATGTTTATCTTCAAAAAATCATAGAAAATGGTAGGGTTATCCAAATATAGCAAACTTATATACCAAACCGATCAGAAAAATGAGAGAAATGTAAATAAAATAGTTTCATTGCCTAAATATGATCCTAGTTCTATAAGTGTATCTAATAAATGGACATAATGTGTTTATCACATGGAAATCCTAGATCTGAGAGATAATATGCTAAGTACATTGGATATTGTTATTTCCTGACCTAATCTAATATTGTGTAATGGACGCTAAACTAGGTTCTAAGTCAAATATCATTAATAATGATGATCTCTTATTCTTTTGAAGTCATTAATAAATATGATTAGGGTCAAATGATGATACATCCTAATATGTATAGATCTTACAACCACATGATCCGATTTATTGGAAACATAATGTGATAATCATCCTATAGTGATGTTTAGGGTTTTACCTAAGGCTCGAATAGGAACCGTGATGTTGTGGGATTAGGGTTTGATACCCTTATTCTTAACCTAAACCTAATATAACCCTTAACCCCAGTCTAAGACCTAGGTTAGGTCCCTTTAGTATGTTATGATTGTATGGTGACACTTTAGGGTTGTTTACAATTACAAATCATGTTGATTGACTGGATGCACGCTTTCTTTCTGACTATACTTGATGATTGGATTGCATAAAGTACAATTGAAATATTCTGCATGGCAAAGGTATGTGGTTAATCTTATGCTTACATGTATTGACTTCTGATGTTTGTAGAGGTCTCGACCAAGATTGAATGAATGATATCTTTTGGATGTACATTTATTTCATACAAATTTTAAAGTCCCTATGAGTATCATGTAAAGTAAATAATGATATTTTGAACCCTAGGTTACATTGATTGAAGGGTAACACACATAAATGCAATGATGGATAGTGGATACACTAGAGATAGTAGACCATATATGGGTTATAATATGAAAAAATACATGTTCTTATCTGCAAATAATTGATGTTTGATTATATGTAATTGTGATTATTGGATGAACCCACGTACCCATATAGAAATATGTTGACCGCCTTTTGTTTGTCAGCATTTTAGATAGTTGATACACAAGATACAAGAATAAGATAAAGATTAAATCCATCGAAGGTAATAAAGCTATGGAAGAGGATTAGATAGTTTAGTATTTCTTCTCTCGTGTATAAGGTAGTTTCTTCTATTAAAAATTCATGTTACTCCTTTGAGGAGTAAAATTTGAAGTTATGTATTCATTCAATGTTAATTTAATGTAAATTTTTTACTATTATGTATTATTTGTTAAATCTGATCCAGGAAATTAGAGTAATGATCCTCGACTTTAAGGTCCTTTGGACACTCAAAAGTGGGGGTCGTTACACATGTTGTATGGCCTCTTCTCTTAGATCATGGAGTAGTGGTAAAAAAGTTGAATAGCCTCTCCTAAGAAAGTCATTTATAGTGAGAAAAAAATATACGGGCTTCCAATATGGTGTCCAAGTGGCAATCCAAGGTTGTTCATATGATGGGTCCTAGAATCCTAGTCACAATCTATTTCATCTTAAGGGATCTGAATGATTTGTTTGTCCCTTTTTCATCCAGCTCCCAGGCCTTAGTCTAGGAAAATGTGATCTTTGTAACCATTGGGAAAACAACAAGGTCTGATACATGAGATGTGTGATCATCTTCTACGTGGAGGAGCATAGATGATGGTGGAAACCTAAAACATCTCAAACTGGAGACATAGGTTGTCTTCCTCAATGAAAGATGTTGTGGTTCATGTGCTAGTGATGTACACAGTGACATTCCTATGTCCTAGTCTTTACTTGAGTCTAGTGTGGTGAGAAGGGAACCACCCACTTCTGATGAATCCATGGACTTCCTATGAGAAAGATGAAGGAAGGACTCAGTTCCATGGCCACAAACAAAACAAGGAATTATGCGGCATAATTGTAGCTCGGGGGTGATCTTCCCCAGACATATTTTAATATAGTGTCAAAGGATGTTGATTTTTTGGTTGTTGGTGACAAGTCTGAAGGATCCTTTCCTAGACTGATAAGCATCTTGAAGGGGCATAGTTTGAGGAACTCTTCATTGACGATGAAGACAGACAGAATCTTGTGGCCTTATATGGTAGTGATCCATTGAGTCTTATTCTAGTTTCCTCCTTGAGGTATGTAATCCTCATAAAATGAGATCATGTGTGGAGTGGTCATCAACCTAAATATTGTTGGTATGTATGCCCTGAGAGCAAATCATGAGATGATTGGTGGGATACATTAAGATTGATTTGATAAACATCAAAGGCAAGCTTCCAATTCTTTCTGGTTCAGTCATTTGAGATAGTGATAGAACAAATTGAATGTCTAGAGAATGACAATACTCAATGACGTATGCTTTCAGGTTAAGGACCTGAATGATGAGATCATACAGATGCTAAGAGTTTGTACATTCTTGTTTTGTCCCTAGTCGGATGTCATTGTGGAAGGTAGATAGACAACAATGACACACAAGACTAGATTGTGGTGTTGGTTGATAACATAATCTCATTAGTCATGATATAGAGATATCAAACCAAACACATAGGTACTTGTTAGAGAACAAGTGTACCGGACAGACCCACCGTGAGTTTGACACATGGAACCATGACATGGTAGTCACAGTCAGTACTCACAGTGATGGTGGTGAGTGTGATTCTTAGACCTGAAATCACTACACTCAATACATGTCGTTGGGCACACTTTGACATCATCAAACGCAGTCCTGAAACATGGGTTGTTATAAAGGTGATGATTGGGTGGCTTTGACACATGGGGCTTTTGAGGGGTGAGTGATAGATATGGGATTTGTCCCTCCTGAGGGAGTTTGATATCCAAGGCCACTTGATGAGTAGGATTGAGATAGGTGTGCACAAACATGTGTGAATCAGTATGTGATATTGATGTCATACATATCTCGTTCAATCTACTCTGAGATCAAGAAAGTGAATGAACGTTGACAGGATGACTGTTCCATGCCTTGAGTTCATTCGGGATATCAGTGACAAAGGAATTATACATTCGCTGTAACACCATTCATGGATTGTAGGATGAAAGTTGTTCTCCAACTTTCTACTTTCACTTGGGTAGCACTGATGTGTGACTAGGCACCGCTCTTTGCTTGTGAAGTCATAAGTGTTATGGACTTTCACTGCCAACGTGAAATGGACCTGCAGGGTCACACACATAGGATTTAACCTGGAAGAGGAGTTTTGTCCACAAGCAACGTTTAGATTGATTACTAAAGGAGTTAAGTAGTTCAATTAAACACTCAATTAATCGATAGCTCAATATCATATTGTTCAAGGTGTTGGACGCATTGATTGGAGTATCAGATTGATTGAAATCGCAATTGACTGATTCTGCACAACCTGCACTCCCAACCGATCCGCTCATGTGATGAACAGGTCGGCTGAGGTTGCTGAACCGGTCGGCTCAAGTGTTGAACCGATCGGATCAAGCCTAGGATGAAACGAGCAGTTCAAGTGTTGAACCGATCGGTTCAACTGGTGCAACCGAGCAAGTTGGGAAAGTCAGGTCGGTGAGAATTTTCCTTGCGTTTCACTTGCCCAATTTTATTGGAACAAGGATTTGTATTCGATACCAATTAGAAATGAAAGAAGGAAAGTCAATCGGGAACCGACTAGGACTACGAACCGACCGGTTCAGAAGTAAACCGATCGTCTCATGGGTCCCAACCGATCGGTTGGTGCTCCAACCGACCGGTTCAGCTCCCCAACCGACCGGTTCACTTGTGAACCGATCGGTTCAGGTTGCGAGTTGGTTGCTTTTTGTGGAAAATCTCGAACCCTTCTACTCCTTCTTTAGTCCCACATTGCCCGAGATGGAGAACCCTGTCCCATGACCCTCCTATATATATAGGGGTATTGGGGGCTTCTCAAAGAACAACTCAGTGCAACCAGTTGCTCTGCAAAGTTGTCGTTCAATCTAGTTTTGGTAACCGAGAGAGAGCCCGAGCAAGTGCTTCCTGCAAAAGGGAGGTGCAGCAAGGGAAGGACAACTGCAGTTGCAACTGGAGGCAAGAGAGTGTGTTGGCGACTCGTACGTCAACAGGAGGATGTGACTCCTTCCACTTCCATGTGAGACAAGGAGTGTGGAGTACCAGGTGGTCCCTGTGGACTACTTCAGAGGCGGGAGGACACTGCCGCTTAGGAGGACAACTGTCATCCGACAGTCCAGTAGGAGGAGAAGTCGTCAGTCCCGATGCGACCAGGAGATGCAGAGACGTCGTCTAAGACCGGAGTTGAAGACCGCGCATAGCGCGAGGTATTGTCACTGAGCAAGCCTCAGAACAAGGTATGATTCCACAAACCATCCTTTCCTATTATATAGACGTTGACGCATTTCCTCGTACTGGGTTTGGGGGAGAAAATTTTTGTTTCCGCTGCCTTCTCTGCCTCCCCTAAAACCCAACAGTGGTATGAGAGCCAGGTCAACTGCTCTATATTTTAGGAATATTGATGTGATCGATTTTGGTTTGTCGCCTTTATTTATTGCATACGATGCAAATAATATCGGCTTTATGCATGTCCAATCCTAAATCCACAAATCCCAAATTACATATATGATATGTATTATTAATGCACTCGATACACGTCGCCCTTAAACGAGTTTTGTGGTGGATGTGTGTAGCATGATTATGGCCTATAAACCCCTATTTGTGTGTGGTTGTTTGTGGTTGCTTGCATCTCGGTCTGCGCACCGATCTTCCCTCTCTTATTCCTGATGTAACTCGAAATAATTCGAGATTCTTTCCTACCTTTGCTCCCCCCAAATGTAACTCGGGGTTTCTTCTTTTAAGCAATATAATAATAGGATAGATTTTATTTCCTGTTATGTCGAAGACCGGCGGACATCAAGACAATAGCTGAAACGATCGGTTCAAGGCGTGAACCGATCGGTTGACGTTCCAGAAGGTCGGTTCAAGGAGTGAACTGATCGGTTGATGACCGGTTCGAGGAGCGAGACGAGCAGGTGGCGGACATGATGAGATGCACGACGACCAGGTGAACCAATCGGTTGGAGGAGCCAACCGATCGGTTGGTGGCACCCAGACGACCGGCTAGAGAGTACAGATCATTCATGTGATGAGTTGATCAACTCGGATGACAAGGCACAGATGTTCATCTTGTAAAGGTTGCATGTGATGTTGACCTAGATGACCGTGATTCCTCTTGGCTCGAGGAATCACATTAGGATGGCCATAATCATCGCTTTTATCATTTTGCATGTTTTCTGTGGGATATAGCATGTATATGATACATACTATGTATTGTGGTGATTGGATATGTATATGTATATAAAACCAAATCCCTCATTAAAATATTAAGTTTTAGATGCCTTCCAAATGCGACACACGTGAAAAGATTGATCGACCAAGTGTGGGCACGCCCTAGCGTGGTGCACCGTCTATCTCGTGGAAGCGTGAAGGATGAATGTGTGGGTCTACCCTAGCAGGGTGCATATTCATTGTGTTTGCTTTGGGTCGGACTTAACAAGGCGATCTAGATGGGATCTAGTACCTTGAGGCATGGAGATGATCATTGCAAAGAGTTGTATATGACATCTTATCAAGAGTTGCATATGATGCAATTGGCAAGAGTTGCCTACCTGAGAGATCTAAGTTGTGGGCGATCAGCCCTAGATGACTCATGACTTAGAGGATTTCAGGATCTTGCCCACTAGAAGGTTGTATGCTGCAATCTTCCGAATTGATGGTGAGGGCTATCAATTTGAAGTAAAATAGTGGGAGCGATAATTAATTAAAGGACTAATGTTTATCGTCAACTTTTCAAATCAATCAAACAAGTCAAAAAAAGGTTTTTGGACTAAAATTGCATATTTTCCTTTTGTAGTACAAATGGCAAAAAACAACAACAACTTTATTTCCGATCGGTCTTTGAGACCAACAAATTAAATGGGCATAATTCCACGACTGGTTAGGACATTGAGAAGTGTTCTCAATCGTAGAGTGAAAGCTCTACGTCCTAGTTATACCAGAACCAGATGAACTCAATCCCACCACATCAATGGCTGAAAGTGTGCTTATGGAAGAATACCGAGGATGACATTGATAAGGAGTGCTTGATGTTGTGTTCTCTGAACTACGAGTTGCAGAGACAACATGAGACATATGATGTCTCCAAGATATTGTCCTAGTATGTCATGACATAATGAGATCCAGTAAGGTATTCACACACTCAATGTGGTTGGGTATGTGGAAAACCTGACTAAGAAGGATTTCCTCTAAGCCAAGAGTTGGCTATTGGTATGATACTGCAAATGTTGCGAGAATCATACAATTCATGATAAGATACAACATGAACAACTTTGACAAGCGTTGACAGAGTTGTTGGACATGTTGAGGATAGTAGAGGCAAAGATGAAGAAAGACAAACCATAATCTTTGATGTGATCAAAGAAAAGGTAATTCTTAAGGGCAAGGATAAGGGCAAAGCAAAGAAGTGTTCTCGTGCTAGCCAGCAATCCAAGCCGTCTTCAGCCTCAAGGCACATGGGGAAAGGATGTATGAGGGATTGACCTCTATATCTGGAAGAACAAAAGAAGATGCAGGATGGGATGGAAATCTCCACCTAAGGTATCATGAAATGAACCACTTCTTTATCTAAGGTATATGATACCAGGATATGGATATATCATATATGATATGCAATATCCACAGAGAAGTGATGGCCTTTGTGAAAGGACCAAGAAAGAAGTACCCATCATTGGAGCAAGTGTTGCTGCCATAGATAGGAGTATCTTTCAGTTTATTTCAACCTAAAGGGCACGAAATAGAGTTGAGAACTTCTATTTCATATATTTCCAATAGATAGAAACACTTTATGTTTGCATATTGTATGACAATGATGGCAATTATTAAAGTTGATGTTTCAATCTTAAAGATATGATCTTTGTGGCAATGCCTTGTTTATCTTGTGATACATGGTATGCATAAGATAAAATGATACCTAAAGTTATAGATAACTCAAACAATCAAATTAGCATCAATCATGAGAAATTCATTTCTAGTTTCCATGTGATGGATAAATCTAGACTCTTTTGGTTAGAGAACCAGTAAGAGACATGAATATCTTGGACATGATTAATCAATCTTCACTAATGGTAGTGAGATAATGATTATCCTATTAGGTATAATACATGTGATGTATTTACATACCTATTGGAATGAGTTCTAATACTTCAAATGGTGTTTAGAGAAATACCAATATGAGTATCTTGAAGTGTTCAAGATTATCATAGATGAAGTACAAATTTGGTAAAGTGTTAATTCTTGATGAGATCAATGAATGAAATACTTGGACCAAATGTTTGAGATCCTTTTGAGTGATTATGATAGTGTATCATAGTGAACTCATGATTAAGGCATGGTGATGTCTAAATCAAGAAGGAATCATACTCTAAAGGAGTTAGAGAATGATTATCAAATAACTGAATTCTTCTTAATAAAAGAATACCCCACACTAATAAAGGACATTGAGAATCACAAGGAGTTGTGAGTTCTTATATATTTGACAGATACACCTCAATTATCTATGTGGTGAGTTGTTCATGTGATGAGTCAACTATCTAGATAAATATGAGGAACCAAATTTTGAGTTATGGTTTATGACCATTACATCCTAAATGACATCCATGTCAACCATAAGGTATGACCTTGATGGTAGCACTCATTGGATGAAATCCATAAGTGCAAATGAGTCTTAAGTGTTAAGACACATGTATAACATTTTTGAAAAAGGATGATGCTTGTTGATTGCAACTTAATGACTAAGACATTTGGCATATGGATACTAAAACCGCATTCCTATGAGGAATAAAACAAAGATGTGTACGTGACACAACCTTTAAGGTTTATGAATCCAATAATGCAAATGAAGTCTATAAGTTACAATGGACTAATCAATATGATTGATTGAGTACAAGCAACTCAGAATTAGATCTTTACTTTGATGATATAGTCAAAGGGTTTGACTGATATGTCAAAGATAAGAACGGATCTGTGATTTAGTGGGAGCATATTCACATTCCACATGTTGATGTGAAATGAAAATGTTCTAGAATGGAAATCCAAAAGTGGAAATTATCTTTAAGGAAGATAGAGATGTTTCCTATGTGATAGGAATAGAGATAGTTCTCAAAAAATCTCTTGACCTAAAAGAGAAAGCATACATTGGCATTCTGTACAGAAGTGTTCAGTATGCACAGATTCAGTGGGAGAAAACTTGTCCATGCTACATGGAGTTAGTATCCCAAGGCCAAGTGTCCAATTCTTATGAAGAATATGAACACTAAGAATAGATATGGATCTATCATGTATGTAATCATCCCATTATCTTGCATGTATGGACATGGCAAGAATAAAATGCATTCATCATCTTGTATGTATGACATGACAATTTGATGTGCTCATCCTGTTAACTCGTATGTGGGACATGACGAATGGATGTATGTCTTCTTCCAGTAAGGGTTACTGGAATACCATGAGAACTTGATAAGTATTTGAGAAGTACTAGTTCTATGGTGATAAGGAAGAGTTTGATGTAAAGAGTTACATTGATGCGAACTTCCGAAAGGACATAAAATTAATTGCAAAATATACATAGGATGTATAAAAGTGAAAGTTTGTTAATAATTGGAAGTGTTCCAATAAAACCATTTAAAAGGAAATGCCGAGTATCCGTGTGTTAAAGAACAGCAGTGGATACTGTATGGATCTGGAAGTTCATGAGATGAACTTATAGATATTCCACTCATTGATGACAAGTATGGAATCCTTGATCATGCAATGTGGCTAAAGGTTAGCAAAGGAATACTAGATCGCATATTACAAAAACTCCATCTCATACATGTGACGTACAGTGAAGAGATGAGAGACATGCAATTTATACTGACTTTGGCAAGGTGTTTCCATTACTCACTATGTTCGCACTAAGAGCACAGTAACATGTGGGACATGTTTGAAGATCATTATGAATATGATTCAAGTGTGATTGGCTCACAGTGCAAGTGGGAGTCTATTGGTATGTATGCCCTGAGAGCCAATCATGAGATGATTGGTGGGATAAATTAAGATTGATTTGATAAACATCAAAGGCAAGCTTCCAATTGTTTCTGGTTCAGTCATTTGGGATAGTGATAGAACAGATTGAATGTCTAGAGAATGACAATACTCAATGACGTATGCTTTCAGGTTAAGGACCTGAACGATGAGATCATACGGATGCTAAGAGTTTGTACATTCTTGTTTTGTCCCTAGTCGGATGTCATTATGGAAGGTAGATAGACAACAATGACACACAAGACTAGATTGTGGTGTTGGTTGATGACAGAATCTCATTAGTCATGATATAGATATATCAAACCAAACACATAGGTACTTGTTAGAGAACAAGTGTACCGGAAAGACCCACCGTGAGTTTGACACATGGAACCATGAGATGGTAGTCACAGTCAGTACTCACAGTGATGGTGGTGAGTGTGATTCTTAGACCTGAAATCACTACACTCAACACATGTCGTTGGGCACACTTTGACATCATCAAACGCAGTCCTGAAACATGGGTTGTTATAAAGGTGATGATTGGGTGGCTTTGACACATGGGGCTTTTGAGGGGTGAGTGATAGATATGGGATTTGTCCCTCCTGAGGGAGTTTGATATCTAAGGCCACTTGATGAGTAGAATTGAGATAGGCGTGCGCACGCATGTGTGAATCAGTATGTGATATTGATGTCATACATATCTCGTTCAATCTACTCTGAGATCAAGAAAGTGAATGAAAGTTGACAGGATGACTGTTCCATGCCTTGAGTTCATTCGGGATATCAGTGACAAAGGAATTATACATTCGCTGTAACACCATTCATGGATTGTAGGATGAAAGTTGTTCTCCAACTTTCTACTTTCACTTGGGTAGCACTGATGTGTGAGTAGGCACCGCTCTTTGCTTGTGAAGTCATAAGTGTTATGGACTTTCACTGCCAACGTGAAATGGACCTACAAGGTCACACACATAGGATTTAACCTGGAAGAGGAGTTTTGTCCACAAGCAACATTTAGATTGATTACTAAAGGAGTTTAGTAGTTCAATTAAACACTCAATTAATCGATAGCTCAATATCATATTGTTCAAGGTGTTGGACGCATTGATTGGAGTATCAGATTGATTGAAATCGCAATTGACTGATTTTGCACAACCTGCACTCCCAACCGATCGGCTCATGTGATGAACAGGTCGAATGAGGTTGCTGAACCGGTCGGCTCAAGTGTTGAACCGATCAGCTCAAGCCTAGGATGAAACGAGCGGTTCAAGTGTTGAACCGATCGGTTCAACTGGTGCAACCGAGCAAGTTGGGAAAGTTAGGTCGGTGAGAATTTTCCTTGCGTTTCACTTGCCCAATTTGATTGGAACAAGGATTGGTATTCGATACCAATTAGAAATGAAAGAAGGAAAGTCAACCGGGAACCGACCAGAACCACGAACCGACCGGTTCAGAAGTGAACCGATCGGCTCATGGGTCCCAACCGATCGGTTGGTGCTCCAACCGATCGGTTCAGGTCCCCAACCGACCGGTTCACTTGTGAACCGATCGGTTCAGGTTGCGAGTTGGTTACTTTTTTTGGAAAATCTCAAACCCTTCTACTCCTGCTTTAGTCCCACATTTCTCGGGATGGAGAACCCTGTCCCATGACCCTCCTATATATATAGGGGTATTGGGGGCTTCTCAAAGAACAACTCAGTGAAACCAGTTGCTCTGCAAAGTTGTCGTTCTCTCTGGTTTTGGTAACCGAGAGAGAGCCCGAGCAAGTGCTTCCCGCAAAAGGGAGGTGCAACAAGGGAAGGACAACTGCAGTTGCAACTGGAGGCAGGAGAGTGTGTTGGCGACTAGTACGTCAATAGGAGGGTGCGACTCCTTCCACTTCCTTGTGAGATAAGGAGTGTGGAGTTCCAGGTGGTCCGTGTGGACTACTTCAGAGGCGGGAGGACACTGCCGCTTAGGAGGACAACTGTCATCCGACAGTCTGGTAGGAGGAGGAGTCGTTAGTCCTGGTGCGACCAGGAGCTGCAGAGACGCCGTCAAAGATTGGAGTTGAAGACCGCGCATAGCGCGAGGTATTGTCGCCGAGCAAGCCTCGGGACAAGGTATGATTCCACAAACCATCCTTTCCTATTATATAGACGTTGACACATTTCCTCATACTGGGTTTGGGGGAGAAAATTTTTGTTTCCACTGCCTTCTCTGCCTCCCCTAAAACCCAACAAATATATGGGCAAGTACTTTTGGTCTTACATCTTTTGAGATGTAGGATGCTGGAAGTTCCTTCATTACCTCTTATTTGTGCATGGGGGAGCTATGTATCACTTTGGATAGAGATATTTCTCCTTCTACGACATCATAGAATTTAATTATTCAAGAAATTGTATTAACTATGAGCTTTTAGGATTAGTTTCTTCACAAAGTTCTAGAGTAGGAGGTACTTGTTTGGCATTTATTCCAGGGATGAAGACTTTGCTCATCTTCACTTCACACGTATCAAAAAGGAGTCCTACACAAGTGATTACCTTGTCTCTACCTTTATTGAGGGGTTAAGGAACTTGTATTGAGATGGTGTAAGCCACTACTGGTGTTGTTTTTTATTTGTGTGCTTCATATTAACTTACAATAGTGAGGCTGGGAATTGAAATTTTTGGGGATTTTCTAGAGTAGGTGTCTTAGGTACCCACATACTTGCTCGAGTTGCCCTAGGTGATCTCTAATTTTTCTAATTGGTATTCTAGATCCTATGTGGATCACTGGCTTCTTCTCTTGGATTGTGGCAATGATTCATGCAATTGTGGACCAATTTTTTAGAGTTTTCTTCAGAGAACTAACAAGCCTAAGGCTAAATATTCAAATTATGATATGATCGACATGGTGTTGGATGATGAAGGAATCTCTTTTGTTGTGACTGTATTGACCTCACTAGACTAAATTATGTCATTTAAAGCATGCTCAAGGGAATGGCGCACATCCATCTAGTACCACATAGCTTTATGGAATTCACAGAAGGCATATGCATTTTAACACTTTGGTAGAGAGTACGGTAGGTCCCTTATAGAAGGAAACTTCAAAAAATTCTTGATGTTAGGGAGGATAGATCTAAAAGAATATCTTAATGGTTTGAATTTCTTTTCTCGCTTGACATGCTCTTCTGATGAAGAAGTCACTATTGGTAGTTTTTCTTGGATGGTAGGTTGTTTGTTGCAAGAGGATTGTTTTCCACCGATTATTATGTGGGTGGTTGAAGGTAGTGGTGTGTACTTGTAGAATTAGTTTCATGGAAGCTAATATTGCAGTGCCATATACTGAGAATGGAAGTATTGGGTACCAAGTGGCATCACTTGCTACTATTATGGCACCATAACATTAGTATCTTGGGATGGTTGAGTCTGAACTGAAGATATTTGCATAGTTGGATGTTTTTCTTATTGTTGTCTATTGGAATTAACATAGCTCATACTATAAATTCTACCTCTTTAGTATTCATTGATTTTGACTTCTAATTGGCTATATTGGATGTGGAATGTGGTGAGGCCTATTTTTTGATAAACCCCTATCTTGATAGAATTCTAAATATAAACCCATGCTTAAATAAATTATGGGAAAGTATTGTACCTGAATAAAGAAATAAAAGCCATGAGTGTAGGTCTAGACATCATGAGTAACACAACAAGTACCTCCTTATCTATAGGCGTGATTTTAACTAGTTTGCCAACTCCCACCATTGTACAATGAA
Source organism: Alisma plantago-aquatica (assembly GCA_963693085.1). NCBI lineage: Eukaryota > Viridiplantae > Streptophyta > Magnoliopsida > Alismatales > Alismataceae > Alisma > Alisma plantago-aquatica. The sequence goes on along the minus strand of OY856411.1, from coordinate 820,889,500 downwards.
CTCAAAGAAATTCCCCTCTATTTTCTATAATAGTGTTTCTAGATCCTCCTTAGTGGGGACCTGACCTAGTTTTCGGGCATATTTATTAATACACTTTTCATCCATACATTACCAAGTGGTGATTTTCATCATATCTTATTTGTTGTACCATGCTACAGCTTGTCTTGTAAAAGTTAATAGTAAATCAGAACCTTGTCATCATCTTGACTCAACTATGTTTGAGTAGTATGACTTGGTATGGTCTAGTGGATCTCTTTTCTCAGAGTATTTGTGGAACTTTGGAGTGATGAAGTAATCATGTAACTCCACATCATGGAATAATAAAAATGAATGTATTTGTATCATATTTTTTTCCTTCTAACTATTTGAGCTTATGCAAAATCTCAATCATGATGGGATCTATGCTAGATCGTTGTGACTACCTCTTCTTGGTAGGCTACTACAACACATATTAAAATCGAATTTTGTTGTTGGAAGCCTCATGCATACTAGTGGTGGGAATATATATGGTCCGTCCATGTATGTATTATACCAAGATGGAGGTAGTTGATAAAAAAATGTAGGATGGTAAATGATCCCCCATTTTTCATGTACTACATTCGAACCTTTGTTGCAGTGTTGACCTTCTCTATGACTTCAGAATTTTCCTCATTCCTTCAGTCTCTCCTTGATTTTTATTCATCTTGGCCCCATCATCCAAAATGGGTACATGTATTGTCAATTCATGGATTACTAAGACCGATTTGACATTCACACATGGTCATTAGGGATATGGCACAACTAAAGTGGTTTTATTTGACAAATAGGGGTTCCACATGCCATATGGAAATAATGACATTAATGAACTGGAATGTGGAGCTCCTTTTCTAGTGGACCCTTGATGATACCACCCTTCAAATTTGTGTTGTATGTATGCATGAATGTGGCACTTGCTGGATGTTTTGACATGCATTGCGGAGGAACTTCTTGAGAGGTAGAAGCTTCAAGTACCAATGTGGTTTCTTTGGGATTCTCTTATCCAACTAAATTGTTTTTTGTTGTTGTCCATCTCCGTTGACACCACTATTAGTATGTTGGTCCACATTTCTACTATTGTCCATTTGGATACATCATTTGCAAGAATATTCATGCACAAACTCAATGGGATTCTCATGACATCTTCAACTCAGGTTAGTGACATTCAAGAGCATGGTTTAGTATGGAATAAGAGAACATTTTGGTTTTTTGAGAAATTACCATGCACATGCATTATATTATCTGAAAAGTGAGAGGACTTCTCCGTTCGTTTATGATATTTAAAAATGATCCTTCATGGTCTTTCCTAATTTTGTTGGGATGAATAATAGCTATAATGGTGCTTTTTATGATTGAATATTTGGGGATTGTATTTTCCTTTGACTTGGGTGATGCGAAAGGTTTAACTAGTACATTTTTTGTAATGGCCTCACTTTTTAGTGTCCCCTAACAAAGGGAGGACCTTAAAGTCAAAAGATATTACCCAAATCCCCAAGATCCACATTTAAAAAATAATAGCAAATAATTTCCATTATTTTAAAAGTATTTTTTTACAAGATGCATAAATATGCTCCTCAAAGGAGTTACACAAACTTTTAATATGAGAATTATATCAGAAGAAGCATTTATCTAATCCTTCTTTACTTAGATATACTGCCTTTGATCTGATTCACCATGTCTTGAGATCTTCATATATTGCAATTCCCTAAGATGTTGAAAATTCAAAACCCAGATTAGTATATTTCTATATTGTGTATGTTGAGGTAAGAAAAATATACACATGTAGGTATAACAACCTAACAACCGCATCAAAAATTATACTACATAATCAGACATTCTTTTTTTTATAATTCTCAACCAACATTTGCTCAATACATGTGGTGTACCCTCTCTTTAGGAGTAATTTCTACTGAGTACCCTCTCATCAAAGGTTTTGTCTCTTTAGTGGAATAACATACCTTCCCTCTCTCGGGCTTGGTATTATATTGGCCTTCCTTTCCTAGCTTGGCTTATCACAACCTTCCCTCCTATGGGCTAGGTTTTGTACAGGTCTTCCTTTCCTGGCTTGGCCTATTAGTGACCTTCCTTTTCCGGCATGATCATTAGTCATCACAATGAATTTCTTTCTCCCACATATTCATTCAACCCACCAGAGATAGCATATTGGGTGTGAGAAATTTATGTTCATATAAGATGATACACATAAGGCATTATTGTTTGCATGAAGTAAATAAAAAATCAAATAGTTTAATTGCAATCCATTCATGAAACTTTAGAAGACATCAGATGTCGATCGGAGTGAGTATTCATAAACGTAACCACATACCTCAGCTTCATGCAGGAACCATGCAACATGAACTACAAGCATATTTCCAAACGTACACGCATTCAACATAATCAACCAAAGTTATCTGCATGTATGTATACCCTAAGGTGTCACCATACATATCTAAAATACTAATCATGGTTTAATCTAGGTTTTAAGTTTACTTGGAATAGAGTTATCATTCGAGTTATATCTCTAAGTAAACATTTTAACATATTCAATATCTTAATTATCAAATAGAGGGTTCCTTTTGTATTTATCATCCTACAAACATGTTCTAGGTATATTTTTGAATAGGAAGCATAATGAAGTTCTGTAATATTTTATTTATATTCCACTCATTCACTTGATCAATTTTATATGCAATTTTTCTATTTTTAGACAATCCTAGAATTTTTTTTGATTTTCATAAAATATACTACATGAAAGATTAAATACCTTGAGCATGGGTGACATGATTGCCTCTTATTGGGCCACACTGCCTGGGGGAAATCCTTAGCTGGATAAGTGGGGTGTGGCTTGCACCCTGGTCCACACTTGAGTGGAATGGGCCAATGCCAAATCAGCTCTCGGCTTTCCCTCTCTCCCTCATCTTTGCACAAGGTCATGCACTGAAACACTCCCAGTGTTGTTCTCAGTGTCGACCCCCCCTAGAATGGTTGATGGCTTTGACAACTAGAGTTCATCCCTATCGCCTCTTTGATGCCCTGGGGAGGCATCCACCCTTCCTCTTTTGTCATACTCCCTCTCTTTCTCTTTTGATTTCTTGGCCTTGCGCTCTGGCCCACAGAACATGATTATGTTTTCTTTGCCATTTTCCACCATTGGTCTATGCTCATTACTCGTTTGATGAATTGTTCAACAAGGGGTCAGTCATCCAGAATCCCTCTCACTGTCTGTAGGTGTTCCCAGATTTCTTGGCCACCACTCTACCTTGCTGACTCCAAGGGTTTCTCTTCAGCGGTGCACAACTCCTGTAGACACCGACTCCATGTTGTCATTGCCCCAACTGTTCTTGTGGCAGCCACATCCCATGAAGACTCAAAAGGAAAGGGGATGAAGTAGTTTGCATGTTCCTTCCATCCTTGCACCATGGTGGCAAGCATCATGTCATGAGATGCAAGCAAACCACCATGGATGAGGAGTAGCATTGGCATGGTGAGGAGAGAGATAATTGCTTTTGAACTACTATGAAAGAATACACATCAGGGAATGACTAGGGGATTGGAGTATTCCATCTTCTATTCATGCCGCCTCTTATATAGGTACAAAGATTTGAAGATTGATGGGTAGTTTCCATATAATTTTTGTAATGCAATTGGCAAGGCATCTCTTTAGGAAAGGATCAACTATATCCCTCCCTCCTTTACTCATAATAAGAGATGCCATATCTTTCATTCTATAGGCCCAAAAGTTACATAAAGGAAACCACCACTCTCTCATTAAAACTTGGATTTATCAATCCTCGTTGTAAAAGGGGAAATAAATTGATATATTTCTTTTACACTTCAAGAAAATCATCTAGTCTAATTATCCTTATCTGAATTAATCATACTTTCATTTCAAGTTTTAGTTTTATCTTTACCTATCACAGATCCCACATTCATTTAAAAGGTTGAGTCCAACAAGGGTGGTTGGTTTCTTTAGGCTTGATATTTTAAGGAAATGAAAATATAATAAATTGAATCATTAGGACATTATCAAGAAACTTTTTACAAATATTATACAATCTATAACTTTTTCATCGTTATTGTGGTTGGTCCCAAATTAGGATACTTTTCTTAGAATCCTATAATCTCATATTGAGCCAAGTTTAGTAACAAATGGATGTCTCTAGATATCTTTTTCTCTCTCTTTACATAAGGGAACAACATTTAATTATTACAAGTAGATCCCTCAACCTTCAAGACTTCTATAGGCTTCTAGGAGCATCCTTTCACTACGAAATTCTATGAGAAACTCATTAATACCTTTCCCTACATATATCTATTTTTTCAGATTTATTGAGAAAACTTTTATGTACTAACCTTGCTCTCTAAGTATCTTTTTAAGACAATTACCCACATCAAATGGAATAACCTTTTTATCTCAATTCTAGAATTCTCTTAGTTTCCTCATTAACTCTATGTTCCAAAATCCAGATTGAATTATCCTTATTTGATACCTCAAAACTTGTGGTTTCCATTCATGGCTAGTTAATTACTCCATTATTTAAGAAAATTACAAATTATCTTAGAATCTTCTGGAAACTTGTTTGTTATTCCATAATTCCGTTTTTTGGCAAACCATATTGCTATTATCCTTTATTTATGCATGAATCCCTTTTATTTCTTAAACTTGTTCCACAAGGACCTATTTGAAAAGCAAATAGTCTCATGGGCCTCACTTGGGACATGGGTTGAACCAATACCACAAAGATAACATGATTATTCCATCAATTAGAAAAATTTACTTATTAATTCAAGCCTTATATTTTTATATTTCAAAGTCACCAAATTTGAGGATATTACATTCACCCCTTCTTAAAAGAATTTTTTCCCCAAAATTCAAACCTAGTAAGGTTAAGGTGAATGATAAATCAACTTAGCTTCAAACATTAGGGTTAGAAACCCTTATTGGATATATTTATTTAGACCATCTTGAACAATGTTTTTGTTCTAATATGCAAATTCCTCACATTACGAAGGTTGATACCCAAATTCAATTCCAAGGTATATCTACAACCTCATGCATTACATGCCATTATCACTTGGTGATTACATTTTCACTTATGATTTCAATTTCACTTGGTCATTACCTTTTCACCAAACTTTCCAATCTATTATTAATTGTTTTAACATATGTCAATAAATTTCAACTTAGGCATTCATTCTCATATATCATTTTTTAAACATAGCATGCATCTACCCAATCTCTCACACTCATAATAATATGAAATAAGCATTTAGATGCAGCCCAAATACAAAGATCATCTCATTCCAAGAGCAGAGATGGTGTGTTCACACATTACCTTCAAATTTTGAATTTTGGTTGATTCATCCTTAACAATGACTTCCAAGTCATGAATACTTTTTAATTCTAGATGCTCTCATAGGGTAAGGTGATTTTGTTTCATAATCCCTGAGTCTATACACATCTCCCTTTACGATTTTGTCAATACTATTATGTGACTTCTTGTATTCCTTACATCTACATCTTGTGTCTCATTGGCCTTAGTCATTCTCTTAAGATCTCTAGGGGTATAGGTACCTTTTTGGTGATATCCTCCTGATCCCCAAGAGTCATATAAAATTATGGAGTGTCCCTCACTCTATCCCCTTGGGCCTCACCAACTCAGGAAGGCAGTCAATCTCTCGATCCATGAGCCTTGGGTACACGGGGATGGATATCTCCTGATCTCATGGTCTTTTTTCACATAGGGAATGATCACCTCTTAACCTCATAAGTCTTATATACGTTTAAGAAACCCTAGTTAATTTTAGGATTGACTTAAGGCTCCACCCTTCTTAAGGGTTTTATTGAGATGCCATAACATTATTTCAGTACACATTTTCTAGAAATTTATCTATTAATATTCAACCACATTATTTTATTTATGATTCTTTAACCTGGATTTTCACCATCTCTTATGGTTCACATTATTCACTTTATGTCCCTTTATTGGGTTCATGGTGACCTTCCCTTCTGGGCTTGGCCCCATATTTTCAACCACTTTCTTCATGACTTTTCCTCATGTCCCTTAGATATGACATACTTGGGTTTAAAGAATTACACTCAATATATGTGTTTTCATGCTTCATACAATTAATCTCTAATATTTTAGGTGACGTTCAAGGTTATCTCATTTCTTAAACTGACTTATGAACTCACCACTCTAGGAAAGGTCTTAACTCAGGGCAAGACAACTAATACTTGGCAATAACAAAAGATAACAAAAGCATACTGGAACAAATATGTATATTAACAAAGAAAACATATCTTATAGGCATATTTTCAATTATACCATCCAACATTTACTACCAAAGAGTTGGATTTCTTGCAAATAGTTTATTACCAAATAATTGAAGTTTTTTTCTTTCAATCACTTTACAACCCAAGACTTGAAGTGCTTAGATATAATGGCATAGATATCTTATGTTTCATTTGTTCAAGACCATGTATACAGAAAAACATGAAAAATAGCATACGAGAACAATTATTTCATCCAATATCATATGCCAAGTATTTTGATATATACATAATTCAACAATTCTGTATAGTAGGCCATGTAAGAGGTAGAGAGTACCTTGAAGAAGGAAAATTTAATAACGACACATTCCTCATGTAAACTACAACAACATTCAATGTTTATCAAGAATATTATCTCATTTCACTTTTTCATATTAGATTTTAAACTTTATTAAAGGTTCATCCTGAGGTTTGCCAACTATTTCAAATTATCATAATTCATGCCTATGGTTAGCCAATTATGGATAGAGAACTTGTAAACCATTTCTAAGTCTTTCATCATGTCATATCCATACATCAAGCTGCAAGGTTAGATCAATTTCATTCATATATTATGTTATGTTTGTGCTAAACAAACATATATTAGTGGCTTGATAAACATATATAAAAAAATCCAATTAAGGTTTCCCTAACCAATTACCCGAGGGTGGTTTAATGCTCAATCTCTGTGAGGTCACTCAACTCTATGAGTATTATATGCACAAGATTTGTGTTCCCCTTTGGTTTAGGGTTTTTAGGTCTACCTCACTGGTATCGATCACCAACTTCACAAGAACTAGCCACTCAGCCACAAACCAGACAAAAACATGATATGAAATTCTTTATATGAATCACTACTCATGAAATATTCTTACAAAACTCTCTCTCTTTATCATTAACAACAACTAAAGTCTCATGCAAGGAAACACCAAACTGATCATGAGGCTTCACAACATACTAACATTCCTTACCTCATCAATTTCTTGGGACTCTCTCTCCCTCACCTAGATGGTAGGCACTCATATCAAATTCACATATATGTAAGCAATCTCTTTCTCTATCTCTAGGGTGTGGTCCTCAAAATGACATCTAGATGACAAGAAGACTATAAGAATCTTGCATAGAGAAACTCAACCCATTCACTCAGGAGTAGTCTAATTTAAGACATATTACAACATATGTTTCTCATGATTTCTCATATTTTAGAGGTTGGGTCTCTGACCTTCTCCCTCTAGGTCTCACACTTTCTGGAATTAACCCTATAACTTCTTCTAACACTAGAGGTCCTCCTTTGTAGAATAGGTTGATGCTCTTGCTCATTGATACCTTATCTAAACTTATCTTATCTTATCTTGGAGAAGCACACATAGTTGCATCATTAAATCTTATGTCAAATATTTTAAACTAAATTCTATTATCAATCTGAATGAGATCATTAGAAACCATATTATCTCATGATATAGAACTTAGATTATACCATCCATGCTTATTTCATCTATTCCATATATCACGTATACCAACAAGGATTTATTCATATGATCTAGAACTTACTCCTCTTCTAGCATGATGCCACTTACTTTCACATAGGTGCATGACTACCTTTTCCTCGCACATGAGTGGCAACACTTTTCCTATCAGGGTGCCTAACAGGAGGAGGTTAGGATTTCTAGCCACAACCTGAACTCATAGTTTAACGTTTTTTCTTCCCCATATGTCCTTTTCCCATTCTTGGGATGACCCACCGCAGGTCGGGGCTCCAAACCTAAAAGTAGAAGTCAAAGTTTCATTTTTTATGTAACCATTGATTTCATATGTTTCATATGTATATTCAAAACCCTTTACATGAATCATGCATGCATTACTCCATGTACTTGTATGCATGGGAAAACTAGGGTATCCGATTTTTTGGTGTTGATATGGGTCACCCAACCTAATTGTACCTTTCTCTTTCCTTTTTCCCAAACATAGGGTTTATATGTGTTATTGTTTTACCCACACTACTCCCATTACCCAAGATTAGGATTTAGGATTACAGTTAGGGACTACACTTTGAATATTACGGTTCCATATCCCATGATCCGCTTTGGATTTTCTAACACCATCACTAGCTCTATCTAGGAATTACCTTTACAAGAAAAACCTATATGCACTTTTTCTTAACTTAATCATTGTTTCCACATTCCATGTACATTAATTGGTGGAGGATGTCTTAATCCTACTTCTTTTCAAAAATCCTAACTTGAGATGAGGAGAGAGGTATGTTTTAGGGTTTATTAAGAAAGAGGATGAGAAGTGGATGAAATTAGAGATGATAATACTTAGAAGAAACATTATTTCAGGAAAGCCCTAGGTTCTAACCAGGAAGGTATCACATTGGCTAAGGGAGTCAATGCATACTTAATGATGTGAAGGAAAATAGTACCAACCCCCAAAGTCATGATCCTTTCTAGACACCATTATCATCAGGTCATGCCTTAATAATTTTCCTTATATTTCTACATATTGCATGAAACTATAAACTATTAGACATTATCTAAATTTTAAGGCTCTGATACCAAATGTAAATGCCTCACTTTTTAGTGTCTTCCAATAAAGGAATGACCTTAAAGTGGAGAGCCATTACTTAAATACCCAAGATCCATATTTAACAAATAACAAATAATAGAAAATGATTTCCATTATTTCACAAATATTGTTTACAAGATGCATAAATATGCTCATCTAAGAAGTTACATAAACTTTCAATATGAGAACCATATGAGAAGAAGCATCTAACCAATCTTCCTTTACTTAGATTTAATGTCTATGATCTGATTCACCATGTCTTGAGATCTTCATGTATTGCAATTCCCTAATACATCAACAATCCAAAACACAGATAAATATATTATTATACTGTGTACGTTGGGTAATAAAAATATACACATGTCAGTGAAACAACATAAATAACCATATTAGCAATTATTATTACATAATTGAACATGATTTTTATATAATAATTTCTCAACCCATATTTGCTCAATCTTTATGGTGTGCCATCTCATTGGGGGCAACCTCTATGGGAAACTGTCTCACTGGGGTTTTCTCCCTATGGGGGACTCACATGTCTTCCCTCTCCCGGGTGTGGTACTATATCATCCTTCCTTTCCTGGCTTGGTCTATCACAAAGTTCCCTCTCTCACTTTGGTTTTATATCTTCCTTCATTTCTTGTTTTGGCCTATTTGTCACCTTTTCCCAGCTTGATCATCGGTGATCACAATGAATTTATTTCTCCCATATAAGAATTATAGATACCATATTGTGTTTGAGCAAGTTATGTTCGCATAAGATGATACACATAGGGCATTCTAGTCTGTAGGAAGTAAATAAACAATTAAGTAGTTTAATTGCAATCCATTAGTGAAACTTCATAAAACATTTAAAGTCGATAGGAGTGAGTATTCATAATTGTAACCACATACCTCAGTTTCATGCAGAAACCATGCAACATGAACTTCAAACATATATCCAAACATCCAAGCATTCAACATGATTGACCAACATTATCTACATGTATGTATACCCTAAAGTGTCACCGTACATTTACAAATTACTAATCATGGTTTATTGTAGGTTTTAGGTTTACTTGGTATCGAGTTATCATTATTATTATGTGTCCAAGAAAACATCTATAACATATTCAAAATATTAATTCTCAAATCTAGGGATCCTTTTATATTGATCATCTTATATACATCTTCTAGATATACTTTTGGAATAGGAAGCATAGTCAAGTTTCAGATCTATTTTATTTATATTCTCCCTCATTCTTTTAATCAATTGGATATATATTTTTGCAATTTTTAGACAATCTTGGCTATTTCTATGATTTTTAGAAAATACACCTTATTAATGGTAAAATACCTTGAGCATGAGTGATGTGGTAGCCTCTTATTGGGCCATGCCATCCATACACATTGACTAGATGATAAGTGGGGTGTGGCATGTTCCCTAGTCTAATCTTAAGTCAGATGGTCTAAAGCCAACCTGACTCCCAATATTCACTCTCACCCTTGTCTTCACATGAGGTCATGCTCCATCGCACGCCCAACACTATTGTCAGCATCGACTCCCCCCGACGTGGTTGATGGCAGAAACCAATAGAGTTTAGCCCTATTTCCTCTATGATGCCCTAGGGATGCATGTACCCTTACTCTTCCATCATACTCCCTCTCTTTGTCTTCATGTTTCTCAGCCTTGCACTCTTTCCCATAGTACATGGTTCTAATTTCTCCCACCATTTTCTACCCTTCATCTACCCTCATTGTTCTTTCCATGGATTCTTTGACAAGGTTGTTGGTCATGCAGACTCCCTCTCACCATTATCATGTGTTCCTGGCTTGCTCAGCCACCACTCTACCCCATCAACTCCTAGGGTTTCTTGTCATCATTGTACAACTCCTTTAGACACTGGCTTCAAGGTTCCACTGCCCCAACTCTTCTTGTGGCGAACACTTCCCGTGAAGACTGAGGAAGGGGATGAAGTATTGTACATGCTCCTGGAATTCTTGCACCATTATGGAAAGCGTTATGTCATGAGATGCAAGCATACCACCATGGAGAAGAAGCTTTGCCATGGTGAGGGGATAGTAATTTGCTTCTGAACTACTATGGAAGGATACACATAGGGAATTATCAGGGGATTGGGGTAGTGATTCTTTTGTTCATACCATATCTTCTATGGTACAAAGGTTTGAAGATTGATGGGTAGTTTTCATTTATGTTTTGTATTTCAATTAACAATGCATCTTGCTAGGAAAGTATCAACTATATTCCTCCCTCCTTTACTTATAATAAGAGATTTCATATTTGTAGGGAAATATGACATCAGAACAAGCAACAGAGATGGAAAAAAAGCTATCATATTCCCCTTTAGATGATGATCACATCAATAACTATGTAATGGGAAGGATGGTTTACAAGGGCATACCTGGTTTTGGAGTAAGTACAATGACTATTCCCTCATTGCAGTATGCAACTTTCTTCAAGTCACATTCGAACAGCGTATGTGTCAGCCTCCTGGTAGATCACCACAGACAGTAGGCTAGTGTTGTCCTCCTAGAGGGAAAAGCTCCACACCTCTATAGTAGTCCACACAGACCAACAAGAACTCTTGTCATTTTAGTAGAAAGGACAAGAAGAAGTTTTCCCCTCACATTGGCATACTAGTCACCAACTTGCTCTCCCATAATTTCTCTCCCTTGTTATTCCTTCCTTTAGCCCATGAGACTTTCTTGGGTTCTCTCAGTTACCATAACTAGATAATACAGACAATTGTCAGAGGCAATTGAGTTGTTTCTGAGAAGCCCAACAGTACCTCTATATCTATAGGAGGGTCAAGGTCAGGGTTCTTCGTCTGAGTGGGAGCGGAAGAGACTGAATTTTCATGAATTTTCACAACCTGTGAGCGGAAAAATGGTTGTTTCACAAGTGCACTAATCCATTGACGTGTGAATCGATCAGTTCAACCCTTGAATTGGTCATTTCATCATATTCCCCAATGGCAATTTTATTGGCAATAAATATTCCATTTAATGCACAACATGATGTCTGCAAAAAACCTTGAATCAATTGAATTGATCCACCAACCGTTCAGTTCACAACCTGAGTCAGTCGGTTCATGGACCTGAGTTAATTGATTCACTTCCTAAACTGGTCAGTTCACTGTCTAGAATTGCCAAAGTTGGTTCAATTAACATGACACATTGAAATGGTTGTTTCATTTGTCCATTATGTCAATATTCAACCAATGTTGTTTAAATTGAAAACCTAACTCTTTAGTAATCAAGTTTAAACCATATTCATGAATGAACTCCTATTCCAAGTATATCCTATGTGTTTGACATTATAGGTTCCATGTTATCTTGGCAGTGAATGTCCATAACTCATTTATGACATCATAAGAAAAGATTAATGTCTAGTAACACATCATTGCTACCCAAGTAATTTCAAAGTTGGAGAACAACTTCAGCCTACAATCTATGATTGGTGTTAGAGTGATTGTATAATTCCTTTGTCTCTAATATCCAGATTGAACTCGAGGCATGGAATCATCATCATTTCAATGTTCAATCCATATTCCTTGAACTAGAATAGACTATCTGAGATATATGTGACCTCAATATCATATATTGATCCACATGTGCATGTGCATGATTTTCCTCAGTCTTTCTTATCAAGTGGCTATGATATCAAACTCCTGTAGGAGGGAAAAATCCCATCTACATCACTCACAGTCATCCCCATGTGGCACAGTGCATCCACTAGTATAGAACTGACCTTTGGTGTCAGTTATTTAATGAATTTGGCGACGGTTAAAAAGCGACACATATGTGGGTGACGCTAAAAGGTGAACCCTTCAGTGGAACCCTGTGCGCCACCCAAAACGTGCTAGCAGGGGCACTATAGGCGTCGGTTATTAGTGGGGAAACCGACGCCAGAACCCTTCGTGCCAAAAAAAGGGCGCCAGCAGGGGCACTATAGGCGTCGGTTATTAGTAGGGAAACGGACGCCCAAACCCTTCGCGCCACAAAAAGGGCACCATCTAGGACACCATAGGTGTCGGTTTCTTAGTAATAACCGACGCCATGTTTTCTTAGGTGGCGGTTTTTTTTCTATTAATCGACGATGTATGTCTTTGTTGTCGTTTTTATACCAATAATCGACGCCTATGTTTTGATTTTTTTTCTTATTAGTTTGCAGGCCTGCTGTATGGCTGGTCGCAGGATGCAGAACCTGTAGTTCAGTTCTGAACTGCCGGTTTACAACATCCTTTGATATCAGCCAACAACAGACCACAAACCTGCAAAATTAATAAGATTCATTTTCACACATTTAGCAACCTGCAGTTCCATTCAATTTTCACATTCACACATGTAGAAACACTCATGTAGCAACCTGCAGTTCCTTTCATTTTCACATTCACACATGTAGAAACATTCAGACACATGTAGAAACATTCATGTAGCAACTTGTAGTTGCATTCATTTTCACATTCAGACATGTATAAACATTCTTTAGTCATTATCACTATCAACATCCCAATTATATTTTAAAACCCCCACTACTTGTATGGCTTTTGCCCATTCTTCTCTTACATCATTTAACTCTTCCATCGTATAGGGAGCATGTACATCTGATAAGGCTTTACCTGTAGTGGGGTCAGTTTTAAACACTTGCAAAGAAAATGATGTATATATATAATTAATAATATATAAATAAGATTGATATATTTCATATTATCTAATGAGACTATATATAATACCTCATGTATGGTATCGATGTCCACTGCGGCATGTTTGATAATCATGTGCATAAATCGCATCACATAGTATGCACATACCCAGCCGTTGTCTTGTGTAGCACACTATAAATTGAAACATACAAAATATTAAAAAATACAACTAAGCACAGTTCACATAAATAATATATACATTGGAGTCGGGAACTTACTTCCATGTTCTCCCAAATTATTAGCTGGTTCTTTTTCCTGGGGACCTTTCCTCCAACCTTTTTGAACTCATGTAAACCCCTACATGTTAATGCGAAACAGTAAATTGCATAATTAAATAGTAATGTAATAACAGATGTTAACGGATATAAAAATGAAAAATTTCTCACCAAAATAATGTCATTTTCATTGCGTGTCCATATGTTGGATTCAATTTAGTCCCCTTAGGATCTAGATAATAGACAACGAACGTCCCGGGGACAATAACTAGTAACTCCCAATGCATACCCCTAGAGGTAAAAAAGTTAAAAATTAATAAATCGAAATCCACAATAAAAATGTAATTTTATTAAGTCCAAATTATAAGCAAAGTAAACTTACTCCAGATTGAATGGATCTATTATCACCGTCTTCTTATTTTGACCAAAATTTGTAAAAGCATCACAACAGTATTGTTGAACTGGCGAAGGGTCTTTAGCTACTAAGACTAATCAAAGATGGAATCAAAAATCCTACATGTTCAAATGAAAAATCTGCACATATCTTGTCTAAGAGCTGCAAAACATGTATTATGTATGCATTAATATATAAGAAACCAGATCACCAGATCCTACACAAGGTACATGGATGTATAAACAAGATCTCACATTATCCATAGCTCTATCATAGATGTATTCAGCCAATCATAGCCAAAAAACTCCAAAATATCTTGTATAAATAGTTTGTTTTTGTATGATTGACCTCCAACATCCGCATCTATACAAACAGTTATATGGCAATTTATATCACGTTCACCTAACCATACTGACATACCCCTACAATTCGGACCTAACGGGGCAGGTAAGTCCTGTGGAACCCAACTTGGAAATGTAGGAGGTGGAGGTGGAGGCCTAGATGCTCTGGGTGTCTTCGTTTTAACTTGTATATATAATTTCAGATCAATTGACCTCATATATACACACTAACAATTTAACGTAACGTAAATTTACCATACAATTTCAATATAGACGACATCAGCTTTCGGCGACAATATCACTCCACCTTCTGTCTCACCAAGCGTTTCACAGTCTGGGTGGGCATATGGCAATAGAAGATCTATCCAATTGGGGAATATATGTAGCAGGCTCACACGAACCCAACCATCTGGTAATGGAGACCCATGAAACATTTCCCCTGGAAGGGATGGGTAAGCTGACGCCTCTACAATGACATATTCTTTACTTTTTAGACGGCATGGCTTCAACCCCTACAAATTTATGTAAAGAATGTTATATACATATATACATATCATCTTGAAAACATATCATCTTGAAAAGACTAGCTACTATGTCATAAAAATACTTACAGCGGATGTGCTAGGTGGTGGGTCTATAGGATTACTCCCAACCTCTACATTAGGAGTAGAGCGGGATGCCATAGGTATTGTCTGAGTGGCAGTCAGAGATGTCTGCCACTTGCTCATTGCTTCATGGAGTGTCTTATCAACTGCTTCCTTGACTCTCTTATCAACTACTTCATCGACTCTCCTATCAACTATCTTATCTACCTATACATGGATAAAAGAAACATTAGCTTCTGATTATTGAATTCCCTTTTACAGTAACATTCTAAAAAAAGAATAGGTTACATCTTCTTATGAAATTCCCGCTTTTGGGACATGTTTGCACTGGGATGGTCCAAAGAACGCTTTGATGCCCACACCAGTGCCTGCACCCCTAACACATCCAGGATGCTCTGGGTTACCTAGAGCAACTGTCAATTCATCCCTTGTGCCCTCAGGGATGAACTTGCCTTGTTTCCTCAGCTCGTGCAGCTCCCGCTAATCGCCATCAACAGAAATTGGTAAGTAAGTAAACACCACAAATAATCAATATTCGATCGATTGCTCTAAGAGTTGTATTTTACCATTTTTGCAGCTGCCTCAGCAGTTGCAGGCTTCTTTATTTCTCCCTTCTTGTTTTTCCTCCCAGCTATCCAGACATCATGGTGAGGCAGAGGTGTGGTACCTATAGTAGAGGACTCCTGAGTAGCAGTAGACTGAGCAGTACACTCATCCTGTAGTCTTTGGCGAACATATGCATAGCCCTTTGGACCCATTGTGTGGTCATGCACATTCAATGCACGCCTTGCTCTTTGCACCTCACTGATAGCCTAGTTAGTATGCACATTGATTTGGTTAGTAACACTAAAGGTTAATCTTGAATAGGTGAATACAACATATATTAATGAAATAGGGAGTACACCTAATACCTTGAATTCATCTGTTTTTCTTGAAGCAACAAATGCGTCACATTCTTCTGGGTCTAGGAAGTTCCACTATTCAGTGGCTGACTTCTTCCTCTTCTCACCATCTTTTATGTATTCTCGGGTGAGATTTGTCCTATAGTTCCTTAGGACCCTCCCACAACATTGCATCACGCATTTACGATGCAACTTTTCATCCAATGCAAATATACTCTGCAAAATAGAATTGCTATTAACTAGTATCCAAAAAATTAGTAATCTACAAAATAGAATTGCAAATAATAATAACTCACACATAAATCCATCCATATTAAGTCTTTCTTCCCCTTAGGAACTTTATGCCAATAATCTATCTTACAACCACAATGGCTACGAGTAACAAACCCAAGATATGAAACAAACGAATTGCGGTTCACTCCAATTGCATTTCCTGCATTATCAAAATCCACAACCAATTTGGGTCCATTTCCCCTTAGCGCTGTTAACTTCTTCATCATAGTGATGCCCCTTCTCTTGTCAACTTTTTGGTACTACTCATCAAGTGCCTCAAGGCTTCAGAGGGTACATGTGCATCATCAACCTAAAATTTGACAAAATAAACACACTTACAGGATATAACTATAAATGGACATATAGATAGAAATATATGATATATTTTTAAAACTTACATTGTGAGGCGGCGCATTGGTATCCTCACCATGCTCATCATGGACATCATGGTCATCTTGCCATGCTCATCCATCTGAAACTTTCATTAAAAAATCAAACATTTAGCATTTGACATAACTAGAAGATAATGAAACATTGAAAAATGAAACATTTTATAGTTCACATATACAAATGAAACATTGAAAAATGAAACATATACAAAAATATAAACATGCATGCCTCTAATATTGCGATCGTTTAGCAATTAACAATCCTTCATTGTGATCGCCGCGCACATACAAGTCATCATTAGCTTCAATATTTTGTGGTGTTGGCAACCCAACTAAGAATGGACTGGAGTCATCGTACTTATCATAGTACTCTTCTTCATCTATAGGATCTTCAATGAACTGTCTTTTACCATGAAGAACAACCGACCATTTATCATTTGCAGCATCATCGATATAAAATACTTGTTTCGCCTATGATGCCAATATGAATGGTTCACCCTTCTCGCCAATCTTTTCAAAGTTCACTAAAGTGAAACCTAATTCATCCATTATAACTCCTTTGGTGTTATCAACCCAATTACATTTGAAGAGCGGAATTCTGAAATCTATGTAGTCAAACTCCCATATGTCTTCAATGACACCGTAATATGACATTTTAGCTTCACGTGGACTCTTATCCTTTGCACTTGCAAAAAACATAGTCGACGCTTGAAGGGTGACCCCACTATTTTGGACGACACTCTTATCATCTTGGCTCTTTGTGTAATATGTGAATCCATTGATGACATACCCTTCATAAGACATAACATTCAATTTTGGTTTAAAGGCGAGACATTTGATAGTTTCAGTAATATCATCTGGTGTTTGAGATAGTTGATGTAAGACTTTATCTTCAAACCACTTAATAAATGTCTTGTTATGCAATCTAGCAAGCCACATTGAATTCGCTCGAGGATATTGTCTCTTGATGAAATTGGTATGTTCCTCGATATAAACACTCACTTCATCCATGTTGTGTAAAATATATAAGGGACCTTGTTCCAACTGCTCACGGCTGATTACTTTCACCCATGATCCCAAAATTCCTTTGCCAAATTGCTCCTCAATATTCTTGTCATTACCAGGAGTGTCTTGGCCACTCAGAAAGTCATTGCAAAAATCCATAACCTCTCTTGCCACATAACCCTCAATAATACTCCCTTCAGGCCGATAATGGTTTCGAACATCACTTTTAAAAATGCTCATGTATCATTCAAAGGGATACATCCAATGTAAGAAAACTGGTCCCAATATTTTCACTTCCCTAGTCAAGTGGACAACAAGATGTACCATGATATCAAAGAACAAAGGAGGGAAATACATCTCAAGATGACATAGGATAACAACCACTTCTCTTTACAAAGTATGAAGAGTATCAAGGTCAATAACTTTGCTGCACATACTGTTGAAAAAGAAACAAAGTCTGGTGATTGCAAACCTTACATGCTTCGGAAATATAGATCGAATTTCCACAAGAAATATTTGTTGCATTAGAGTGTGGCAATCATGAGATTTAAGACCTATCAACTTCAGATCTTTCATTGATACCAATCTACGGATGTTGGATGAGTAACCCTTCACACCTTCACCTCAGAGTTTCTTTAAGTCATCAATCAGAGGTTCAAGATAAACATCGATATCATTTCTAGGTTGTTTAGGGCCCGATATCAACAACGAAAACATAACGTACTTATTTTTCATACACAACCAGGGAGGAAGATTGTATATAAAACGCATGACTGGCCAAGTGCTATGTTGGTTGCTCAATGTCCCGTACGAATTCATCCTATCTGTACAAATCCCAAGTCTTAGATTCCTAACTTCTTCACCAAATTTAGGGTAAAATAGATCAATCTTCTTCCACTGTGGGGAATCAAATGCATGTCGTAGGATCCCATCATTATTTTTCTTAACATCTGCATGCCACCTCAAATTCTCTGCATCTATCGGATTGGAAAACAAGCGTTGAAATCGTGATATTATAGGTAGATACCACATCACCTTGGCAGGAGAACCAGTTTTGGACTCACCTGAAGTCATCAATTTATACCGTGACGCACCACATTTTGGACAATCTATCAAATCCACATAGTCATTTTGAAATAATACATAATCATTTGGGCATGCATGTATCTTCTTGGGCTCCATTCCCATTGGGCACAACAATTTCTTTACCTGGTATGTTGAGATTGGCAACTCGTTTCCTTCAGGAAGCATTTCTTTCAACAAAGACAACAATGACATGAAGCTTTTGTCACTCCATCTATTGTTAGCTTTTAGCTTATACAATCTCAACACAACGCTAAGCTTCGTAAACTTAGTACAACCTGTGTATAATGGTATCTCAGCATCATGCACAATGTTTCTAAACATGGGAGGTGGATCGGTTTCGGTGTGCTCTACCCCACAACTATCCAACATCGCATCAACGAAGTCTACTGGAACTAGTTCATTCACATCTACGTCATAGGAGGCAATAACTTATTCCACACAAGCAATGCTATTGACATCCACTGGTTTCGGGTTTGAAATCTCTCCATGCCAGTGCCATTCTGTATAGCCTTGTACAATCCCGTTACACATGACATGACTTATGATTTCATCACCAGTGCTGACTTTCAAGTTGTTACCACAATTCCTACATGGATAGTAGAACCTATCTCCAGGTTGTTTCCTATGTTCCTCGGCAAATCTAATAAACTGATCAAGACCAGAAATAAACTCCACTCATCACATGTCGTTTGATGTACTTTGACATCATCCACCGCAACCTTGAATAAGGGTTGCCATAAAGGTGATGATTGGATCACTACTACAAAAATAGCTTATAACGTCACATTTAGAGACTCGGTTATTACCAAAAACTGACACCTAAACCCTACAACGTTGGCTAATTACAGAGACCGACATCTATATTTGAAGACCGGCCAGACACGGGTATCACTTTTTATTAAGCGTCGACTCCCTAAGACGAACCGACGCCTAAAATAGCCTGCCAAATCTAATTTTTTGAGCAAAAAAAATTACCCCCCCAAAGTTTCACATACGGCGTCGGTTTTGTACCTAATAAACGATGCCTAATGATGAAAAAAATTACCTCCAACGATCATCGGTTTTTGTGGAAAAATCGACGCTGATAAGGTTTCACGCGTCGTCCCTGTGAAAATTTTTAGGGTTAAGATTGTCCAATGGACGTTGACGTGTATTTTACTATGCGCTAAAACGCAAGTGAACGCGTCGAGTAGTACAGGCCTTTGTGAGGCCCGAGTCGAACACAGGGATACTCGGAATTGTTGGAGACTCCTACTAACTATTTGCGATCAGCTAAGCCGAATAACAAATTGAGGGTTGTTGTTAAAATTAAAAGAAAATAAAAACAAAAATGAAACAAACGATCGATTAAATGTTAAATTAATCAATTCAAAAGGGTATCTTTAGGATTGTGGTTTCACCGCGGGTTTTCATTGTATTAAATTCTATATAGCTACTCAATTTTATCTCTCTTTATCCGGGTAGTGGCCTGAAAACAGAATTACCCACTGTCATGGTACAATTCACTACCTATGCTTAGGTCGGTTCCACCGTCGTAGTAACCTATACCCTAAGCTAGGTGCATTATGAACGATCTCTCAGTTTCCACCATTAATTTTACACCGCCTTGTTTAAGGGATTTATCGACTAATGTAGATTTTGTCTCTTTTCAATCGTTAATCCTTCTTTCAAAGTGATTAAGGGCATTAGTTTATTATTATGGTGATCAAGCATAACAATATATTGAGAAAACGAACTATACTACGGATTTAAGAGATAAAATATGATTCATTAATATAAAACTGTCATATAATGAATTCCCGGGCTACTCCTGGTCCTAAAGACGAAGGGGATTAGCCCCGCATGGTCATCTCAATGAAAGACAGAGGAGTAGAGAAGAAAAACATGGGAAACATGGAGCACACTCGTGTAACCCCTGATACAAAGGTGTTCCTGGAGATCCTCCTCGAGAAACGTGCGTTTTGTAGTCTTTTGGCAGCAAAATCGCCCGTCGGAGGTGCCCGGATCGCTCGGTTGATGGCCTTCGTCTCTCGTCTCCTATCTCTCTCTCTCCTTCTTGGATATTGTGCAACACAATGTCCTCTCCCCCTCGGGCCATCCGTGCTCTTCTTAGGTCATAGGACCACTTTACGGCTCCGAAAAAGCTCAACCGTCGGATTAAAACGCTCCGTTTTAGTACTGAAAATCGCCAGATCCTGACGCTGTCGATAGTATCGACCATGGGACATGTTATTCCTTCCAAGATCGCGTTTTGGGGATGCAAAAGTGCCTGAAAAAGTGCCGAAACATGTGTATAAGTCCGGGGATTATATAAAATCATATAAATATGATAAAAGAAGTATAATTTGATGCAAAAAGAGTTTAAGGGCCAATTATAGTGAATTATGCAAATATAATCAAGAAAATGACAAATACATGCATAAAACAAATATAAAATAAGCCTATAAAAGTGACTCAAAACCCACGCATCAAACTCCCCTAAGCTTAAACCTTGCTCGTCCTCGAGCAACAAAACTTTGGATCTGGTTGAGATAAGTCAGCAACAGGACATAAATACATGAAATGAATCTACATCATCCCCACTTTCTTTCCACAAACCGGCCCTCATTGACCACTGAACACTAACTGCCATCCAGGCGACCAAAGACATATGTAAAAGATGTCTATCCCCCAATCAATGAAACACTATCAATTAAAGAAGTTAATATGATAAACTCATCCGGTCCATACTTGATGCATCTTGTGATCTCCTATCTACGTTGCTCATTTCCTAACTACCATCTAAATGGAAGCATATCTCCTGATATTAATGAATGAGGAGAATATCATGGGTGGCCTACCAATTAGAGCAACGGGTGGATGGGATAGGTGGTTGTGGAAGAGATGGAAGCACATAATAGTCAATCATGCAATACAAAAATTAATGACCTATCATGATGCAAAATGCAAGTGAAAATGTCCTAATGTTACATTTTTGGTGGAATGATGCATGCACTATCATTCCATCTCAAGGTGAGATGGAATATCTAAGAAAACTACACCATGTGCTTATTCTTCTTAGTATGTAAGTGAGAACATGTTCCTTTCTCCCTCTCATTCCTACTTACTTCTCAATTCTTTTTTTTTTCTTCTCTTTTTTTTTCAATTTTTTTTTCATTTTTTTTAAAGCCCTTATTTTCATAGATGACAATGAATTATATGTCGGGCTCACTTCTTGTTACATACTTGTGCATCTGAAGCATTCTATTTGGAGGGTATGGAACAAGTTCATCACCTTTAATGTTTTCAGAGTAACATAAGATACATGGTGTACAATATGCTCAAAAGATGTAAATGCAACTACATAATGACAGTTATGCAACTACTATGCCATGCAGCTAAGGATAATGTGCACGTATAACTACTCTATCTTTTTTTTTTCATTCTCATGCAAAAAATGTGAAAATGGTTGTAATGCAAGACCTATCTACATGGTATGCAATCAAAGAGTGAAAGACAGTAATGTGCTCCCATTTCTTATGGTGGAGTGTGAATGAAATTGCGGTGGATCAGATCACAAGACTAATTGACAGAACCTTTCGAAAATATCATATGTCCCTCTCTAAAGACCTATGTACAGGGTAACTGAAGGATTTCTCTCTTAAACTTTAGTCTAAGGTCACGTTAGCGTTTGGTCGGTTTGGGCTCAAACATCCTTGTCAATCACTTTTCCTTGGACAATAAAGATGGTCATTCATGTCCCCGTGTCTTGAAGCTGACTCACCCAAGCACTTCCTCAGTTATGCCACTCAATTACTCACAAGAATAAGCTCAAAAAGTTTTCAATATTCTCATATTTTCATGTGCCCACAACCCAAGAGTAAAACTCCCAATTGAAACCATGCATTTATTGCTCCACAGATTACACTAGATAGATGTGGATCCTACAAAAGCGGTAAACCTAGAAATAAAAACAACTAATATCTCAAAAGTAAAATCAACATGAATAAGTAAGTAAAAATTAAGATAGAGGGTTGTCCCAACACCCCCCTAAGCTTTAATATGACTATGGCCTCATAGTCAACATTCTCACTTAAGAAGTGGAACAACGGTACCGTTCGCTTTGAAGTGTGGTGAAGAAGGATGGTTAGATGCTCAAGTAGACCAAGTGATGCTTGCTATTTCCCTCCTTTTTGTGGCCCATTTTTGTGTCTTAGTGGTTCTAAGACGTGACTTGCTTCATCCATCTTTCCTCTGCAAAAAACGGTTCGAAAAAATCTCGTTTCGATACCTTTTACGGCCTATTTTATGTAGCTGTCCTGCAGGTGTCGATACCATCGACCAAGGTCGATGGTATCGACCCAGACTCAGCGATTTTGTTGAATCTACGCATCTAAAAGCCTGGGAACTCAAAAGTGTCGATACTATCGACCCTAGGGTCGATGGTATTGACTTTACTGGCACCAATTTTTCTGTAAATCTTCAGGAATCTCGATACTATCGACCCTAGGGTCGATGGTATCGACTTTTCTTCAACGTTTACTTCTCCAAACTCGATACTATCGACATGGGTGTCGATAGTATCGACCTTAACATTCTGCACACTTCAAAACACGAGTTAGGGTACCATTTTTACAAAAATTATCAAAACATAAGCAAAAACTAAGTACATAAACATAAAAGAACATAACCAAACATAAAATTGAACCTAAAGTTGGGTTGCCTCCCAACAAGCGCCCTTGTTTAATGTCCTAGGCTTGACATAAAGATATCTTTAACCTGGGTTGTCAAGAGATGTCTCCAATGAGTCATGTGGCAATTTGAATTGAAATCGATCATGTCCAATCCCCAAGGTCAATGTACCTCTCCCAATGGCAGTGATGACATCAGCCGTAGCTTGGAACGACCTTCCCAATAGCATCTCGCAACTTTGGAACTGTGGCATGTCCATGACAACAAAATCTACCGGGAAGATGAACCTATCTACCTTGACGAGTACATCCTCGCACACTCCATATGGCCTTACAATGGACCCATCCGCCAACTCAATCGTTGCCGCCAATTTCTTTATCTCCTTCAACCCAAGCTTTTGAAATGTGGACAGAGGCATAAGATTAATGCTGGCGCCCGAATCACACTGTGCTTGTGGAAAATGTTGGCCACCTATTAAACATGGGATATAAAAACTCCCCGGGTCTTTCTTCTTCTCTGGTAAGCTCCCAAGAATGATTGAGCTCACCATTTCATTCATCCTGCATACATCAGTATCTTTGATCTGCCTCTTTTTGTTGATTATATCTTTAATGAACCTCCCATAGGCGGGAACCTTCTCAATCATTTCCACCAGCGGAATGTTGATATGCAGCTTGCGAAATATTTCCAAGAATTTCCTATAGTGCCGGTGCTCCTTCTTCGGCTTCGGATTGTCCTGACTTGACACATCTGCCGCATTGACACGCTTGTGAGGAGGCACATATGAGCTTTTCGAGGACAACTCCCCTAAGCTTGGTTCAATCACTCCCTCTGATGTGGGCTTGGGCGAGACATCATCGACAACAATAGCTTGTTGTGGTTCCTCTCTCGCATTAGATGTTTCCACACATGCATAAACAGCCTTCAATTGTTCTTCCTGCCTAGATGGAGATGCAATATTCATAACTCGATGTGATTATCTGAAGAACGGGTTTGCGCCCGACAGTCCATAGTAAGTGCGTGGATACGGTATCGCCGGTGATGCATGCGTATTAAAAGTCATTTTTCTTTCTTCTTTAGCTTCTTGCACCTGAGATTCCTCCTCATTGCTTACCACAGGCATATACTTGACCTGATGGTGTGCTTGGGCCATGTTTGCATTCTCGGCCGGTTTCTGTTGATTGGCGTGCTTGATGGCTGCCACTTCACTAGAAATCTGTGCCACGGTGGTTTCTAATGCCCGCATTTGTTCTCCATGGCTTTGCAGTGTCTGTCCAAACTTGGTTAGAATATCACCTTGAGATTGCAATTGTTTACCAAACATAGCCATCATCTCCTAATTCTGCTGCACCATTTGACTAAGCAACTCGATGCTTTTATCTTTAGCTCTCGATTGTGGCTTTGCATCCGGATCTTGTAGGAAATTGTTAGGATCCTTCCATGAGAACTTCCTATCCTTCCTCCAAGCATAATCATTATTTCTATAGCCCTGTTGTTGCATGAATTTGACCTGAGCTTCTTCATCGGCTTCTGCATCTTCTTTGGCAAGCAATTTCTTAGCAAGAAGGTCTAATTTATCATTTAACTCTTTGATGGCCTTTGACTCCCCCACAGCCTGAACATGCTCTACGACATCTCTATCGCCCCAGGATTGCTTCTTTTCCATATTCCTCAAGATCTCCCAACATCGAGTGTCTGTGTTATTCAAGAAGAATCCGGAACCGGCTGAATCAAGGTTGCTTCTATCATGCTCAGAGAGAGAAAAATAGAAGATCTTCACTTGGGTCTCCTTATCCAGCCCATGATGCAGGCATCGCCTGAGCATGATCTGAAATCTCTCCCAGATCTCAGAATAAGTCTCGCCTGCTTGTTGAGTGAATTTGTGGATCTTTCTTATCATGTCATTGGTCTTTTCGGGCGGAAAGAACCTCTCGAAGAAGACCTCAACCATGTGGTCCCAAGACTCCACATATTCATCATCTAAGTTATACAGCCATTCGCGCGCAATTCCCGCTAGTGAACTCGGGAAGAGCTTCAAGTAGAGCACGTCCTGTGGAAATCTATCGATCTTTACCATATCACAATTCTCCACAAACTGACTTATGTGCGCGACAGGGTCTTCATTTTTGAGCCCGTGGAGGGCATTAGACTTCACCAAGTTGATCAAAGCTGGATCAATCTTATATTTCGGAATATTCAACACTTGCTTCTTTATAGGCCTTTTGGAAGCGGACGAGGAAGAATCCTTGATCTTCTCCCATATTGTCTGTGGCTCGTCCATCTCTTCGTGTTTGTGTTCAGAATTTATATCCTCCAGCTCATCTTGATTATATTCGCCCTCGTCTTCTAGTCCCAGCAGCGGAACCTCTGGTGTGCAACCCGCGTAGTCAGTACTACGCGTCTGCACCATGCACAGTACCTGAAAAGAGAAAATTCGAGTTCAATACAGTGCTATGACGGGTATAAAAATTATCGAACAATTTAAAAATTATTTGAAGTTGTTTCAATCTAAATAAAAAAAATTTTTGGCCTAGAGTGGCCGCTCGTAGCACTCAAAGTGCCAACAATTCGCCGTATCCCCGGCAACGGCACCAAAAACTTGACGTGTATTTTACTGTGCGCTAAAATGCAAGTGAACGCGTCGACTAGTACAGGCCTTTGTGAGGCCCGAGTCGAACACAGGAATACTCGAAATTGTTGGAGACTCCTACTAACTATTTGTGATCAGCTAAGCCGAATAACAAATTGAGGGTTGTTGTCAAATTAAAAGAAAATAAAAACAAAAATGAAACAAACGATCGATTAAATGTTAAATTAATCAATTCAAAAGGGTATCTTTAGGATTGTGGTTTCACCGTGGGTTTTCATTGTATTAAATTCTATATAGCTACTCAATTTTATCTCTTTTTATCCGGGTAGTGGCCTGAAAATAGAATTACCCACTGTCATGGTACAATTCACTACCTATGCTTAGGTCGGTTCCACCGTCGTAGTAACCTATACCCTAAGCTAGGTGCATTATGAACGATCTCTCAGTTTCCACCATTAATTTTACACCGCCTTGTTCAAGGGATTTATCGACTAATGTAGATTTCGTCTCTTTTCAACCGTTAATCCTTATTTCAAAGTGATTAAGGGCATTAGTTTATTATTATGGTGATCAAGCAGAACAATATATTGTGAAAACGAACTATACCACGGATTTAAGAGATAAAATATGATTCATTAATATAAAACTGTCATACAATGAATTCCCGGGCTACTCCCGGTCCTAAAGACGAAGGGGATTAGCCCCGCATGGTCATCTCAATGAAAGACAGAGGAGTAGAGAATAAAAACATGGGAAACATGGAGCAAACTCGTGTAACCCCTGATACAAAGGTGTTCCTAGAGATCCTCCTCGAGAAACGTGTGTTTTGCAGTCTTTCGGCAGCAAAATCGCCCGTCGGAGGTGCCCGGATCGCTCGGTTGATGGCCTTGGTCTCTCGTCTCCTATATCTCTCTCTCCTTCTTGGATATTGTGCAACACAATGTCCTCTCCCCCTCGGGCCGTCCGTGCTCTTCTTAGGTCATAGGACCACTTTACGGCTCCGAAAAAGCTCAACCGTCGGATTAAAACGCTCCATTTTAGTGCTGAAAATCGCCAGATCCCGACGCTGTCGATAGTATCGACCCCAAGGTCGATGGTATCGACCATGGGACAGGTTATTCCTTCCAAGATCACGTTTTGGGGTTGCTTTTTGATGAAATGTCGATACTATCGACCTGGGGGTCGATAGTATCGACTCCGGACAATGCAAAAGTGCCTGAAAAAGTGCCGAAACATGTGTATAAGTCCGGGGATTATATAAAATCATATAAATATGATAAAAGAAGTATAATTTGATGCAAAAAGAGTTTAAGGGCCAACTATAGTGAATTATGCAAATATAATCAAGAAAATGACAAATACATGCATAAAACAGATATAAAATAAGCCTATAAAAGTGACTCAAAACCCACGCATCAGACGTCGGTTTTTTCTGGCAACCGACACCTATGGTCATAATTCAAGAACATTTATTTTTTGTCGGCATATATAGATAGACGTCAGTTTTGCTATTTGGAACTGACGACTATCAGTGAACATAAGTGTCAGTGTGTTGTTGGTAACCGACGCCTAAAGTTTAAGCGTCGGTTTATGGTAATAACCGGCGCCTATTGTTGACTTAATAGCACTCGCGCAAGCCACGCTCTTCCCCTTTCTCTGTTTCATTGTCGATTTCACTAGGGTCTGGCGATTAGCGATTCCACCACCATCTGTTGCTCTTCTGCCTTCCCCACCGCCAGTCTGCCTTCCCCGTTGCCACTGCTGCTGCTGTCGCTCCTGACTGCCACTTCTACAGATGATGTTGTTGCCGCCACCTGCTCCTCTACTTCCTCTTGCTGTTGCCACCGCCTGCACCTCTGCTCCTATGCCTCTTCTTCCTACTGTTGCCACCGCCTATTTTTCTTCCTGCTGTTGTCGCCGCTGCATCCGCCTCTTCTTCCTCCTGCTACTACCGTCGCCGCAAGGCTCCATCTCTTCTTCCTACTGTGCCACTGTCGCCGCCATCGCTGCCCGCCTGCCGATATCTGACAGGTACCAACAACTAACCTAATAGTGTGTAGACCATGTAGTGTTACTCTTTGTTGATTCACGAACACGAGCACCCACTTAGTTTTATTTGTCGTTGTGGTCAATAAGGTACCACCCACTTTTAAAACAGAAGGATACTTATTCGCTCGCCAGAATTGAGATCTTCTGCCTAAACTTATGTAAGTAGATCAGAGTACAGAGCATATAGATGCTGCTCTTAAACAACATATACTTATCTACTCATTCGTTCATCTAATGATTTTGTATTCATCAAATTATTTAAATTTAGGGCTTTGTATTTGTTCATCTACTTTTTAAAATTATTTAATCATCTACTAATTTATATTTGTTTATCAACTGAGCTGTACTTTTTTATCTGTTGCTTTGTATTTTTTTATCTACTGATTATATTTATATATCTAATGCTTTGAGTTTACTTATTTAGATGTTGATATTGTAAATCAACCTAGGATATGAACAAAGTTCATGTATATGAACTTCTAGATTCATACAATACTCACTCCTGTGTTCATAACACCACGGCATTTGTCTTCTATTGTAGAGTAATGGTCTACAATTTGGAACCGTCTCCAATTTATATCTCTTTTGTTAAGATTAAAAAAACTTTTACATATGTTATTATTCTATGTCATTTTGGAAGCTTCCATCGATGTAACTGATTGCATCCAACTCTTCCTTGTTACCATAATGCAACAATTGATCCTTTGTCCTTCTCAAGTATTAATGTATGTTCTTTATGGCATTTCAATGACCCTCATTGGATCCTAACTAAAGTCATCTTGTCATGTCCAATACATACAAGATAATGGTATGAGTACATCATATTGAATATATGATAGATCCAAATGTGAATACATATGGCATCTCTTCCATACTTCATAAGAATTAGAACACTGGGTTCTTGAGAGACTAATCCCATCTACATAGATAGATTCTCTCTTACTGAAATCCTTCATGTTTAACCCTTTCATCATCTTGCCAATATATGTGCTTGTATTTAGGTTTAGAAACTTTCAGAACTATCTTTATAGATCCCAATTCTATCACATAGGATGTTTAACCAAATCCTTCATTCTAAAGGTGATTTCCATGCAAGGTTTCAATATTATTGAGATGTTATCCCCATCAATATGTATAATATTTATATGCTCCCACTAAATCTTTTGTAATAATAGATTTCATATTTTATCTTGACTCAAGTCAAACTCTATGACTATCCTGTCAAATGAAAGTTTCAAGCTATGAGATGCTTGCCTTCAACTTCTATATTGAACATTGTAGCTTAGACTTTATTTGCATTAAAGGATTTATAAAACCTTATGATTGTGTCATGTACACATCCTTTCTATTATTCCTATTAGGGAATGCGGTTTTAATCTCCATATGCCAAATCACATAGTCTTATCTAGTTAAAATAGTAAGTATCTCAATTGGGATTTCATAATGTTCAATACTTTGAATTGGTTTGAAAACCTTTCAACCAATATGTCTGTTTATGTCTTTCATGTTTATTCTTCTTGAAAACCCAACTGTACCTTATAGGTTTTACCCCTTTAGGTGGTACCACTAAGGTCATACCTTGTTGGCGTTCATGAATTCCATTCTAGATATAATGGCCTCAAACCATTTCTCAGACTATGGTCCTTTATGGTTCTTAATTGATTTTTGGATCATCATCTTATGACTAACTCACAACTTATCTGAGTTATAAGATTCATAATCTTTTAACCTCATATGTGTTCTACTAGAACTATGAGCTTTTTGTTATAGATGGAAGTTGAGATTCCACAACAATTTTGATTCTCCTTGTTCCCATTGTACCTCTTTGGGTTCAATTTTTCTTCTTGATCCTGATTTTTTTGAGTTCTATTTTCACTCCCACATATTCCTTTGGAATTCTGCTATCGTATCAACAAACACTTTTGTTATTGGATTGCGATAAGAAGTATTCAACAAATTAATATTTATTTGATTAAATCTTTCCAAGAAACTATTTTCTTGTTTAAATTTCAATCATTAAGATATATCGAGACATTCCCATATCATATCTCATATGGTGTCTAATAAACGATTTAAATGGCACATTATTTTTGTTCTAAGCATATGCCTAAAAGGAAATTTAGAAGATTGGATTAAATGAGAATCACATCATGACTCATTAGATTGTGATTCCTTCTTTCTGATACATCCTCATGTTTTAGGTGTAGTTGATTGTGGTACACTATCATAGTCTCTCCAAAAGGTCCTCAAACTTTCCCTGTAATGTATATCAACATTGATAACATCAAAGTATCTTAATTATTTTAAAGAAGTTGTGTAATTCATACATGTAAACACTTCAAGAGATTTTTATTTTACTAAACACATATCACCATATCATCATTAAATAAAATGAAGTATAAATATTTGATTGTGGCATTTATTCCAAAGGTCTTTGTACATCATTATGTACATGTCCTAATAGAATTCTTATTCTCCCACTATACCTAGTGAGAGATGGTTTGGCATGTTTCTCATATATAAGACTTGCATGTCTCTTATTGGTTCAATAACCAAAAGAGTCTAGATAAACAACAATATGTTCTAGAAATGCATTTCTCATATATCTTCTCTTGATGAGAATGCTATAGACATTGATTGTTTGAGATTATCAATTGTAATCCTTTAAGTATTTACGTTATAAAAATATATCTTTAGATCCTTCAAGCTAAAGATCATAATACATTTTGGGCATTTCCATACAAGATCACATCTTTGAATTAGAACCGCTAACAACTATTTATTTATAATCATTTGTGTCCATATAAGATGCATAAAATAAAATGTTGTTATTATCGGCATAATGAAATAGCAGTTCATCTAACTCTATTACACGAGCAATGTGCTAAGAAAAAATCTAAATGTAGACTGAAGTTGTAGAAACTCTTACTCCATATAGTCCATCTTTTCCCTTTTGTTAAGGCTTTACTTCTTATTAGATCATGTGCATCAAAATATGTCAAATCTACATCTAGTATCACATACCCAAGATGAAGAAGTAATCAGATTTATCTTAGAACATTTATAACTAAAGTAGATGTTTCTATCCCCTATTTCTTCTTCTTTAATTCCTCTAGGTAGAGAGACCAATAACTTTTCTAATGTCTAGGTTGGTGACAATGGTGACAATTGCATTGTTTATTTACTCCTCCCTTTGCCTTGAGTGCTGAAGACTTAGGCTTCTAGCCAACTTTAGAACTCTTCTTATCTTTGCCTTTGCCTTTAGACTTTTCCTTTTGTTTGATGATCATCATCACAAACTTGGGCTTGTCTTTCTTCATTTGTTCCTCTGTTGTTCTTAACATGAAAAATAACTTTGTGTACATATTGTCAAAGTCATTCATTTATAGTTCATGACAAACTAACTATATGACTCTGGCAGAGACTACATAATAACAATAGTGGCCAGCTCTTGACCCAAGGGGAATTCCAATCTATAAAGGTTCTCTGCATACCCAATGAGCTTGAGCACATGTGGACCTACTAGATCTCCTTCTACCATGTTACATTTGAACATTTCCATAGAGACATCAAATCTTTCATGTCATGCCTAATCTTGGAACATGTTATTAATATGTGTGACCATCTCAATAACATTCATGTTCTCATGTTGTCTCTGCAACTCATAGTTCAAGGAGCACGGCATTAGGAACTTGACATCGACAACATCCTCAATATGCTTCTTGTAAGCATCCCAGACAAGCTTAGGTGCATTGGGAAGATGTTCTTCTGGCTCTGGTGTCTCCAAGACATAGAGGTTGCACTCCTATGTTAGAAAAATTCATAGAGAACCAGTCATGAAGTTATTCCCATTCAACTTACCCTTCTCAATGACTAATCATTCACAAAAAGTGTTTTTGTGTGTTGCCATTTGTTTCTACAAGAGAAATTTGCAATTTTGTCAAAACCCCAAATTTGATTTATTTATTTTGTACAAAATATGACGGTGTTAGTTAGGCCTTTAATTAACTATCACTCTCATTATTTTGTTCAAATTGATACCACTCAATTATCAATTCAGAAGATTACAGCTCACAAACTTCTAATGAGCCAAGATCCAAAATAATTCAATTATTACCCCACCAATGCTGGTGTCCATAATTAATCATTAAGGTAGGCAATGTTTGCAATTTCATATTATGAAATTCTTGGATAGATGGTATGTTC
Source organism: Alisma plantago-aquatica (assembly GCA_963693085.1). Taxonomy (NCBI): domain Eukaryota; kingdom Viridiplantae; phylum Streptophyta; class Magnoliopsida; order Alismatales; family Alismataceae; genus Alisma; species Alisma plantago-aquatica. The sequence continues at coordinate 820,857,172 of OY856411.1, read as the reverse complement.
AACATCTTATCATAATCATATGCATGCCTCTAGGTGCCTAATCTCATTAAGGACACCCAGTAAAGCTCGACCAAAAAGACAACACGATACATATGCACCCTGCTTTAGAAGAACCTGCATATCTACCATCACACTTCCCCGAGATTGATGGAGCACAATGCTTTGGCATAACCTACGCTTGGTCAATCAAGCTTTCCATGCGTGTTGTGAATGGAAAGAATCTTAGACTTAATATGGTTGATTGAGGGATTTATATATTTATAAATACTTATACATTATCTGTAACATCCCATTTTTTCAACAAGTAAATTTAGGGTTTTAAATGAACTTTCTCTGGTAATTAAACTCAAATATTGGACTTCCATGCAACCAAACCCAAATTTCAAAATTTGGAAATTTAGGTTTAACTAAATACTACTATGATGGAGATATCTAACTAAACTATTTTTTTTGGTCAGCCTAAACTCATCTAACTAAAATGGACATATCTAACTAAAATGTTTAAAGTTTGTTTCCAGTAAATTTAGAGATGATTCCACATTATAAATCAATTGTAATTCGATATGAGAAAAATTAGTCAAATTGTGATGCATATCGGGAGGAGAATGAAATTGACCCATTCAAAAAAAATTAATGGTCTGATAAATGCATATGAGTTTATTACAATAACAATTGTTTTTCTCAATGTATGGGACTCTAATTCTTTTTAGATAATCTAAAATAAATAAGCACATGTTTATGTAAAAGGTAAATCATAACTGGTGGTGACTCTCAAAAATGAAAACTACATTAATATAAGATTTCTCATAGTCTAATTAGGCAACCCGTAAATTCAGTCTTTATTAGATATTTCTAGAACCACTAAATAATTGTGGGAAGATAATGATTTGGAGCCATGTTTATATTTTTCCCTATTTATATTAAAATTTAAGTGAAGGATCATAACAAATGTCTCGTGCTTCACTATTGGACTCATTGCATGCCTTACGGAAGTCCCCCTACCTGCATCCATGCCCCTTTGGGACTCTATAAAAGTGGATGATTTATATCCCTTCCACCTCTCTCTCCATTTTTAGAGGAGTTTTATTCACAACAGACGTCTTGTAACCTTCCTATGTTGGTGTTTCACCGTGTTTCTATTTCCATGAGTCTTCGTGTCTATAAGAACATCTTCCAAAACCACTAGTAATCAGCAAGCAATTGGAGAATCCACAGAGGCACACAAGATCCCCTCCACTAGTCTCCGTTTCCCAACTCCCCCATTTGGCATGCCATGACGACGAATGAAATTCCTTCTCCTCAACAACTCGACACCTTGGGTCTCAAGATCCAACGGCACATGAAGAACAAGGTGGATGTTCTATTTCATATGTACGCATTCAGAGGGGATATAGTGGGTGATCTTCCTTCCCAAGACCACGCCCAGAGACCCTTTGTTCTGATCATGTGGAACACGGCAGGATTAGTTACCTAACCATTTGTCGAGCAACAAAGAAGAAGGGCATTTGGCCTTATTTGTAGATCGCCCCATTTGGCCTCCAGAAACCTTTTCAATTCCTCTCCCAAATCAACATCTGAGTTTGTAGATATCTTTCTATATTTTAGATTCTACTTCATCCTCTATCCCTTCCTTAAACTGGAAAGAACAAAAGTTGTTCCTGAGCTTTAGGGGAGTGGAGGTAGTTCTTGATCTACCTACTATAGATCGCACCCAAGTAGTGTCCTGTTCTCATCTCAAAATAGGGGAACAGTGCATCCCCACCTCCTGTCACCTACATGATCATAGTCGTCTCGAGAGTCCTACTGACCGCAGAGGCAGAGGCTGCTAGTTGGGGTTGCCACATGTGCACCAGCCTGAAGGCGTGATGCTCTATTCAAGGTAGGGGAAATAGGGGAGTGACGATTCTCCCTAGTCACTCCGAGTGAGAAAGATGAAGGAAATCGAGGCCCTATTTGTGGGCCACCTAATAGGACTTCTACGAGATCAAGTTAAACAAACAACAAAATGAAAAAAAGGTAAGCATAAATCAATTAGTCCTAGTTTTGTAAAGTCATAGTAAATACATGCTTTGTCGGAGAATTATGCATAAATAGTCATTGGAAATATATTAAAATAAGGTATTTGATTTTACTAATTCCATACCTTAATTTAATTTATCATATAAATATCAAGGATAAGGGTTTAAGGCCATCCTAATATAGGTTTTCATGTATGCATGATATTTCCAGGTGATTTAGGAGTTGATCGTGAGTAATAAGTTCTAATATAAGGGTTTTCTTTGCTCCAGGTAAGCGGGTCATGCCACTATACATATGTACTTTGGTTGAATTGTTTGTTATGTATGATGTAAGAATTATGCTTTCAATTTCAAGATTAATTCTCAAATCATGTTCATTATATAATTTTATTGATGTTTTCTATATCTTATGTCATATGGTTATCATGTTTATTAAGATTAGAGATTTTGATTAATGATCGATTTTAAAGTTCATGCTTGAAGAGGGAGAAACACCATAATGCTAAGTTCAAAGATCATGTTAATGTTAATGCTAATGTCATGTTAATGATCAAGTTAATTGGAATTGAATCAATTTTTATATGCTTCTCAAATCATGGACCTTAAGGGGTCGTTATGGGCATTTGTGCCAATTATGGGCCTTTTGGCCAAATCATGGGTATTCATGCCAATAATGGACTTTCCTAGCCATCATGTGCTCTTAAGTGAGAGTCATAGAGAGATGCATATATTTACTGGTCAATTCTTCATGTTATGAGAATCATGTAATCAAGAATGCTTAAGATTAATTCATGTCAATATTTTCTCTCCAGTCAAGTATATATGCTTATTTCTCAATTCTTATAAAACGTATAGTGCCACTTATTGATGTATGTCATTGTTTTCACATGGCTATTGGACGAGATGTCCCTAGATCAAGGAGCAATGGTATTTGAAGTGAGTGCTTCAAAATAGAATCTCCTAGGAAATAGCTTGGTGGGGTGCCTTCTACACCTTAGAAGATCCAATATCAAGTTTTTAAAGATGATTTATGCCCTAGATTTTATTTACCTTTTATGTATTAGATTTTAGTTCAAAGATGAGATAGTTTATGCTATTAGTTTTCTCTTTCAAAAACTATGTATGAATATATATTTCCAATAAATGCAAGGTGTTTCATTTATCTTTTTTTTTTGAGGTCTAACTTCTCCACATTTTATTAATCATTCAAATCCTTTTCAGCATGGCTTATTACAAAAGCTGGGAAGGAAGAGATGGTGCTAAACATAACACTACTCGAGATAGCCCTTCGGGCTAGAAAATGAGCTAGACCATTAGCCTGCCTCCTATAGTAACAAAACATTACACTAGGGAAAGAAGAGCATAAAAGAAATAGTTATCTAAGTAGGTTCCCAAAAGGTCCTTGCACTTGGTTGATGATTTGATCAGGTTGATCACTGCCTCCAAATCTGATTCCACCACAAGTTTGTTGATGCCCATTTCTTTCTCTCTTCTGAGTCCTTTGCAGATGGCCCACGCTTCCGCACAATGCGAGTCGAGAAGGGAAGGTTTTATCATGTCTGTAATCCTTTGAACCTTTCCATTTCTATCTCTCCAAATCATGCCTGCTCCGTCGAAGTTCTGTATGCCCACCGCTGCGTCACAGTTGAGCTTGATGGCTTCTGGCGGTGGGGGTGTCCACCCTGTAGCAGGTGATGTCATTAGTGTCTGGATGATGCTCGTTGCTCTGGCTTCACGATGGCCTCTAATCAGCTGCACAAGTGTTCGTTGGATAATGGAGGGCGGCCGAGATTTATTATCGAAGATTATCTCATTCCTTCTAGTCCAAATAGTTCACAGTGCTGCTATCATTTCTTCATCTTTCTCTTCTACTCATGTCCATGTCAGTGCAAGTATTGCATCGGCTGCCCTTGCTCCTCCACCTCCCTTACCCTGGCTTGTTGCTCCGGTGAACACTCTCTCCATACCTCCCATGCGTTCAAGCATCTGAGGAGTAGGTGGCTTACGTCCTCCTTCTCCATCTGATAGAGACTGTAGATACCCGTCTCGTGGCAACGACAATCAAAAAGACAGCCAAGTGTGGCCACTACACCTGTCGAGCAGCGCCACAGGAAGTGTGCTGCCTTCGGGATCAGGCCCCTCTTCCATATAGATCTCCATATAGTGTCGCCTCCTCCATTGTGGTCCTCGTCAGCTGCCATCACTGGCCTGCCAGCTAGCCAGTAAGAGGTACACTTCGAGTATTCTCCACTTCTGCTCAGCCTCCAGAAAATGTTGTCATCTCCTCTTGACTCGCCCAGCGATACAACCAACACTCTTCTAGCAATCTCCGATATGAAGAGCTCCTCCACTCGGTCTCTGTCCCATGACAGAGTTGTTGGGTCGATGAGTTGCTTAGCCCATTGCATGGTCGGGCTAGTAACCCCATAAATAGATTCTAGGCTTCTGCTAGTATTTGGTATCCAGTGATCTATCTAGATGTTGATATTTGATCTGTCTCCTATCCTCCATTGCATGCCTTCCGTGATAAGACTCTTGGAGTTCCATATGCTTCACCATGTGAAACTTGGGTTATAACCCCTCCTTGCCCTCAGTACTATAGTTGTTGGGAAGTATCTGGCCTTGAGAACCTTGTATACTAGCGTGTCACGTCTATGGAAGAGTCTCCACACTTGCTTTTCCAGAAGTGCCTGGTTAAAGATATGTAAGGTTCTGAACCCCATTCCTCCTTGATTTTTTGTCTTACATAGATTTTCCCAGCTAACCCATGCAATTTTCCTTTCAGTTCCTTTAGCTCCCCACCAGAATCTTGATATAGTTCTATTGATTCCATCTAGAAGATATGATGGAAGTTGAAATATGCTCATAATGTAGGATGGGATAGCTTGTGCCACTGCTTTGATAAGGACTTCCTTTCCCGCCTTGGACAACAACTTTTCTTTCCACCCTTGCAGTTTCCTCCAGACTCGTTCCTAGATGTAAGCGAAAACTTGTTTTTTTGACCTTCCCACCGTCGTTGGTATCCCCAGGTACTTCCCATTTCTATCCACCTCCTTCATCTGGAGCAGTCTGATAAGTTCCTCCCTCTTCTCTTTGTGCACCCCTTTGCTAAATGCCACCTCAGTCTTGGATAAGTTGATCTTCTGTCCGGATGCCCATTCATATTGGCTGATGATGTCTATTTTCAGGCATTCTTCTTTAGTGGCCTTTGCAACGAGGATGGAATCATCTATAAAGAAGATATGGGATATATGTGGTCCATTTTTTCTAGCTCTTACACCATGAATCATATTTTTTTGTGAGGCTAAATGAAGGGAAGTAGAAAAATCTTCTGCACATAAAATAAAGAGATAAGGGGAAAGAGGGTCTCCCTAGTGCAGTCCTCTAGACAGTTGAGTCTTCCTAGTATGTTCTCCATTTATGACAAAAGAGTGAGTCACCATAGACATGCAGTCCAAGGTCTTTTTCCTCCACCTTTCACCAAAGCCCAGTTTTTCCTGAACATGATCCACAAACTTCCATTTGACCCTGTAATAAGCTTTTGACATATCCAGTTTCAAAGCAATATGTCCCTTTTTGTTTCCTTTGCTCCCTTTCATGGCGTGGAATAACTCGTAGGCGATGAGTGCATTGTCAGTGATGAGTCTACTTAGAATGAAGGCACTTTGTTGTTCAATCACTATTTTATCCATCAGAGGTCTCAGTCTATTGGCAGCTACTTTTGAAGCAATTTTGTAAATGACATTGCACAAGCTGATAGGTCTGAATTCTCCAATCTCAGTGGGTTTATGCACCTTGGGGATCATCACCAACAGGGTAGAATTAATATCAGAAATACTTTTATCAGATTTCCACCACCCTTTAATATAGTTTGCTACATCCTCCCCTACAATATGCTAGAACTTCTGAAAGAATAGAGCTTTCATCCCATCCGGACCCGGTGCTTTGTTGGGGTGCATGCTTTTAATAGCTGTTAGGATTTCAGAAGTGTCTATCTCCCTCTCTAGTCTTTCCTTGTCCTCCACATTAATTTTAGTCATCATTCCTGGCGTTGCTTCCTACCACCCTGAAGGGTTGGAGGTCTGAAAGAGTTCTTGGAAGAAACCCCGTGATGATCTTCTCTATTTCTTTAGAATTATTCGTCCATTTCCCCTCTACATTGTTTAGTCCTTCAATTTTATTTCTTTTCCTCCTTTCGGATGCTTTATGGTGGAAATAGGCTGTATGTCTATCCCCAGATTTCATCTTATTTACATGGGCTCTAGCGTTCCAGAAAGCTTCATCACATCTATGCCACTTTTGTAGTTCACCTGCAAGAAACGTGCATCTGTCAAGGTTTCCCCTATCCGAAGGTAAGGATTGTGCCTCCCCCAACTGTCCTTCCACATCTCTAATCCTTTTTTTCATTTCCCCAAACTTATCAAAAGCCCATGCCTTTAGTTTTATTCGACAAAAGTTCACCTTTTCCTCAAGGCTCGATGAAATTCGTTCCTCCCATACCTGTCTAACAATTTGCTCGCATCTTTCATCTTCTACCCACATGGGTTTGAAAAAGAAATATTGCTACCTTTTCCTTCTATGTTTCCCTCTCTTTTCAGTGTTGATGATGATTGGGACGTGATCCGATTTGACTTTTGTAAGGTGTATCACTCTGGCCTGTTGAAATTTAGCCGCCCAACCTGGGCAAGCTAATCCTCTATTTAGTCTTTCCCAAATAAGAGTCTCTGGAGTTAAACCCCTCTACCAAGTGAAGATGTTTTCACTGTACCTCATATCTGTGAGATCACAGTCATCAATCATATCTTAGAAGTCTTGAATATACCTCAGCGGTTTTGGCGGGCCCCCCCTGCTTTTCAGAATTTGAGGCTATCTCATTGAAATCTCCAAAGAACACTGTACAAAGAGGTGACACAACTTTTAGCTCTCTCATTAAATCCTAAGTTTTGTACTTCTGTTGTTGGTTCGCCCAGCCATATATCCCCACTGCTCTCCATGCATCATGTGTGCCTATAACCGATACTTCACAGCTGTAGTGGTGTTGGGAGTAGGATACTATATTTAAGTCCACATATTTCCACCATAACCCCAAACCTCCCGCTCTCCCCATACTAGCTATACAGATTCCCTCTGTGAAACCACATTTTATTTTGACTACTTCTAGATCAACACTCGTCATCATAGTCTCCATGAGGAAGACTATGTTTGGGCTCTCCCTCCAGCACCAAGACCGGAGAGCATTCACCGTGTCAGGGCGGCCTAACCCCTGATAGTTCTAGCTCATTATTTTCATTGTTGTTCAAGGGGCTGGTGTGTCCCAGCCTCCGCTACTTGAACTGTATCAATCCCGAGGAAAAGTGTTGTTGTTCTCATGCCTTTGGCTCTCTTTCCCGCCTCCCCGACAGGTATCATCTTGTCCACTTCCATGTCATAGAGATCGGAGTTTCTGTTACACTTCCCTGCCAGAGTGATCCATTCAACCTCAGATTCATGCATTCCCAGTCGTTTTGCTCTGCTCATCTTGTATACCCACGGTGGCTCCTTCTTCTTCTTGTGATCTTACCTTGCCTTCTTTGTAGATTTCTTCTTTGCTTCCTTTGCCCGTTGTGCCCTCGTTCTGACCACTCTGTGTTCCTTCATTATGCATGTGATGGAGCCATCATCTTCTAGCTTGATAGGTTGTATTCTACTGCTTCCTGTTGCCTGACGTTTGGAATCTTTCGTCCTTCTTCTCCTTGTTTCTTTAGGGTTTGAGGAACAGCTTCCCTTCCTACTAGAAGTTCTTCCCTCGTATACTACAACTTCTCTGCTTGGGTCCCCTCTCCTAGCTGCTTCGTGGTCTTGAGAATTCTTCTACTGTTCGATGAGACCACTTCTTCATCTTCATGTTCCTCCCTACTCGTCACCTGCTCTTGGATCGTCTGCGCTTCTGGTAATAGCTTTCCCAAATCGTACTCGAATTCCTCACTTTCATTTATCTTATTGCTATGTTTATCATGTTTTCTAATGTTTCTCCAAGCCAAGTGACCCATGTTATGTACACCATGGGGCTTTCTTCTTTTGTCATGTATGTACTTGGAGGGGTGTTACAATATGGTATCAGAGCAACGAGTAGATGACCACTAAGCTAAAGATTCATATGTTCTAACCCTGGGTATAGAAGAAGTAGCTGAAAAAATTAGAAACCAAAGTAGAGGTCTAGATAAGAGACATAAGTTCAGATGAGTATTAGGGTTATGTTCCTATAGGTTTTGAATTTTTATGTTACTCTACAATTATATATGGCATGCTCTCTCTTTTTCCCACATGTTTGTGGTATGGGAAACATGCTCATGGGGTTTTGGCAGAGAGAATGTTATATGCATAATCATGCTTGTCTTTTCCTTACAAGTGCATGTGGTATGGGACATGTGCATGAGGGAGGTGCTAAGATAAGTGTGATTAAAATAGTCACTTTCGCATATATGACAGGACGACATGTATCCAAAGGCGACAATGAAAACAACAGTTGCATTCAAAGTTTTAGATATATAGTCACCTAAACCTAGTCTTATTTATAGGACGACAAAACATGCAATACGAAGGGTGGATAATTTGACATAGATAAGTTAGATCCAGGGTCGAACCAGAACCCCTAGAGGAGAGGTAGAAAGGTCCTTTTTCATGTCAATGATGATGATATAGATTAATTATTAGTGTACTCACATGTTGATTTTAATAATGAGGTTAGAGATAGTGTTTTTCCATGAGAAGGACACAACTTGAGGGTGATAATGTGTCCTTAGGATAATATTAAAGAGTTACTATACATAGAATATGTAAAACCCAAAGGTGGGTAGTATGTGGGAAATTTTGAGGACAAAATTTATTTAAGGTGGGTAGTATTGTAACATCCCCTTTTTTCAAAAAGTAAATTTAGGGATTTAATTGAAATTTCTCTAGTAATTAAACTCAAATATTTGAATTCAATGGAACCAAACCCAAATTTGAAAATTTGGAAATATAGGTTTAACTAAATCCTACTATGATGAAGATATCTAACTAAAATGTTTAAAGTATATTTCCAATAAATCTAGAGATGATTCCACATTATAAATCGATTGTTATTCGATATGAGCCTAATTAGTCAAATTGTGATACATATGGGGTGGAGAATGAAATTGACCCATTCAAAAGAAAGTAATGGTCTAATAAATTCATACGAGTTTATTACAGTAACAATTGTTTTTCTCAAAGTATGGACTACTAATTCTTTTTAGATAATCTAAAAAAAATAAGCACATGTTTATCATAGAAGCAAAATCATAAATGGTGGTGACTTTCAAAACTAAAAACTACATTAATATTCAGATTTCTCATAGTCTAATTAGGAAACCTATAAATTTGTTCTTTATTAGATATTTCTAGAACCACTATAATTGTGCAAAGATAATGATTCGGAACCATGTTTATATTTTTTCCCATTATATATTAAAATTTAAGTGAAGGATCATAACAAATGTCTCATGCTTCCTCATTGGACTCATTGCACGCCTTGCAAAATCCCCCCTACCAGCATCCATGTTTCTCTGGGACTTTACAAAAGTGGAGTATTTTTCTCCCTTCCACCTCTCTCTACATTTTTGGAGGAGTTTTATCCAGTAGACTTCTTGCAAACTTCCTATGTGGTGTTTCACCGTGTTTCTATTTCCATGTAGTCTCTTACACCCACAAGTCTTTGTGCCTATAAGAACATCTTCCAAAACCACTAGTAAGTGCCAACAATTAGAGACTCCACACAGGCACACATGATCCCCTCTACCAGTCACCATTTCCTTACTCCCCCATCTAGCCTAACATGGTGACAACTGAAATTCCTTCTCCTCAACAGCTCGACACCTTGAGTCTCTAGATCCAACGAAACATGAAGAACACAGTGCATGTTTTGTTTCATCTATGCACATCCGAAGGGGATATAGTGGGTGATCTTCCTGCCTAAGACCATGCCTAGTGTCCCTCTATTCTGGTCATGTAGAACAGGGGAGCAGCAGTTCCCTAACCATTCGTCAAGCAAGAAAGAAGAAGGGCATAGGGCCCTATTTGAAGATTACCTCCTTTGGCCTCAAGAAACCTTTTCAATCTTCAATTCATCTCCCAAATCAAGATCTGAGTTTGTGGATATCTTGCTATATTTAGGATTCTTCTTCATCCTCTATTCCTTCCTTGAACTGGGAAGAACAAAAGTTGCTCCTGAGTTTTATGGAGTGGAGGTAGTCCTTGATCTACCTACTACAGATTGCACCCAAGTAGTGCCCTACTCTCATCCCAGAATAGGGGGATGGAGAAACCCCTCCTCCTTCCACCTACACAATCATAGCCATGCTTGAGAGTCCTATTGACCACAGAGGTAGAGGCTACTAGTCGGGGTTTCCGCCCTGTGTGCGAGCCTGAAGGCACGATGCTCTGTTCAAGGTAGGGGAAATAGGGGTGCGATGACTCTCCCTGGTCATGCGCTGAGTGAAAAAGACGAAGGGCATCGGGGTCCTATTTGTGAGCCGCTGGACACAAGGCTAATAGGACTGCAACATGGCTTAGTAAAACAAACAACAAAAGGAAAAAATAGGTGAGCATACTTCAATTAGTCCTAGTTTTGAAAAGTCATAGTATATACATGCTTTGTCACTTGGCTAGGTAGTGCAGAGGCAAGAGTGGAAGTGTCGCTCTGCCAGAATCGGCCCCTCTCAGTCTGTAGGAGGTACTGGGACCGGCACTACCATCCAGGTTCAGGACTCAGTGAGATTAGTTGATGATGTGGAAGACCGGACTGCTAGATGGGTGACTGAATCGGCCAGCCGCCGCAAGTGTGTGCCTCAGAGACGTCTTCACAATTTCTTTGTGAACTGCTTGGGACGCGAGGAAGAGCACTCCAGTTGTTCATCATATGGGTCTTCCCATGCTGATGCTTCTTCAGGTGGCTGTGAGGTTGATGACTTGAACCTTGTGTTTGATATCTTCGGGGGTAAGAAGAGAGGAAAATGGTACTATTGAGATGATGGGGAGGTAGTTAGATAATGTGTTTTATGTTGAGTTTTTGGGGAGGTTTTTCTTTGCGGATGTATTATGATGAGAGGTCCTGGGCGTATGAGGATGATCTCATGTAATGTTTGGTGATTTTTTTTTGCCTGCATGAGGGGCAGCATGAATAAAATAGACCTCAAAATTTATATAAAAAAATACATGCTTTGTCGGAAAATTATGTATAACAGTCGTTGGAAAGATATTAAAATAAGGGGTTTGATTTTACTAATTCCAAACCCTAATTTAATTTATTCAGATCAAGATCATGGATTAGGGTTTAAGGCCATTCTAATATAGGTTTTCATGTATGCATGATATTTTCAGGTGGCTTAGGAGTTGATCATAAGTAAGAAGGTCTAATTTAAGGATTTGCTTTGCTCGAGGTAAACGAGTCATGCCACTATACATATGTACTTTTGGTGAATTATTTGTTATGTATGATGTAGAAATTATGCGTTAAAATTTCAAGATTAATGATCAAATCATGTTCATCATATAAGTTTAATGATGTTTGTTGTATCTTATGTCATATGGTTATCATGTTCATTAAGATTAGAGATTATGATTAATGATCAATGATTAATGTATTTTAAAGTTCATGCTGCAAGAGGGAGAAATCCTATCATGCTAAATTCAAGGATAAGTTAATGTTAACGTTAATGTCATGTTAATGATCAAGTTAATTGTAATTGAATCAATTTTTATATGCTTCTCGAATCATGGACCTCAAGCGGTCGTTATGGACATTCATGCCAATTATGGGCCTTTTGGCCAAATCATGGGTATTCATGCCAATTATGGGCTTTCCTAGCAATCATGTGCTCTTAAGTGGGCGTCATAGAGAGATGCATATAGTTACTACTCAATTCTTCATGTTATGAGAATGATGCAATCAAGAATGCTTAAGTTTAATTCATGTCAATATTTTCTCTCAAGTCACATGTATATGTTTATTTCTCAATTCTTATAAAACGTATAGTACCACTTACTGATGTGTGTCATTTTCTTCACATGGCCATGGGATGAGATGTCCCTAGATCAAGGAGAAAAGGTATTTGAAGTGAGTTCTTCAAAATGGAAGATCCCAGGACTTAGCTTGGTGGGGTGCCATCCACACCTCGAAGATCTAGTATCAAGTTTTTAAAGAAGATTTATGCCCTATATTTTGTTTACCTTTTATGTTTTAGATGTTAATTCAAAGATGAGATAGTTTATGTTATTAGTTTTCTCTTTCAAAAAACAATGTATGAATATATATTTCCAATAAATGCAAGGTGTTTCATTTATCTTATTGCTATGTTTATCATGTTTTGTAATGTTCCTCCAAGCTAAGTCACCCATGTTATGGACAACATGGGTCTTGCTTCTGCTATCATGTATGTACTTAGAGGGGCGTTACGATATGGTATAAGAGCAACGAGTAGATGGACACTAAGCTAAAGATTCATATGTTCTAACCCTAGGTATAGAAGTAGGTGAAAAAAAATAGAAACCAAAGTAGAGGCCTAGATAAGAGACATAAATTTAGATGAGGATTAGGGTTATGTTCCAAGAAGTTTTAAACTTTTATGTTACTCTAGAATTGTATGTAGCATGCTCTCTCTTTTTCATGCATGCCTTTGGTATGGGAAACATGCTCATGGGGTTTCTTAGAGAGAATGTTATATGCATAATCATGCTTGTCTTGTCCTTACAAGTGCATGTGGTATGGGACATGTTCATGAGGGAGGTGGTAAGATAAGTGTGCTTAAAATAGTCACCTTCACATATATGGCATAACGGCATGTATCCAAAGTTGATAAAGAAAATAAGAGTTGCATTAAAAGTTGAGACATATAGTCACCTAAACTTAGTCTTGTTTATAGAATGACAAAACATGCAATACAAAGGGTGGATAATTTGACATAGATAAGTTAGATCCATGGTCGAACCAGAACCACTAGAGAAGAGGTAGAAAGGTTCTTTTTCATGTCAATGATGATGATATAGATTCATTACTGGTGTACTCACATGTTCATTTTAATAATGAGATTATAGATAGTGTTTTTCCATGAGAAGGACACAACTTGAGGGTCCTAATGTGCCTTTACGATATATTAGAGAGTTAGAATACATAAAATATGTAAAACCCTAAGGTGGGTAGTATGTGGAAATTTTGAGGACAAAATTTATTTAAGGTGTGTAGTATTGTAACATCCCCTTTTTAAAAAAAGTAAATTTAGGGTTTTAAATGAAATTTCTCTAGTAATTAAACTCAAATATTGGAATTCAATGGTATGAAACCCAAATTTGGAAATTTGGAAATTTAGGTTTAACAAAATCTTACTATGATGAAGATATCTAAGTAAAATGTTTAAAGTCTATTTCTAATAAATCTAGATATGATTCCACATTATAAATCAATTGTAATTCAATATGATCCTAATTAGTCAAATTGTGATTCATATGAGGTGAAGAATGAAATTGACCCATTCAAAAGAAAGTAATGGTCTGATTAATTCATACGAGTTTATTACAATAACAACACTACTACAGAAATAGCATTCAGTGTCGCTTTTCTGGGCGTTGGTTATTAAGGAAAACCGACGCCTATCATATAAGGCATCGGTTATTTAGACAAACCGACGTCTATATTCGAAGACCAGCCAGACACGGGTACCGTTTTGTATTCAGTGTCGGTTGTTTATAACTAACCGACGCCTAAAGTCGCCCGCGAAATCCAATTTTCGTGCGAAAAAAATAGTGTCACTTTCAGCGTCGGTTATGTAGATAAAAAACCGACGCGTATGTTCGATGGAAATTTGCGCGAAAAGTGTCACTTTCAGCGTCGGTTATCCTTTTATAACCGTAACCGACGCTGAAAGTGGTTCCCGCCAAATAATTTTGTGAAAATATCGTCCAATTGGACGTCAGTTGATTAAAACAACCGACGTTAAAGATGTTTAGGCGTCAGTTGTTTTAAACAACCGACGCTATTTGGGAACTTTATATCCCGCGATCGCCCGACTCTTCCCCTTTCTTCTGTTTCATTGCGAGAATTTCCCCCTTTCTTTGCTGCTGTCGCCGCCCTACCCTCCGCCGCTGCAACCAGTTTCTCCAACCTCCACGACAGCGCCGCCGCATCACCGCCGCACCGCCATCTCCAGCCTCCACGACAGCGCCGCCTCCGCGCCGCCGCAACCGCTTCTCCAGCCTCCACGACAACGCCGCCTCCACGCCGCCGACGATCCTTCTCCTGCTGCTGCTCTGCGTCGCCGCCACCACCGCCGCCCGCTCCTTCCTCCTTGCTGCTGCTCTGCGTCTCCTTGCTCACACCCTACTGCGGCGTGGTCTTCTTCCTTGCCTCCGCTGCTCACAAGGTATTAGCCATAGCACCTTCTGCCTTTTTTTTTGCCATGTCACTAATTTGTTATCCATCTCTCTATCGCCTCATGAATCCTCCTCTAGGTCCTCCCCTCATCTGACCTTCCTCCATAGCTTCCCTCTTTCTTCCACCACGGCTTCTCATAGAAACCCTCTCACCCCTCCTCCTATCAGGGAAGAATCTAGCTGCCACAGTCAGTGCTCCCCTCCACTGTACTAGCATCAAGCCCTTCCTCTGCCATTCTTTCCATTCAGTAACAGTCTCATCTCCTCGTTCCACACCATAACTTGGTTGATGTCAAGCCCATGCTCAAAAACATCTACCTATTCTCATCCATGTTCGTGTGGCATTCCCATTTTCAGGAGTCAATGACCATCCTTTACAGAAATACCTGCATCTCAAGCATAATTGATCCAAAAACAATACTGCTAACTAACATGATTTAAATTGGCTATAATTAGAATCCCAAAACTCAAGAATACATATGTGTTTATGAATGAAACATTCTAAATAGGAGAATGTCAATTTAGACACATATACTATGTGGATGTGCATACAAGGAAGCATTCTAAATAGGTAGAAGATAGATTATCCTCCCGTGGACCAAGACCCAATGGTAACTATTTGTCGTGCATCAAAACAAAATCAGCAACCAAGGTATGATGCATAATATAAATCCATTTTTTTTACTTTTTGGGGGTGCGCCTTATACTATTTGATATCCTTGATTTTATCTTCTATCCTAAATAAAATTAAGGGACCCATGATTAGAAAACAATTCCAAACTTGGCACCCACACTAATTGGAAGGAAATAAAATAAGATTATTGAAATGCACATTTGTGGTGTGATACCTTTTTTAGGATGCATATATTAGATTCAACCTTTGAGACATCCTTTTATGAGTTCCAATACAATTAGGGTTTCATTTCATTGCCATTGTATGTATTATAATATTACATCTTTCACATAAAAATTAATTAAATTGAATCCTATTGGAACCCTAATTTAAATCCTAATTTGATTTAAACTTGTCCATTCTAGCATCCTAATTTGATTTGATTAAACCCTAACATTGATGAAACCCTAACATCAATTGTGATGAAACCCTAACATGTACATATCTATTATTGTGTTTGTTGGCCTAGAAACCCATCCAAGATTTACTCATTAGGAGTAAATCTTGGATAGTCCCCGGTTTGGGACTGTTCTTGAACACCTAATCTCACTTAGGATGTAAGTGTATAATGTGTATTGGGTTTTCGAGAAAATTTTGGTAGCATTTCCCCGTTTGTTCTCTAAGTACATATGTACTTAGAGAACAACGGGGAAATTCTGCCGGAATTTTCTTGAAAACCCAATACACATTATACACTTACTAGTGAGATTAGGTGTTCAAGGATGGGATAGGTGGTACACATTTATTATATATAGGAATGACATCACATATGTTTGTTGGCCTAGAATGTGAACAATCATTGTTCTTTATATTACTTGTACATTGGTATAAATTAGAATGAACAATCACTAAATTATATATTGTTTGTATGGAGTCCGACTTCATTGTAGATATCTATTATTGTGTTTGTTGCCCTAGGAACCCGTCCAAGATTGACTCATTAGGAGTAAATCTTGGATAGTCCCCGGTTTGGGACTATTCTTGAACACCTAATCTCACTTAGGATGTAAGTGTATAATGTGTATTGGGTTTTCGAGAAAATTTCGGTAGCATTTCCTCGTTTGTTCTCTAAGTACATATGTACTTAGAGAACAGCGGGGAAATGCTGCCGAAATTTTCTTGAAAACCCAATACACATTATCCACTTACTAGTGAGATTAGGTGTTCAAGGATGGGATAGGTGGTACACATTTATTATATATAAGAATGACATCAAATGTGTTTGTTGGCCTAGAAACCCATCCAAGATTGACTCATTAGGAGTAAATCTTGGATAGTCCCCGGTTTGGGACTGTTCTTGAACACCTAATCTCACTTAGGATGTAAGTGTATAATGTGTATTGGGTTTTCGAGAAAATTTCGGTAGCATTTCTCCGTTTGTTCTCTAAGTACATATGTGCTTAGAGAACAGTGGGGAAATGCTGCCGAAATTTTCTTGAAAACCCAATACACATTATACACTTACTAGTGAGATTAGGTGTTCAAGGATGGGATAGGTGGTACACATTTATTATATATAAGAATGACATCACATTATACACTTAGGATGTAAGTGTATACCCTAATCTTTTCCTAATATATACTTGTTTCCTAATATATACTTGTTTTCTCTGATCATAGAATGGATAGATCATGGATGTCCATTCGTAATCGTTGCACCCCAGAGTTTATATCTGGTCTTGATCAGTTTATTAGATTTGTCGAGGAACATAGGAAAAAACCTACAGATAGGTTCTACTGTCCATGTAGGCATTGCGGTAACAACTTGAAAGTCAACACTGGTGAGGAAATCAAAAGTCATGTCATGTGCAACGGGATTGTACAAGGCTATACAGAATGGCACTGGCATGGAGAGATTTCAAAATTGAAACCAATAGATGTCGATAGCAGTGCTTGGGTGGAAGAAGAAATTGCCTCCGATGACGTAAATGTGAACGAACAAGTTCCAGCAGACATCGTTGATGTGATGTTGGATAGTTGTAGGGTAGAGCACACCGATCCACCTCCTATCTTTAGAAACATTGTGCATGATGCTAAGATACCGTTATACACAGGCTGTGCTAAGTTTACGAAGCTTAGCGCTGTGTTGAGATTGTATAAGTTGAAAGCTAACAATAGATGGAGCGACAAAAGCTTCACTTCATTGTTGACTTTGTTGAAAGAAATGCTTCCTGAAGGAAACGAGCTGCCAATCTCAACATACCAGGTAAAGAAAATGTTGTTCCCAATGGGAATGGAGGCCAAGAAGATACACGCATGCCCGAAT
The DNA here is from genome assembly GCA_963693085.1 of Alisma plantago-aquatica. Lineage (NCBI taxonomy): Eukaryota > Viridiplantae > Streptophyta > Magnoliopsida > Alismatales > Alismataceae > Alisma > Alisma plantago-aquatica. The sequence continues at coordinate 820,839,792 of OY856411.1, read as the reverse complement.
GATTGTGTATTATTTCAAAAGGACTATGTAGATTTGAAATATTGTCCAAAATGTGGTGCGTCACGGTATAAATTGATGACTTCGGGGGAGTCCAAAACTGGTTCTCCTGCCAAGGTGTTGTGGTATCTACCTATAATATCACGGTTTCAACGCTTGTTTGCAAATCCGAAAGATGCAAAGAATTTGAGGTGGCATGCAGATGTTAAGAAAAATAATGATGGGATCCTGCGACATGCGCCTGATTCCCCACAGTGGAAGAAGATTGATCTATTGTACCCCAAATTTGGTGAAGAAGATAGGAATCTAAGACTTGGGCTTTGTAAAGATGGGATGAATCCGTACGGGACATTGAGCATCCAACATAGCACTTGGCCAGTCATGCTTGTTATATACAATCTTCCTCCCTGGATGTGTATGAAAAATAAGTACGTTATGTTGTCATTGTTGATATCGGGCCCTAAACAACCCGGAAATGATATCGATGTTTATCTTGAACCTTTGATTGATGACTTAAAGAAACTTTGGGCTGAAGGTGTGATGACCTATGATGCTTCAGCAAGAGAGACATTTCGTTTGCACGCTATGTTGTTTTGCACTATTAATGACTTTCCAGCATATGGGAATTTGTCTGGATATAGTGTCAAAGGAGCTAAAGAGTGTCCTATATGTGAATAAAACACTGATTCAATAAGACTAAAACATGGCGGAAAGACTGTATATCTTGGTCATCGAAGGTTTCTTTCAAAATTCCATCCGTATCGTAGGAAGCGCAAAGCATTCAATGGATGGAATGATGAACGGAGTGCACCTAAACCTATACCAGGGGATGTTGTTTATGAAAGAGTAAAAGACATTGTCAATGAATTTGGTAAGAAATCACAATGTAGTATGGCCACACGGAGTGACAATTCTTCATTCAAGAAGAAGTCAATATTTTGGGATCTTCCTTATTGGAGTTCTTTGACAGTCAGGCATTGTATCGATGTAATGCACGTTGAGAAAAATGTCTGTGATAGCATCATTGGTACTCTGTTAAATATACCAGGTAAGACTAAAGATGGGATAAAATCCAGACTGGACCTACGTGAAATGGGAATAAGGTCAGAATTAACAGAATTACGTGAAATGGGTAGTAAAAGAACATACTTACCTCCTGCTTGTTACACGTTGTCTAGAAAGGAGAAGAAAACTTTTTGTGAATGCTTGGTAAATGTTAAGGTGCCACATGGTTACTCATCCAACATCTGTAGATTAGTATCAATGAAAGATCTGAAGTTGATAGGTCTTAAATCTCATGATTGTCACACTCTAATGCAACAAATATTACTCGTGGCAATTCGATCTATATTGCCGAAGCATGTAAGGTTTGCAATTACCAGACTTTGTTTCTTTTTCAACTGTCTATGCAGTAAAGTTATTGACCCTGATACTCTCGATAATTTGCAAAGAGAAGTGGTTGTTACCCTATGTCAGCTTGAGATGTATTTCCCTCCTTCGTTCTTTGATATCATGGTACATCTTGTTGTCCACTTGACTAGGGAAGTGAAAATGTTGGGACCAGTTTTCTTGCATTGGATGTATCCCTTTGAACGATACATGAGCGTTTTTAAAGGTGATGTTCGAAACCGTTATCGGCCTGAAGGGAGTATTATTGAAGGTTATGTGGCGAGAGAGGTTATGGATTTTTAAAATGACTTTCTCAGTGGTAATGACACTCCTGATAATGACAAGAATATTGAGGAGGGCAAAGGAATTTTGGGATCACGGGTGAAAGTAATCAGCCGTGAGTAGTTGGAACAAGCTCACTTGTATATTTTACACAATATGGACGAAGTGAGTGTTTATATCGAGGAACATACCAATTTCATAAAGAGACAACATCCTCGAGCAAGTTCAATGTGGCTTGCTAGAGAGCATAATAAGACTTTTACTAAGTGGTTTGAAGATAAAGTCTTACATCAACTATCTCAAACACCAAATGATATTACAGAAACTATCAAATGCCTCACCTTTAAACCAAAACTGAATGTTATGTCTTATGAAGGGTTTGACATTAATGGATTCACATATTACACAAATCGCCAATATGATAAGAGTGTCGTCCAAAATAGTGGGGTCACTCTTCAAGCGTCGACTATGTACTTTGCAAGTGCAAATGATAAGAGTCCACGTGAAGCTAAAATGTCATATTACGGTGTCATTGAGGACATTTGGGAGTTTGACTACATAGATTTCAAAATTCCGCTCTTTAAATGTAATTGGGTTGAAAACACCAAAGGAGTTATAGTGGATGAATTGGGTTTCACTTTGGTGAACTTTGAAAAGATTGGCGAGAACGGTGAACCATTCATATTGGCATCACAGGCGAAACAAATATTCTATATCGATGATCCTGCGAATGATAAATGGTCAGTTGTTCTTCATGGTAAAAGACAATTCATTGAAGATCATATAGATGAAGAAGAGTACTATGATAAGTATGATGACTCCAGTCCATTCTCAGTTGGGTTGCCAACTCCACAAAATATTGAAGCTAATGATGACTTATATGTGCGCGGAGATCACAATGAAGGATTGTTAATTGATAAAAGATCACAATTTTAGAGACATGTATGTTTATACAAATGCTAAATGTTTGCTTTTTTCTAGTTAATACAAATGCTAAATGTTTGCCTTTTTCTAGTTAATACAAATGCTAAATGTTTTCCTTTTTAATGACATTTTCAGATGGCTGACCATGATGAGCATGATGTCCATGATGAGCATGAAGTCCATGATGAGCATGCTGTCCATGACGAGCATGGCGAGGATACCAATGTAAGTTCTAAAAACATATCCTGTATTTCTATAAAATTCATTATCTTCTAGTTATGTCATATATCCTATATTTCTATATTGGGCTAATTTAGTGTGTTTATTTTTGTCAAATTTTAGGTTGATGATGTAACTGTACCCACTGAAGCACTGGAGCAACTTGATGCGCATCACCAAACACTTAACAAGAAAAGGGGCATCGCTCTGTTGAAGAAGTTATTAGCGCTAAGTGGTAGTGGATCCAAATTGGTGGTGGAGTTTGATAATGGAGGAAATGCAATTGGAGTGAACCGCAATAATTTTGTAAACTATCTTGGGTGTACCACTCGGAGCCATTGTGGTGTTAAGTATGATAATTGGCATAAAGTTCCTCAAGGGAAAAAAGACTTGATATGGAAGGATTTATGCGTGAGTTATTATTATTTGCAATTCTATATTGTAGATTACAAATTCTATTATTTGTAATTCTATTTTGGATACTAGTTAATAACATTTCTATTTTACAGAATCTGTTTGCATTGGATGAGAAGTTGCATCGTAAAAGTGTGATGCAACACGCTGGAAAGATGCTTACGAATTATAGGACAAATCTGAATAGAGAATACATAAAAGAGGGTGATAAGAAGAAGAAGTCAGCCCTTGAACAATGGAACTTCTTGGACAAAGAAGATTGGGACAATTTTGTTGCTTCAAGAAAATCTGAAGAATTCAAGGTATTAGGCGTCACTCCCAATTTAATTAATATACATTGTATTCACCTATTCAAGATTAACATTTAGTGCTACTAACCAAATCATTAATGTGCATACTAACTAGGCCCTCAGTGACGCACAAAAAGCAATGCGTGCACTGAATGTGCATGACCACACTATGGGTCCAAAAGGCTATGCAAGCATTCGCCAAAGACTACAGGCGGAGTCTGTGGCTACTCAGCAGTCTGCTGCTACTCAGGAGTCTGCTCCTACTGAGGAGTCTGCCACACCCATGCCTCGCCATGATATCTGGACAGCTGGCAGGCAAACCAAGAAGGGTGAAATAAAGAAGCTTGTAACTGCTGAGGCGGCTGCAAAAATGGTAAAATACAACTCTTAGTGAAATCGTTTGAATATTGATTATTTGTGGTGTTAACTTACCAATTTCTATTTATGGTGATTAGCAGGAGTTGCACGAGCAGAGGAAACAAGGCACGTTCATCCCTCAGGGCACAAGGGATGAATTGACAGTTGCTCTGGGTAACCCAGAGCATCCTGGACGTGTTAGAGGTGCCGACGCTGGTGTTGGCATCAAAGCATTCTTTGGGCCATCCCAGCGCAAACCCAGAGCGGGACTTTCTCAAGAAGAGGTAACCTATTCATTTTTTAGAATATTACTGCAAAAGGAAATTCATTAATAAGAAGCTAATGTTTCTTTTATCCATGTATAGGAGAATAAGAGAGTTGAGGATTTAGTTGCTAAGAAGGTCAACGATGTAGTTGCTGAGAAGGTCAAGGAAGAATTGCTACAGTGGCAGGCATCTCAGGCTTCCAATCAGCCTATGGCAACCCACTCTTCTCCTGATGCACAGACTAAGAGTAATCCTGGAGACCCATCGCCTAGCACGTCTGTTGTAAGTATTGTTTATGACATTGTAGCTAGTCTTTTCAAGATGATATGTTTTCAAGATTATATGTATATATGTATAACATTCTTTACGTAAATTTGTAGGCATTGAAGCCATGCCGCTTAAGAATGCAAGACTATGTTGTTGCAGAGGCGCAGGCTTACCAGTCCCTTCCTGGGGCAACGTTTCATGGGACTCCAATGCCGCAGGGCTACATTCGTGTGATCCCGCTACATGCATTACCCGATTGGAGGGAAGTTGCGTTGCCATATGCCCACCCAGATATTGATACACTTAGTGAGGCAGAAGGCGGGGTCATATTGTGGCCCAAAGCAGATGTCGTCTACACGACTGAAATTGTAAGATAAATTTACATTGATTTAGACTGTTAATGTGTATATATCATGTCAACTGATCTGAAATTATATATACAGGTTAAAAAGAAGACACCAGGAGCACCTAGGTCTCCACCTCCACTTCCTGCATTACCAACTTGGGTTCCAACTGACCTAACATACCCATTAGGTCCTGCTTGTAGGGGAATGGCATGTTGGCTACGGGCACATAATATACATTGCCCTATAATAGTTTCTTTAGATGCAGATTATGCAGGTCAATCATACGATAGCTCTTTATTTATACAAGATATTATTGAGTTGTTTATGTATGATTGGCTGAATACATCAATGATAGAGACATGGATAAGGTGAGATCTTGTTTATACATCCATATACCTTGTGTAAGATCCGGTGATCTGGTTTCTTATATATTAATGCATACGCCTATATGTTTTGCAACTACTTAGTCGAAGATCATTGCAAACAATTTGCATTTGATCATGTGGGATTTTTGATTCCATCATTGATTAGTTTGGTAGCTAAAGACCCTGATAATGTTCAACAGTACTGTATAGATGCTTTTACAATTTTTGGTCAGCAAAAGAAGACGATAATAATAGCTCCATTCAATGTCAAGTAAGTTTACTTTATTTATAATTTGGACTTAAGAAAATTCCATTTTTATTTTTCATTTTGAGTTATTAATTGTTAACTTCTTACCTCTAGTGGTAGACATTGGGAGTTACTAGTTATTGTCCCCGGGACATTCACTGTTTATTATCTAGATCCTGCGGGGAGTACATTGAACACTAAAATTGGACACGTAATGAGAATTCCATTATTATGGTGAGAAATATTTCATTTTTATATCCGTTAACATCTTTTATTACATTACTATTTACTTATGCAATTTATTGTGTTATATTAACATGTAGGGGTTTAGATGCATTAAAAAAGGTTGGAGGAAGGGTCCCAAGGAAAAAGAACCAGCCAATAAATTGGCAGAATGTACAAGTAAGTTCCCGACTCGAATATATATATTATTGATGTGAATTGTGCTTAGTTGTATTATTTTGTATGTTTCAATTTATAGTGTGCTACACAAGACAATGGCTGGGCATGCACATACTATGTGATGCGATTTATGCAGATGATTATCAAACATGCCGCATTGGACATCGATACCATACATGAGGTATTATATATAGTCTCATTAGTTAGTATGAAATATATCAATCTTATTTTTATATTATTACTTATATATATACATCATTCTCTTTGCAGGTGTTTAAAACTGACCACACTATAGGTAAACGCTTAAAAAATATACATGCTCCATATACGATGGAAGCATTAAATGAAGTAAGAGAAGAATGGGCAAAAGCCATACAAGCAGTGGCAACTGTAAGATATAATTGGGATGTTGATAGCGATAATGAATGATACTTTGTAAATGAATATTTCTGAATGTTAATACATGTATTTGAATGTTTCTATATGTGTGAATGTGAGAATTGAATTGATGTCTGATTGTATGTACTTGTGTGAAATTTTCTTTGTGACTTTTGCAGGTTTGCGGCCTGTTTGTAGGATGATATCAATGGATGTCGTAAACCTGCAGTTCAGAAAACTGAACTGCAGGTTCTCATCCTGCTGACCAGCCACAGCAGGCCTGCAAACTGATATGAAAAAAAAAATAGAAATAGGCGTTGGTTATTTATAGAAAACCATCAGCAAAGACCTACATCGTCAGTTATTGGATAAAAATCGACGCCTGATGTGGCCAAAGCAGTCCTGGAAATGGCGTCGGATATTCGTATCAAACCAACGCCAATTTAATCTATAGGCGTCGGTCTTTTGGTATATAACCGACACCAAAAGTGTTCGCGCCACAGAAAATGGCATCATCTAGGGCACTTTATGCGTCGGTTATCTACTAAAAGACCGACGCTATATTCCATATAGGCGTCGGTTGTTCAGTAAATAACCCACGCAGAAAGTGCCCTAGATGACGCCGTTTTCTGTGGCGGGAACCCTTTTGGCGTCGGTTATATACCAAAAGACCGACGCCTATAGATTAAATAGGCATCGGTTAAAAAACCGACGCCGAAGTGTTCGACATTTAGCGGCGCCCACATAGGCGTCGGTCGGAAACCGACGCCAAATGGGGTTAAACGACCGACGCCAAAGGTCGTTTCTGTAGTAGTGCAATTGTTTTGATCAAAGTATGGGCTACTAATTGTTTTTAGATAATCTAAAATAAATAAGCACATGTTTATCGTAGAAGGAAAATCATAAGTGGTGGTGACTTTCAAAACTGAAAATTACATTGATATTCATATTTCTCATAGTCTAATTAGGCAACCTATAAATTTGTTCTTTATTATATATTTCTAGAAACACTATAATTGTGCAAAGATAATGATTCGAAACCATGTTTCTATTTTTTCCCGTTTTATATTAAAATTTAAGTGAAGTAATAACAAATGTCTCGTGCTTCCCTATTGGACTCATTGCACTCCTTGCGGAAGTCCCCCAACCAGCATCCATGTCCCTCTAGGACTCTAAAAAAGCAGCATATTTTTCTCCCTTCCACCTCTCTCTCCATTTTTGGAGGAGTTTTATTTGCAACAGACGTCTTGCAACCTTCCTATGTTGGTGTTTCACTGTGTTTCTATTTCCATGTAGTTTCTTAAACCCACAAGTCTTCGTGCCTATTACAACATCTTCCAAAGCCACTAGTAAGTGGTCAACAATTTATTTTACAGGAACACATGATCCCCTCTACCAGTCTCTGTTTCCCAACTCCCCCATCTGGCCTGCCATGGAAACAACTAAAATTCCTTCTCCTCAACAACTTGACACCTTGGGTCTCTAGATCCAACGACACATGAAGAACATAATGGATGTTCTATTACATCTGTGCGCAAGGAGGATTCTACAGGTCAATCTCACGATACTATGTATTAGTTCAAGATCTAGTGGAGCTTACTTATGCTTGTTAAATACAACTATGATAGAATTTTGAATATGGTGAGATGTTATGGTTAAATACCCACTACTATAGAATATGCCTTTGGCGTTGGTTGTTTAACCCCCTTTGGCGACGGTTTTCAAGCAACGCCTATGTGGGCGCCGCTAAAGGTCGAACTCTTCAGAGTCAGTTTTCTAACTGATGCCTATATGATCTATAGTCGTCAGTTATATTTAGTTGACCGACGTCTATTGGGTTCGCGCCACAAAGAAGGGCACCACCTAAGACACTTTTTGCGTCGGTTAACAACTGAACAACCGACGCCATACTCCCAGACGACACGGCCGTGCTTCGCTGCACGGCCGTGTTTAGTACTATAGGTGTTGGTTTTATACTAATAAGCGACGCCTTTTCCACCACGGCCATGCTTTCCTGCATGGTCGGGTTTTTTGTCATATTAGGCATCGGTTTTTATCTAATAACCGATGTTGTAGGCCTTTGATGACGGTGTTTTATAAATAACCGACGCCTATACTTTAATTTTTTTTTCTTATTAGTTTGCAAGCCTGCTGTGGCTAGTCAGCAAGATGAGAACCTGCAGTTTATTTTTCTGAACTGCAGGTTTACGACATCCATTGATATCATCCTACAAACATGCCACAAACCTGCAAAATCAACCAATATTTTTTCACACAAGTAGATACATTCATACATCAATTCAATTCTCACATTCACACATGTAGAAACATTCAAATACACGTAGAAACATTCAGACATGTATAAACATTCTGAAATATTCATTTACAAAATATCATTCAGCATCGCTATCAGCATCCCAATTTTATCTTACAATCTCCACTGCTTGTATGGCTTTTGCCCATTCTTCTCTTATTTCATTTAATGCTTCCATCGTATATGGAGCATGTACATTTTGTAAGTGTTTACCTATAGTGTGGTCAATTTTAAACACCTGCAAAGAGAATGATGTATATATATAAGTAATAATATAAAAATAAGATTGATATATTTCATACTAACTAATGAGACTATATATAATACCTCATGTATGGTATTAATATCCAATGCGGCATGTCGAATAATCATCTGCATAAATCACATCACATAGTATGCGCATGCCCAGCCGTTGTCTTGTGTAGCGCACTATAAATTGAAACATACAAAATATTAAAAAATACAACTAAGCACAGTTCACATAAATAATATATACATTGGAGTCGGGAAATTACTTTTACGTTCTCCCAAATTATTGGTTGGTTCTTTCTCCTTGGGACATTTCCTCCAGCATTTTTGAATGCATCTAAACCCCTACATGTTAATGTAACACAATAAATTGCATAATTAAATAGTAATGTAATAACATATGTTAACGGATATAAAAATGAAATATTTCTCACCAGAATAATGGCATTCTCAATATGTGTCTAATTTTAGTGTTCAATGTACTTCCCGCAGGATCTAGATAATAAATAGTGAACATCCCAGGGACAATAACTAGTAACTCCCAATGTCTACCGCTAGAGGTAAAAAAGTTAAAAATTTATAACTCAAAATGCACAATAAAAATGGAATTTTCTTAAGTCCAAATTATAAATAAAGTAAACTTACTTGACATTGAATGGAGCTATTATTATCGTCTTCTTTTGCTAACTGAAAATTCTAAAAGCATCTATACAGTATTGTTGAACACTATCAGGGTCTTTAGCTACCATACTAATCAATGATGGAATCAAAAAACCCACATGATCAAATGCAAATTGTTTGCATTGATCTTCGACTAAGTAGCTGCAAAACATGTATTATGTATGCATTAATATATAAGAAACCAGATCACCGGATCTTACACAAGGTATATGGATGTATAAACAAGATCTCACCTTATCCATGTCTCTATCATTGATGTATTCAGCCAATCATACATAAACAGCTCAATAATATCTTATATAAATAAAGAGTTATCGTATGATTGACCTTCATAATCTGCTTCTAAAGAAACAATTATAGGGCAATGTATATTATGTGCCCGTAGCCAACATGCCATTCCCCTACAAGCAGGACCTAATGGGTATTTTAGGTCAGTTGGAACCCAACTTGGTAATGCAGGAATTGGAGGTGGAGGCCTAGGTGCTCCGGGTGTCTTCTTTTTAACCTGTATATATAATTTCAGATCAGTTGACCTCATATATACACATTAACAATCTAAAGTAATGTAAATTTGTCTTACAATTTCAGTAGTGTAGACGACATCTGCTTTGGGCCACAATATCACCCCGCCTTCTTCCTCAGCAAGTGTATCAATATCCGGGTGGGGATATGGCAATGTAGCTTCCCTCCAATCGGGTAACACATGTATCAGGCTCACATGAACGTAGCCCTATGGCATTGGAGTCCCGTGAAACATTGCCCCAGGAAGGGACATGTAAGCCTGCGCCTCTGCAACAACATAGTCTTGCATTCTTAAGCGGCATGGCTTCAATGCCTACAAATTTACATAAAGAATATTATACATATCTACATATCATCTTGAAAAGACTAGCTACAATGTCATAAACAATACTTACAGCAGACGTGTTAGGCGATGGGTCTCCAGGATTACTCACAGTCTATGCATCAGGAGAACAGTGGGTCGCCATAGGCTGATTGGAAGCCTGAGATGCCTGCCACCACACTATTGCTTCATTGACCTTCTCAACAACTATATCATTGACCTTCTTGGAAACTATATCCTCGACTCTCTTATTCTCCTATACATGGATAAAAGAAACATTAGCCTCTTATTATTGAATTCCCTTTTGCAGTAACATTCTAAAAAAAGAATAGGTTACCTCTTCTTGTGAAAGTCCCACTCTGGGTTTGCGCTGGGATGGCCCAAAGAATGCTTTGATGCCCACACCAGCGCCTGCACCCCTAACATGTCCAGGATGCTCTGGGTTACCCAGAGCAACTGTCAATTCATCCCTTGTGCCCTGAGGGATGAACGTGCCTTGTTTCCTCTGCTCGTGCAGCTCCCGCTAATCACCATCAACATAATTTGGTAAGTTAACACCACAAATAATCAATATTCAAACAATTGCTCTAAGAGTTGTATTTTACCATTTTCGTAACCGCCTCAGTAGTTACGGGATTCTTTATTTCACCCTTCTTGTTTTGCCTCCCATCTATCCAGATATCAGGGTGAGGCATGGGTGTGGCAGACTCTTGAGTACGAGCAGACTCCTGGGTAGCCGCAGACTCTGCCTGTAGTCTTTGGCTAACGCTTGCATAGCCCTTTGGACCCATAGTGTGGTTATGCACATTCAGTGCACGCCTTGCTTTTTGCGCATCACTGAGGGCCTAGTCAGTATGAAAATTAATGATTTGGTTAGTAGCACTAAATGTTAATCTTGAATAGGTGAATACAACATATATTAATTAAATTGGGAGTGACGCCTAATACTTGAATTCTTTAGATTTTCTTGAAGCAACAAAATTGTCCCAATCTTCTTTGTCCAAGAAATTCCATTGTTCAAAGGCTGACTTCTTCTTCTTATCACCATCTTTTATGTATTCTCTATTGAGATTTGTCCTATAGTTCCTAAGCATCTTTCCAGCGCGTTGCATCACACTTTTACGATGCAGCTTCTCATCCAATGCAAATAGATTCTGTAAAATAGAACTCTTCTTAACTACTATCCAAAAATAGAATTGCAAATAATATAATTTGTAATCTACAAAATAGAATTGCAAATAATAATAACTCACGCATAAATCCTTCCATATCAAGTCTTTCTTCCCCTGAGGAACTTTATGCCAATTATCATACTTAACACCACAATGGCTTCGAGTGACACACCCAAGATAGTTTACAAAATTATTGCGGTTCACTCCAATTGCATTTCCTCCATTATCAAACTCCACAACCAATTTGGATCCACTACCACTTAGCGCTATTAACTTCTTCAACAGAGTGATGCCCCTTTTCTTGTTAAGTGTTTGGTGTTGCGCATCAAGTTGCTCCAGTGCTTCAGTGGGTACATGTGCATCATCAACCTAAAATTTGACAAAAATAAACACACTGAATTAGCGCAATATAGAAATATGGGATATATGACATAACTAAAAGATAATGAATTTTATAGAAATATAGGATATGTTTTTAGAACTTACATTGGTATCCTTGCCATGCTCGTCATGGACATCATGCTCATCATGGACTTCATGTTCATCATGGACATCATGCTCATCATGGTCAGCCATCTGAAAATGTCATTAAAAAGGCAAACATTTAGCATTTGTATTAACTAGAAGATAATGAAACATCAAATCTGAAAATGATCTAAAATCCAAAGCCCTAGAATGGGTCAAGTTCAAGTAATGGCTACAAGTGTGTGTTTTGGGTAATCAAATCTGAAAATGATATTGATATTAAAAAAGCAAACATTTAGCTTCAATAAAAAAATATAAACATAGGTCATCACACCTTCAGCCCAAATTTTCTTTAAGTCATCAATCATAGGTTCAAGATAAACATCGATATCATTTCGGGTTGTTTAGGGCCCAATATCAACAACGACAGCATAACGTACTTATTTTTCATACACAACCAGGGAGGAAGATTGTATATAACAAGCATGACTGGCCAAGTGCTATGTTGGCTGCTCAATGTCCTGTACGGATTCATCCCATCTGTACAAAGCCCAAGTCTTATATTCCTATCTTCTTCACCAAATTTGGGGTACAATAGATCAATCTTCTTCCACTATGGGGAATCAGACGCATGTCGTAGGATCCCATAATTATTTTTCTTAACATCTGCATGCCACCTCAAATTCTTCGCATCTTTCGGATTTGCAAACAAGCATTGAAACTGTAGGTGGATACCACAACACCTTGGCAGGAGAACTAGTTTTGGACTCCCCGGAAGTCGTCAATTTATACAGTGACGCACCACATTTTGGACAATCTTTCAAATCTACATAGTCCTTTTGAAATAATACACAATCATTCGGGCATGCGTGTATCTTCTTGGCCTCCATTCCCATTGGGCACAACATTTTCTTTACCCGGTATGTTGAGGTTGGCAGCTCGTTTCCTTCAGGAAGCATTTCTTTCAACAAAGTCAACAATGAAGTGAAGCTTTTTTCGCTCCATCTATTGTTAGCTTTCAACTTATACAATCTCAACACAGTGCTAAGCTTCGTAAACTTAGCACAGCCTGTGTATAACGGTATCTCAGCATCATGCACAATGTTTCTAAAGATAGGAGGTGGATCGGTGTGCTCTACCCTACAACTATCTAGCATTGCATCAACGATGTCTACTGGAACTGGTTCGTTCACATCTATGTCATCGGAGGCAATTTCTTCTTCCACCCAAGCACTACTATCGACATCTACTGGTTTCAAGTTTGAAATCTCTCCATGCCTGTGCCATTTTGTATAGCCTTGTACAATCCCGTTGCACATGACATGACTTTTGATTTCCTCACCAGTGCTGACTTTTAAGTTGTTACCGCAATGCCTACATGGACAGTAGAACCTACCTGTAGGTTTTTTCCTATGTTCCTCGGCAAATCTAATAAACTGATCAAGACCAGATATAAACTCTGGGGTACAGCGATTGCGAATGGACATCCATGATCTATCCATTCTATGATCAAAGAGAAAACAAGTATATATTAGGACAAGATTAGGGTATACACTTTCATCCTATCCAAGATTTACTCCTATTATCTACAATGAAGTCGGACTCCATATAAACAATATATAATTAACTGAGATTAGGTGTTCAAGAACAGTCCCAAACCGGGGACTATCCAAGATTTACTCCTAATGAGTAAATCTTGGATGGGTTTCTAGGCCAACAAACACATGTGATGTCATTCTTATATATAATAAATGTGTACCACCTATCCCATCCTTGAACACCTAATCTCACTAGTAAGTGTATAATGTGTATTGGGTTTTCAAGAAAATTTCGGTAGCATTTCCCCGTTGTTCTCTAAGTACATATGTACTTAGAGAACAAACGAGGAAATGCTACCGAAATTTTCTCGAAAACCCAATACACATTATACACTTACATCCTAAGTGAGATTAGGTGTTCAAGAACAGTCCCAAATCAGGGACTATCCAAGATTTACTCCTAATGAGTAAATCTTGGACGGGTTTCTAGGCCAACAAACACATGTGATGTCATTCTTATATATAATAAATGTGTACCACCTATCCCATCCTTGAACACCTAATCACACTAGTAAGTGTATAATGTGTATTGGGTTTTCAAGAAAATTTCGGCAGCATTTCCCCGCTGTTCTCTAAGTACATATGTACTTAGAGAACAAACGAGGAAATGCTACCAAAATTTTCTCAAAAACCCAATACACATTATACACTTACATCCTAAGTGAGATTAGGTGTTCAAGAACAGTCCCAAACCGGGGACTATCCAAGATTTACTCCTAATGAGTAAATCTTGGACAGGTTTCTAGGCCACCAAACACAATGATAGATATGTACTTGTTAGAGTTTCATCACAATTGATGTTAGGGTTTCATCAATGTTAGGGTTTAACCAAATCAAATTACGATGCTAGAATGGACAAGTTTAAATCTTATTCCAACATGCATCAAAATTTACTGAATTAGGTCAAGCATTAGGATTAGAAGCACAAATATATGCAAGCAAAAGATTTGTTCATATCCTAGAATTTACATAAAGCATTACATACAGATTTGTTCATATCCTTACCAACAGCAAACACGGCCGTGGCTGTGTTGGCCTACCACGGTCGTGCTCGGCAGCACATACATAAAGCATTACATATAGATTTGTTCATATCCTTACCAACAACAAACACGACTGTGGCTGTGTTGGCCTACCACGGTCGTGCTGCCCAGCACAGCCGTGGTAGGCCAACACAGCCACGGCCGTGTTTGCTGCATGTAGGTAAAAAGCTAGGGAGAAAGAAGAACAGAGGCTACGCGCGGATAATACCTGGAGAGCAGACCGAAGCTAGGTGGCCCGGCGCGGCGGGCATGAGTAGGGAGGAAGGAGCGGGCGCCGGCGGCGACACAGGACAGAGCTAGGGCGGCGGCGGCGACATAGGACGAAGCAGCAACAGCAGCAGCGTCGGCGGCAGCGCAGAGCAGCAGCAGCGTTGGCGGCGACGGTGAGGCGAGGCAGCGTCGGCGACGGCGAGAACCAGCAGGCAGCTAGCGAGCGATCGAGCAGTAGCTAGCGGGCGATGAAGACAACGAAACAAGAAAGGGAAACAAATACGATCGATCGTGGGTCTATTAAGTTCGTAAAAGGCGTCGGTTATCAAATACAAATGACACCTAAAATCTTCGGCGTCGGTTGTTCCTTAACAACTGACGTCCAATTAGGCAAATTTTGGCCTAAATAATTTGGCGGGAACCATTATCGGCGTCGGTTATCAAAGGATAACTGACACCTAAGCTGGAACTTTTCGCGCAAATTTTCAATTTAGAAAGGCGTCGGTTTTGTTGGTAAAAAACCGACGCTGTATGTGCCAAATTTTTTTCGCTCGAAAATTGGATTTCGCGGGCGATTTTAGGCGTCGGTTGTTTGTTATCCAGCCGACGCTGAATGCAAAGCGGTACCCATGTCTTGGCTATAGACGTCAGATGACCTACATCACCGAAGCTGAATAAGCGACGCCCAGAAAAGTGACATTGAATGTTGTTTATGTACTAGTGACCTCATTCTATATATGTGAAAATATATGTTTATCTATTTTCTTACATATTAATTGATCAATATATGCTTTGTTTCTACTTATATAGGGTTTGTGGAGAATTAGCATTAACTAATGTAGCATTTCTAGTTCCATCATTGATTATTTGTGTAGATAAAAACCCAAAATCTAGTAGTGATTACTGATCTACCACATTAAATATATTGACAATGCGACAAAGATCATAATTGTAGCTCCTTTCAATGTTAGGTAAGTTTTGGTACTTTTCTTTTAATCTTGACTTATGAATTACATTTTGTTGTAGATTTTGAGTTTTCTTTTTTTTGCTTTCTTTTCACTTAGTAATAATCATTGGTAGTTATTGGTAATTATCCCCAAGACTCTTACTATATATTATCAAGATCCTTCAGGTGACAACGTAGGCAGTGGGGACATGCAATGAAAAACACATTATTTATGTGAGTAAATTGTTATATTCGTCAACATATATTAATGTCTGCATCATTATATGACCATTTATTAATTCAATTACATGTCTTAGTTTAACTTATAGGGCTATAAAAGAATTCAAAAGGGACAGAGGAAAGGTACATAAGAAAAAGAAATTATTAAGTTGGAAGAATGTTGAGGTAGTTTTCTGACTCCAATGCATATATATATTTCAACTATGCTTACTTTTATTTATTAATGTTTCGCATAACTGCAAATATATAGTGGCATGTAGATGCTACTTGTTATGGTATATGGACATGATTGTTAGATAGGCGACACTAAACATCCATTGTATACAAAAGGTAATCTAAATAATCTTGATTGTCGTAAGTAAAAAGTCTCATTTGATAATTGATAACACCAAATTTTGTGATGTTTTTGGCCCTTATTTCGTTATCAAAACTGCCCTTTTAAACTGTTTTCCTCTCTTTTTATATATGTTTCTGCAATAACAGGCCACGCTACACTATTAATTCAATATTTCCATCTTTTGTAGAGTTTCCTCCATTTTTGACTCATTTATCATCGAAAAGGCCCATCCTGACCCATAAACGTGTCCAACCTACATCGGCCTTTTTCCCAGGAAGTCGACTGATACGCTCACTGCCCGATAGGGCAGCGCGATACACTGACGTGTGACACGAGGGTGTCACGCAAGAGGAAGCGGGCGAGCGATACGCCTTTACCCGACAGGCAGCCGGACTCGCCACGACTATTGTAGTGTGTCGTGTGATATAGGCCACCCACCGGCAGGCGCCACTCGTCATGATGACTGACAACCGACATCCTTGTGCCGGGCAATATTGATATCGGCCACCCCGACTCCGTGATAATAAGAGCTGATGAAGGACACGTGGCGTCCGAAGCACCATAACTTCCCCAACCACTGCCTTTAAATAGCAGCTATAGGACTCCGATGGGACGGGTCGGAACCCTGCACAAGCCAACTCAGGAAAGCTTCAAGAGCTAGCGTGTTGTGCCTCAGAGGTTGTGTCGGGCGGTTCTAGGTGAGTACTTCCCCATCCCGAGAGGGAGGGAATGGTTCACTTAGGGACATACCGGGCACCACTGTAGGCCGATATCGGCCAACAAGGATACCCGATACAAGTGACTAGTACTAGAAGCATCACTCTAGCCCGGCACGATACCGAACCCCGATACACATCACCGGTTATGGGTGTATCTCCCGAGAGGGTGCCGCCCAACATGATCGTATCGGGTAAGGGCGTCTCGCACGATACAATCCACCCGTCATGAGCGTATCTCCTGAGAGGGTGTGCCGCCCGACACGGGGGTATCAGGCAAGGCCCCCGCCCGGTATCAGGCTGGAGAGTCTGCTACTGTCTGTCATCCTTCTAAATCAAGAAGGCCACGTTTATCTTTATTATTTTAGTCATTACTTCTTTTACTTATGCAATGTAATTGTACCATTATATGTTAATGGAATTAGAAGAGTTTAACTATCTGGTGCTTTATGTTTGGTACCTTTGTTGGATGATTGCTATGTTTAATATCTGAACTCTAGCTTGTACACTTGGATCGCGTTTCGATTAGCTACCGAATCGTGTTTTCCCGTTACAAAATCCTCGAGAGAGGTGTTGTGGCTCTAGTGTTTGGTCCGATACTGGAGTATGAGAGTGCCCAGGATTGGAGTTGATGTAGTAATCTTTCCACTCTAACTTAAGTCCAGCAACCTCGAGAGGGGTGTTGATGCTTGGTTAGAGGTGCCCGCTTCGAGACGAGGGGTACGAGATGTTTCTGCTACCGCTTGTTTTACCGAAGTTTTCTCCTTCATACCTTACTTTAGCATTAGTATTATCTCTCTGTTCTCGTTGCACGAAAACCCTAAAAACTGATAAATGCTTAAAACCTTAACTTTACCTCGTAGCTCCAGTTGGAGATAGGTTTCTTTTGTTTTATAGGTCTTATCCTGTTGTTCTCTTTGGGAACTTTACCATCTCTTTACCCTTGTCGGAGTGTAACATGTCGATTCCGCATTCTCAACACTACCACCCTTGTCCCTGTGTTTGACCCCGTATATCTACTTCGACCCCATAAACAAAGTTGCGGGGGCCTAGAAGGTTTTGGGTTATAAATTTAAAAGTCTGACTACTTCAAATCCGCTTCCCTTTTTGGACGCACGATTTAGTCCGGTCAACTTTTTGGCGCCGTTGCCGGGGACAAGGCAAAACGGTTCTATTGACGAACCTGAATCCACTAACTACACTCCAGTGCCTCAAGCTTAGAAATAAGCTTGACATCACTCTCTTTTCCTTTTTCATATTTTATTCTTACCTGATATGAATAATTCGTATTATTAATAACAGATTTTCTGAGTTGATTGTTACACGATGCTCAGGTACTCAGAAGAAAGACATTCTTTTCAACTGAGCACCGACACCATACAACATGCCACCTCGTGTCGAACCACCCCATTCAGAAGGTGAACGTCAAGGGAGAGCTAGGCCTCATTCGCCTCCACCAGAAGTCAACGACTGCTACGACAGAAATGATCAACTTGAAGATCCAGAAATGGAGCAGTTCAAGGAAGATCATCGCCGTGATATACGTCGCCACCACCAAAGGCACAGAAGAAATCACAATCATCAAGAACAGTGCCAGGAAGCCAGCGACAACGATGATTCAGAAGAAGAAGAAAAGACTCTGAGGGAACTA
The DNA here is from genome assembly GCA_963693085.1 of Alisma plantago-aquatica. Taxonomy (NCBI): domain Eukaryota; kingdom Viridiplantae; phylum Streptophyta; class Magnoliopsida; order Alismatales; family Alismataceae; genus Alisma; species Alisma plantago-aquatica. Next base: position 820,821,182 of record OY856411.1, on the reverse strand, counting down.
GCTTCCACCAAGGCTAACAATTCCCGATGTCCTGTCATCATCCCGCAATTCAACGCCACCAATTTTGAGCTCAAGCCATTGATAATCTCTATGATTCAAAACAAAAGCTTTCGAGGGAGTTCTAAGAATGACAACCCCTATCACCACTTGGATGCTTTCAAAAATATATGTGACACCATTAAGATGCGGAGAGTTCCCCAGGAGGTAATCTACTGTAAGGGCTTCATCTTCTCCTTGGAAGATAAGGCCCTATCATGGTATCTGGGGCTGCCCCACCAGGCTCTGAATGGATGGGGAGCACTGGAGGATGCCTTCGTGAACAAGTTCTATGCAACTGAGAAGACCGTGAGAAACAGACAAAGGATAACTTCCTTCATGCAAAAGCCCAACAAGAACCTCCATGACGCCTGGGAGCGATACCAGGAATATCAGAGGGAATACCCTCACCACAACTATAAGAAAGGTTTCTTAATCACTACCTTCTATAACAGTCTAACTCCCGATGAAAGGGTTTCACTGAACGTAGCAGCAGGAAGTGACTTCCTAGGGAAGAAGCCAAGCATGTCCGAGAAGATCATCAAGAACATGGTCGAGATGCAAGCCGACACTAACTATGATAGATCTGACAGGGGTCAAGCTAAAAAGGTTAGTGAAGGACCTTCTTTTGAATCCAAGGCTCTGGAGACAATTACTTCCCAGATCCAGAGGATAGCTACGGATGTAAAGTAGCTGAAGAAATCCAGCGGAAAGGGGAAGAAGTAGGTTGAAAAAGTGATGGAGTGTGTAACATGTGGAGAGGGGGGACACAGGGTAGATAATTGCATCTACACCCGACCAGACGCATCAAGCGATACTGAATCCGAGGCTGAAGAGATTGAGAATGTCTCTTTTGTAAATTTCAAAAGGCCGGACCACCCTGGTTTCAATTACGGCAACAAAGATGCAGCTGAAAATTCACATCAGTTGCATAACTCCTCCAAGCAACTTCAAGCTTTCGAGAAGAGGGGAGGACTAAGTCAATACACAAAAAACACCTGCTTCCAGTCGAACAAAGAAAACTCATAGGGGCAAGTTAAGAATCAAGGATCATCCAAAGAGTAGGGACAGGATAAGGTTTCAAGCCAGACAGATGTGGTTGGACAATTGTTTAATTTTGTAAAAAGGCAGGACACAATTAATAACCAGCTAGCACAGAGTGAGCTATCAAATTCGGGTGTTTTGAACTCATTGCTGGTCCAGATGGTAGATATGCAGACACATCAACGCCAAATTGATCAGTAATTAGCTTAGATGGCCGAATTAATAAAGAATCCCTCGGGCAAAATACCGTTCAACACCGAAACTGCCAAGAAGGCAGGGCTATGATTGAGAGAGACAGGGATCGAGTTGCAAGAGATGGATGATGTTGAAAGCTAAAAGTGAAGGACCTAAACCGGTTGAGCTGGCGACGAAAACTACAGTGCTCCTCAGGAGGCAGCCCGAGCTTTTTATTTTCCTAGAATAGGACGTTATTTTTTTTCTTGTAAAACAAACATTATGAACATTTGGACTGTAATAAGGCCTGGGTCAGTACATGTGCCACATGTGCTGACTCTTTTGTTTTATGGGCCACCGCTCCATTTTATAGACCTGGATGGGTAATACTATCTGAGGCCGGGGACTTAGCCTTAGGCCGATGATCTTTTACCCATCAATCGCCTTCTTCCTTCACTTCGTCTTCGAGTTTTATCTAGTGTTTTGTCCTTAGGGCCTTGTATCGGGCGACCGCGCATCGGGGTGATATCTCTTTTCCTGACCGGATCGGGCGGCATCAAAACCTGCGTGCCGAACGCGCCTGACTCGGGAATGGCTTGTTTTACCCCGGCTCGGATCGCTATATATAGCGTAGAGGTTTTACCGTGTCGGGCTACTGCCTTTACTGTTTTCACCTACCCGTATCGTGCTGTGATTTTCTTCATTCGCTCCCGTGTTGCACATCCCTTTTCTACCCTCGTGTCGCGCAGAAAACCTAAGAAAATAGCAAAGGTATAGCCTGACAGCCGTATCGTCCAGCCTAACCTGACACGACCTTCCTATCATGCATAACGTATCAGACTTACAGCTTTAGCTGAACTCCCTTGTATCGCCCGACACACGTGTCGCGCGACATGCATTTAAGACACACTTTCCCGATACGCCATGTCGGGCGATAACCGTGTTGCCCTCCATGTGACGTCTCGCTTGTTTTGTTGTCGGGCGACACGTTGTTTTTCTATGAAGAACGGTCTATCGGACATTTTGTTTCTCACAACCATTTTGCCCGACACACCCATGTCGGGCGGCGAGCCTGACACGCAGTTTTCTCCATATCGTCTTGTTCTATATCGCCTATGATGTTTTTCAACGGACGATACCCTGATTGTATCGGGCATGAGCCTACATCTTTGAAAGCTTCGTATCGCCCGATACAGTGGTGTCGAGTGATTATGTATCAGGCCGATTTTTATAGTGTGGCTAGTTTTCCTTTTAAACACCGGTATCAAATTTTAGCTCTGCCTACCTTAATATCGGTACATTTAATTGATCAATGAATTTATTTAATCCTAACAGAAATGGCCCATACAAAGCAGATCGTCGTTCGAGTTGACAACATGGCAGAAAAATCGACACCGAAGCTGCAGCTGAAGAGACAACGGTCGGGCGGAAACGCCCGAATCCTGAGGCGGCTGGGCCATCAACAGCAGAAAAGAGAGAAAGGACGGGAGAAGTGGCGGCTCCAACCACAGCTCCAACAGCAGTGGAAGAACCCCTGGATCACACACCAGGAAGGTTCGTGCCGAGATATGATGAGCATGGATGCCGTTATGCAGAACTGGCGACCAAGCTCTACAGGCCAAGAAGATTTTGCCACAAGTCTTCTTTCATTCAGCTGGGTATCTTTGAAAGACTGGAGAGCGTCCTCGCCGTGGCAGGACTGAGGAAGATCTGCCTCAGCCGTTCTACCTCCTACACCGATCTCATGAGGGAGTTCATGTCGTCTCTCCGCCAAGTGAAAAATACTACTGAGGAAAAAGAAGAATATGGCGGAGCAGACAGACTACAAGTGCGGCTGTACAACTCGGAGCATGTCATCTCTGAAAAGCTGCTCAACAAGATCTTCTCTTCCAGCGAGGAGGAGGAGAAGCTGATAAATAATGGTGAAAGGATCACCAAAGAAGACGGGTTCAACCCTGTTGATCTCTGGAAAAGGCTGACCGGAAAAACATCGTTCAAGCCGGGAAGCAAGGTGGCGGCGGTGCACTCCTGTTTCTGGAGGATACTACACAAGTTGGTGGCGTGCCTGCTCTTCAGCATTAACAAGTCCAGCAATATCTACACTGAAGAACTCCATGTCATGTGGCACATGATGGAGGGCAGAGCGATCAACCTGGGGCGTTTTCTACTGAACAGGTTACACCCGATAAAGCATGTCACCAAAGAATACTTCATGGGTGGCATCGTCAACCTGATCACGATTGGGTTTGAATACCCACGGGAACCGCGCAGTCTTTCGAGGACGAGGGGCGACAAATTGATCGACCTCAAGTACCTCATGAGGGCCAACATCATAAAAAAGGAGGGGTGAAGCTACTTCTACAAGTTTGCAAGGACAAACACCCTCCTTCCACTCCCATAATGCACCGCCTACGATGCAGAAAAGCTGGTCTTCACCACAACAGAAATAGAAGTTGTGGCGGTAGACGCAACTTATGCCGCCACCACCAGAATACAAGAAAGGGCAGCTGCAAGAGGAGAACCAATCCCTCTTGGTGCTCGGCAGGACAAATCTTCAACAACCCCTACCGAGCAGCCCACTACCCCAGAGCATACTATACCAGCCACAATAACGACAACACCTGTCGTGGCTGAAGAAGAACTGGCGATCGTTGAGGTCGTCGAGACAACGACAGGAGCTGTCGCGAAAGAGACAGCCACAGCTCCCGAAGCTCCTGTGGTGCCTTTAGAGGCAGAAGAAGAAGCACAACCAGACGCCGATAATATGGTGTTCGCCGAGATCCTCGAGATGGAGCTCAGAGCTGCACTACTAATGCTGACACCGACACCGGTATCTCCTATAGCAGTTGCTGATGAGATTCTCGACGATGTAGAGGTGGAGCAGAATGTGTCCACACCACGGCCTTCTCCGCCACTTCAAGAAGGTGAGGCGAAGCAGCCGCAAAAATGTTGACGCCTCGCCCACCAACATCCACCTCGAGGACGATCGAGATAGGTTCTACCTGGTCAGGTAGACCCTCGCACGAGAGAAGTATCGTGGGGATGAGAGGGAAATCTGCAGGAACCCCTCCGTCGCTCGGGAAAATGTTGGGGCACGAATTCGACTACTTGCGGGAGGTAACAGAAAGCTGAAAAACCACTAGAGGGGGGTGAATAGGGTTTTATGATTATTTTAAAGATATTCAACTCAAACAACCAACCATAAGAATATTGGACAAGGGGACAAGGATTTAGAGTGGTTCCAACCTTAGCAAATACTAAGGAAGTCAGTCCACTACCTGGTTGCTTACCCAACCGGGATTTTGAAAGAATTTAATTTTATTACCTCGTAAGGACTTTACATAAAATTACAATTTTTTCACAAAACCCTTCGAACAGCCTTCACCTAGAAGTAATTGCACCAACCATGAAGCAGCCTTCTTGAAGTAAATTCAAGCTCCCCCTTGAAGTAGCCTTCCTCTTGAAGTAGCTTCCCGTTGCAATTGCCTTCTTGAAGTAGTTCGAAGTCCACCTTCTCCACCGAGAAGAACCTTCTCCAATCTGTAGCCTCCAACCCTAGGAGTATCAAGGAGAATACAAAGGATAAAAGGAACAAGAAGGAAAATGGAAGTTAAACTTAACCTTTGAAGCACAAGGCTTGATTTGCCTATATCAAGCATGTAGATCTCCTAACCAATGTATATGGAAGTGTGATTGCTGTGGATAGGAGATACTAGCCTATAGGACACGAAATTAGAGGAAGGAGAAGAATAGCCAATGCAAGTATTGCTCAATTTCTCAAAACAGATTCACAATTGCAAGTGTAAGCTCAAGTGTATCACAAGTGAAGATTGGTAAGTTTAGGTGTCCTAAGGCATGTCCTATTTATAGGAATGACCTACAAGTGCTTAAGGACATTCTAGACACTTTCTAGGGGGTTCTAAGTGCTTAACTAGCCATTAGGTACACTTTAGTTGCTTTAGCAACAGCTAGTTAATTAATTCTGCAGTTGCTGTCAGAGTCCATCTTGGTCGAGGAATTGTCGATCGAGACACCTACTCGGTCGAAGTTTTGTCGACCGACAGGCTCTCTGGATCAAGTGTTTGCAACGTTCATCTCCAACTGCCAACTACCTTGTCAGCTGTGTCTAACGGCTACTTGGGTCTTTCTCGGTCGAGAAGTTTGTCGACCGAGAGTGTCTCGGTCGAGGAATTTGTCGACCGAGATTGACCCTGTTTTAATGTTTCAAATAAAGTGCTAAGTGTATGTATGAGTGTGCATATGTGACAATAATGAAGGGGATGATCTATCTGAGTGTAGTGATTGGCTAGGGAAGATCTAACGCTTGATTTACATGAAGTCTAAGTACTTATACATTATATATTTGTACAAGTTTACAATTGATTACATTTCATGAAATTTACAAGCATTCAAGCATATAGATTCCCTAGTGCTGTGTCATCCACCTCATTTCTGCAACACTCAAGTAGCACGTTAGATCAACAAGAATGAAATGTTTGTCATCATCAAAACAAAGAGATTTATCATAATGTCAATTTATCCAACAATCTCCCCCTTTTTGAAGATGACAAACATTTCCTAAATATAAAATAAGGAAATATAAAGCATGTGAGTTTCATACCTGAAGATTACCTTTTGTAGTCATTCTTGTTTTGCAAATGAGTGTTGGCCGTGATATTTATGAAACTCATATTTTATGTTTTTGATTTTATATTCTTTCTCCCCCTTTGTCATTTCAAAAAGATATCCAAAGAAAATCATTTTGTGTGACTTTCGTTTTTCCCTCTTAATTTTATACTATGCTCCCCCATAGATAAATATTCTATTAAGAACAGGGATTTAATATCATTTTTGTGTAATTTAGCCATAATTTTTTTCTCAATCATTTGCAAAGGATGTTAAACCTTGAAGTGATATGAGATCCTTTTAGGTTCATGGCATATGTATTGAATTCTCACCCATTTTACAAGGGATGTGAAGCCCTGAAAATGATATGAGATTCCCTTAAGCTTATGATGAATGCATATTGATTTCTCATCTTTTTTTTGCAAGGGATGTCAAGCCCTGAAAATGAAATGAGAGTCCTTTAATCTTAGAGTTCATGAAAAAATGTCTCCAACCAAATTCACAGGATGTTAAGCCCTGATTTGTTTTAGAGAATTCCTTTAAGAACAAGATATATGAAATTTGTAGATTTCTTCATAACCAAAAGTAAAAATACTAAGGTCATAACAAGCTTCAAATGATGTTTACAATGTTTTGTAAGATTCTCAATCAAATAATCAAATTTGTTTGTGTGAGCTCCCCCTTACTCTTGTAATTAAGATAATTTGAGGATTCTAAGGTCACAAATTGATTTTTTTTTAAGATTTGATTTTGACCTTTTATTTAAGCTTCATGTTTTCAATATGATAAACACATTTTGAATCAAGATACTAAGATTAAGTGCAGTAAAATGATGTCCAAATAAGCATTGTGTCAAGCTTATTTTAGGTCGACCTTGACTACAACCATAGCGCCCCTTGGTTAAATTTAATTTCAACCAAGAGGCAATTTCTGTAGATTTCATATTTGAACATTCATTTGTGAAGTATAATTTCTGCAGATAGATTGAATAAATAGCAATTTGAGGCACTTTGAGTAATGTCTATTATGAATGATGTCCCCTAATCTTTGCTATGGGTGCATGAATATCAAGTCCTATTTAGGATCATTCATGTATTACATGAGATGATATAATCCATGCACACAATAATCATTATCTATTTGTGCCATAGAGTTTTATTTTTATGCAACATAGCATCATCTTTATATGTAGAAAGCTGAATCATGAAATAGTGAAAGCATATCCATGATGTAATGATAGAACAATAGAAGCATGAAATTCAACACATGGTTTCTATGTAGATAGATCATGAAAGCAGTAATTTTCCTTGACTTAAATCAACATGGTTCATAATTTCCAGTTTTAACCCAAACCATTTAGAAATAAAACCAAAATAATCTCATATAAGTTTTCAAGGATGGTTTATTCTTTGTTTTAATAACAAATAGATAGCAATTTGATCAATTGAAAACATAATCAGCAGATTTATTGCAGACTGGAAATCAGTAACCTGCTCGGTCGACGATTTCTCGACCGACTGTTCTCTCGGTCGACAGTTTCTCGACCGACAAGGTTTCTGTACTGTTAATTGCTTCCAAGTAAAACAAAATTATGCAAGTTTGAGCTCGATTGTGTTGAGATATGACATTTGTATATCAAGAATTAGTTTAGGTCAAATCTCAACTAGTCAAACTTAAATTTTTTAAGTTTTAGGAACCCAAGCTAGATCATCATTCTTTTTCTTGTATGGGCATGAAAAAGAGTAGTGTCCAAGACGCAAGCAATAATGACAACTAATGGATTCAACTTCATTTCTCTTTTTAGGTACAAACATAGTCTTGGTCTTGGATGCTTTAGCTCTTTTGGGTTGACCTCTCTTTGGATCATATCCTAATACTCTTCTTCCATTATAACTAGAGGAAATTTTCAGAATGTTCTCAAGGATGTCATTTCATGTTAACTCATTTATTTTTCTTTGTAACTTAGCAATATCATCCATCTTCTTGTTTATATCTTTCTTTGCTTGATCTAAGTCAGATAATAGAGAGTTTCTTTCTTTTACAACCTCATCATAATCTAAATGTGAGCATAAAATAGATTGTCTTTGAAGATCATTCACTTGAGTTTGCAAGTTTAACTTTTCTAAGGAAAGAAGATTGCAATTATCTTCTACATATTTTAACTTAATATCATAATCTTCATTTGCCTTTTTGAGATCTTCATTTTCAGATGCAAGACCAAGAAGTTTAACGTTTAAATCATCATTTACTTTATTTGATTTCTTAAGTTTCTTCTTGCACTCAATATATTTCTCATGAGTATCTTGAAGACTAGCAATTAGATCTTCTTTTGGTAGATCAAAAAGACTTACCTCTTCTTCTTCTTCTTCATTTTTTGTTGCAATGAGGCACTCTACTTCTTCTTTTTCATCATCACTATCATCACTTGAATCATCCCATGCAGCTTTATATGCTCTTTCTTTCTTTTTGTGAGATGATTTCTTCCCTTTCTTGAGTTTTGGACAATCACCTTTCATGTGTCCCTTCTTGCCACATTCAAAGCACCTGGAAGAAGAAACACTAGAAGTTTTATTAGTTTTAAAACTTTTATACTGCTTACCATTTACAATGAGAGTTTCTTCTTCACTATCATCTTCACTTGTATCATGATTATTCTTGGTTGATGCTTTGAATGCAATGTCCTTCTTCCTCCCTTATTGAAGTTCACGTTCTCTTCTTTCTTCCTCTTCTAGGGTTGCTTCATGAGCTTCTAGGTTGCCAATGAGTTGTTCCATCCTCAGTCGGGTGAGGTCATTTGCTTCTTCAATGGCCGTCACCTTGGGCTTGTATTTGGGAGGAAGTGATCTAAGGATCTTTGACACCTAATCTTCCTCACTAATAACTTTACCTAAAGCATTCAAACCATTTACAATAGAAGAGAATTTTGCATACATGTCACTAATAGATTCATTCAGATCCATACGTAACTGTTCAAACTTTTGTTTAAGCATTCCAATTTTAGAATTCTTAACTTGAACAGTCCCTTCATAAGTTATGGAAAGTCTATGCCTAATCTCATAGGTTGTTTCACAATTTGATATCCTATTAAATTCTCCTACTAAAATTGAACAATGGAGAATACATACAGCCTTTGCATTCATTTGAGCCGACTTTACCGTATTTGTGTCCCATGCTGCATATTCCACTTGAGGAAGCTCATAGGGGGTTGACACCATCCTCCATAGATCCCAACTAATCCCTTGGAAATAAAATTGCATTCTTCTTTTCCAGTAGGTGTAGTTAGTTCCATCGAATAACAGAGGTCTAGCCACAAGTGTCCCTTCAAGGTTGAGGTTTTTGAGTAACCCGTCACCCATTCTTCAAGACTTAGTTAGAGTTCCTTGAAGCCTGCTCTGATACCAAATGAAAAACCACTAGAGGGGGGGTGAATAGGGTTTTATGATTATTTTAAAGATATTTAACTCAAACAACCAATTGTTGGGTTTTAGGGGAGGCAGAGAAGGCAGCAGAAACAAAAATTTTCTCCCCCAAACCCATACCGAGGAAACGCGTCAACGTCTATATAATAGGAAAGGATGGTTTGTGGAATCATACCTTGTCCCGAGGCTTGCTCGGTGATAATACCTCGCGCCTTGCGCGGTCTTCACCTCCGGTCTTGGACGACATCTGTGTAGCTCCTGGTCGCACCGGGACTGACGACTCCTCCTCCTACCGGGCTGTCGAATGATAGTTTTCCTCCTAAGCGGCAGTGATCTCCCGCCTCTGAAGTAGTCCACACGAACCACCGGGAACTCCACACTCCTTGTCCCACAAGGAAGTGGAAGGAGTCGCACCCTCCTGTTGACGTACTAGTCGCCAACACACTCTCCTACCTCCAGTTGCAATTGTAGTTGTCTTTCCCTTACTGCACCTCCCTTTGCGGGAAGCACTTGCTCGGGCTCTCTCTCGGTTACCAAAACAAGAGAGATGGAAAACTTTTCAGAGCAACTGGTTGCACTGAAGTGTACCATGAGAAGCCCCCAATACCCCTATATATATAGGAGGGTCATGGGACATGGTTCTCATGCCCCGGAAATACGGGACTAAACGCAGGAGTAGAAGGGTTCGAGAATTTTCCACAAAAAGCAACCGGTTCGCAACATGAAACGATCGGTTCACAACTAAACCGATCGGTTCGGCCATTGAGCCGATCGGTTGGACCTGAGCTGATCGTTTGGAGCACTCCAACCGATCGGTTGGTGCCCTGAACCGATCGGTTCATGGTCCTAATCTGGCTAAAAAAGACTTTCCTTGTTTCGTTCCCAATTGGTATCGAATACCAATGTTATTCCCAATCGAATTGGGCAATTTGAAACCAAAGGAAAATTCTTGCCGACATGACTTTCCCAACTGGTCGGTTGCACCAGTTGAGCTGATCGGTTCAACTCTTGAACCGGTCGTTTCATCCTGGGCATGAGCCGATCGGCCTGGACACTCCAGCCGACCGGTTCAGCAACCTCAGCCGATCGGTTCATCACATGAGCCGATCGGTTGGGAGCACAGGTTGGGCAAAATCATTCAATTGCGATTTCAATCAATCCGATACTCCAATCAATGCATCCAACACCTTGAACCATATGATATTGAGCTATCGACTGATTGAGTGTTTAATTGAACTACTAAACTCCTTTAGTAATCAATCTAAACATTGCTTTGTGGACAAAACTCCTCTTCCAGGTTAAATCCTATGTGTGTGACCCTGCAGGTCCATTTCACGTTGGCAGTGAAAGTCCATAACACTTATGACTTCACAAGCAAAGAGCGGTGCCTAGTCACACATCATTGCTACCCAAGTGAAAGTAGAAAGTTGGAGAACAACTTTCATCCTACAATCCGTGAATGGTGTTATAGTGAATGTATAATTCCTTTGTCACTGATATCCCGAATGAACTCGAGGCATGGACCAGTCATTCTGTCAACGTTCATTCACTTTCTTGATCTCATAGTAGATTGAAGGAGATATGTATGACATTAATATCACATACTGATTCACACATGCGTGTGCACGCCTATCTCAATCCTACTCATCAAGTGGCCTTGGATATCAAAATCCCTTAGGAGGGACAAATCCCATATCTATCACTCACCCCTCAAAAGCCCCATGTGTCAAATCCACCCAATCATCACCTTTATAACAACCCATGTTTCAGGACTGTGTTTGATGATGTCAAAGTGTGCCCAACTACATGTGTTGAGTGTATTGATTTCAGGTCTAAGAACCACACTCACCACCATCACTGTGAGTACTGACTGTGACTACCATGTCATGGTTCCATGTGTCAAACTCACGGTGGGTCTGTCCGGTACACTTGTTCTCTAACAAGTACCTATGTGTTTGGTTTGATAGCTCTATATCATGACTAATGAGATTCTGTCATCAACCAACACCACAATCTAGTCTTATGTGTCATAGTTGTCTATCTACCTTCCACTATGACATCTGACTAGGGACATAACAAGAATGTACAAACTCTTAGCATCCGTATGATCTCATAGTTCAGGTCATGAACCTGAAGGCATACGTCATTGAGTATTGTCATTCTCTAGACATTCAATTTGTTCTATCACTATATCATATGATTGAACCAGAAATAATCAGAAGCTTGCCTTTGATGTTTATCAAATCAATCTTAATGTATCCCACCAATCATCCCATGATTGGCTCTCAGGGCATACATACCAACAGACTCCCACTTGCACTGCGAGCCAATCACTCTTGAATCATATTCATAGTGATCTTCAAACATGTCCCACATGTTACTGTGCTCTAGTGCCAACATAGTGAGTAATGGCAACACTTTGCCAAAGTCAGTTTTAAATTGCATGTCTCACATCTCTTCGTTGTACGTCATACGTATGAGATGGAGTTGTCGTAATATGTGATCTAGTATTCCATTAGCTAACCTTTAGCCACATTGCATGATCAAGGATTCCAGACTTGTCATCAATGAGCAGAATATCTATAAGTTCATCTCATGAACTTCTAGATCCATATAGTATCCACTGTTGTTTTCTAACACACGGATACTCGGCATTTCCTTTTAAATGGTTTCATTGGAACACTTCCAATTATCAACAAACTTTCACTTTTATATATCTTATATATTTTGCGATTAATCTTTCTGTCCTTTCGGAAGTTCGCATGAATGTAACTCTTTACATCGAACTCTTCCTCATCTCCATAGAATTAGTACTTCTCAAGTACTTATCAAGTTCTCATGGTGTTCCAGTAACCTTTACTGGAAGTAGACAGACATCCACTTGTCATGTCCCACATACGAGTTATCAGGATGAGCACATCATATTGCCATGTCCCACATACAAGATGATGAAGCATTTTGTTCTTTCCATGCAAGATAATGGGATGATTACATACATGATAGATCCATATCTATTCTCAGTGTTCCCATTCTTCATAAGAATTGGACACCTGGCTTTGGGATACTAACTCCATGTAACATGGACAAGTTTTCTCCCACTGAATCTATGCATATTGAACTCTTCAGTACAAATTGCCAATGTATTCTTTCTCTTTTCAGGTCAAGAGGTTTTCGAGAACTATCTCTATAGATCTCTATTCCTATCACATAGGAAACATCTCTTTCTTCGTTAAAGATAATTTCCACTTTTGGATTTCCATTTTAGAACATTTCCATTTCACATCAACATGTGGAATGTGAATACACTCCCACTAAATAACAGATCCCTTCTTTATCTTTGACATATCAGTCAAACCCTTTGACTATATCATCAAAGTAAAGATCCAATTCTGAGTTGCTTGTACTCAATCAATCACATTGATTAGTCCATTGTAACTTATAGACTTCATTTGCATTAGTGGATTCATAAACCTTACAGGTTGTGTCACGTACACATCCTTGTTTTATTCCTCATAGGAATGTGGTTTAGTATCCATTTGCTAAATGTCTTAGTCATTAAGTTGCAATCAACAAGCATCATCCTTCTCAAAATGTTATCCATGTGTCTTAACACTTAAGACTCATTTGCACTTATTGATTTACATCCAATGGGTGCTACCATCAAGGTCATACCTTATGGTTTACATGGAAGTCATTTAGGATGTAATGGTCATAAACCATAACACAAAATTCGGTTCCTCATATTCATCTAGATGGTTGATTCATCATATGAACAACTCATCACATAGATAATTGAGGTGTGTCTGTTAAGAATATAAGAACTCACAACCCTTGTGATTCTTAATGTCCATTATTAGTGTGGGGTATTCTTTATTTAAGAAGAATTCAGTTATTTGATAATCATTCTCTAACCCTTAGAGCATGATTCCTTCTTGATTTAGACATCACCATGCCTTAATCATGAGTTCACTATGATACACTATCATAATTACTCATAAGGATCTCAAACATTTGGTCCAAGTATTTTATTCATTGATCTCATCAAGAATTAACACTTTACCAAATTCATACTTCATCTATGATAATCTTGAACACTTCAAGATATTCATATTGGTATTTCCTTAAACACCATTTGAAGTATTAGCATGTATTCCAATAGGTATGTAAATACATCACATGTATTATACCTAATAGGATAATCATTCTCCCACTACCATTAGTGAAGATTGATTAATCATGTACAAGAGATTCATGTCTCTTACTGGTTCTCTAACCAAAAGAGTTTAGATTTATCCATTTCATGGAAACTAGAAATGAATTTCTCATGATTGATGCTAATTTGATTGTTTGAGTTATCAATAACTTTAGGTATCATTTTATCTTATGCATACCATGTATCACAAGATAAACAAGGCATTGCCACAAAGATCATATCTTTAAGATTGAAACGTCAACTTTATTAATTGCCATCATTGTCATACAATATGCAAAAATAAAGTGTTTCTATCTATTGGCAATATATGAAATAGCAGTTCTCAACTCTATTTCGTGCCTTTTAGGCTGAAATAAAATGAAAGATACTCCTATCTATGGCAGCAACACTTGCTTCAATGATGGCTACTTCTTTCTTGGTCCTTTCACAAAGGCCATCACTTCTTTGCGGATCTTGCATATCATATATGATAGATCCATATCTTGGTATCATATACCTCAGATAAAGAAGTGATTCATTTCATGATACCTTAGGTGGAGATCTCCATCCCCTCCTTCATCTTCTTTTGTTCTTCCAGATATAGAGGGCAATTCCCTCGTACACCCTTTCCCCATGTGCCTTGAGGCTGAAGACGGATTGGATTGCTGGCTAGCATCAGAACACTTCTTTGCTTTGCCCTTGTCCTTGCCCTTAAGAATTACCTTTTCTTTGATCACATCAAAGATTATGGTTTGTCTTTCTTCATCTTTGCCACTACTATCCTCAACATGTTCAACAACTATGTCAACACTTGTCAAAGTTGTTCATGTTGTAGCTTACCATGAATTGTATGATTCTCGCAACATTTGCAGTATCATACCAATAGCCAACTCTTGGCTCAGAGGGAATCCTTCTTAGTCAGGTTTTTCACATACCCAATCACATTGAGTGTGTGAATACCTTACTGGATTTCCTTCTGTCATGACATACTAGGACAGTGACCTTGAGACATCATATGTCTCATGTTGTCTCTACAACATCAAGCACTCCTCATCAATGTCATCCTAGGTATGCTTCCATAAGCATACTTTCAGCCATTGATGTGGTGGGATCGAGTTCATCTGGTTCTGGTATAACTAGGACTTGGAGCTTACGCTCTTTGAGAAAACTTCTCAACGTCCTAACCAATCGTGTTGGTCTCAAAGACCGATTGCAAATAAAGTGATTTGTTGATTAACCATTTATTTTAAAAAAAGGAAATATATGCAATTTTAGTCCAAATATTTTACTTGATTGATTTGAAAAGTTGACGATAAAAATTAGGCCTTTAATTAATTATTGCTCCCACTATTTTAGTTCAAATTGATAGCCCTCACCATCAATTCGGAAGATTGCAGCGTACAACCTTCTAGTGGGCAAGATCCTGAAATCCTCTAAGTCATGAGTCAGCTATGGCTGATCGCCCACAACTTAGATCTCTCAGGTAGGCAACTCTTGCCAATTGCATCATATGCAACTCTTATTGAATGAACATGCACAACACCTTGCCATGAACATTCCTTGCCTCTGGGCCTAGACGCTCTAAGAATCACCAGTTAAGTCTAACCCAAAAGCCGACACGGTAAACATGCACCCTGCTTTGGCAGAACCTACATGTCTACCTTTCACACTTCCACAAGATAGACGGCGCACCACGCTTTGGCGTAACCTACGCTTGGTCGATCGAGCTTTTCATGTGTGCCGCTAATGGAAGGCATATAAGACTTAATATTTTAATGAGGGATTTGGTTTTATATACATATACATATCCAATCACCACAATACATAGTATGTATCATATACATGCTATATCCCACAGAAAACATGCACAAAACGATAAAAAGCGATGATTATGGCCATCCTAATGTGATTCTTCGACCCAAGAGGAATCATGGTCATCTAGGTCTACATCACATGCAACCTGTACAAGATGAACATCTGTGCCTTGCCATCCGAGCAGATCATCTCATCACATGAATGATCTGTTCTCTCCAGCCGGTCGTCTGGGTGCCAGCAGCCGATCGGTTGGCTCCTCCAATCGATCGATTCTCCTGGTCGTCGTGCATCTCATCATGTCCGCCACCCGGTCGTCTCGCTCCTCAAACCGGTCATCAACCGAACGGTTCACTACTTGAACCGACCGTCTGGAACGTCAACCGATCAGTTCACGCCTTGAACCGATCGTTTCAGATGTCGTCTTGATATCCGCCGGTCTTCGACATAACTAGAAATAAAATCTATCCTATTTATACATTGCTTTAAAAGTGAAACCCCGAGTTACATTCGGGGGGAGCAAAGGTAGGAAAGAATCTCGAATTATTTCGAGTTACATTAGGAATAAGAGAGAGGGAAGATCGGTGCTCAGACCGAGATGCATGCAACCACAAGCAACCACACATAAATAGGGGTTTATAGGCCATAATCACGCTACACACATCCACCATAAAACTCATTTAAGGGCGACGCGTATCAAGTGCATTAATAAAAAATATCATATATGTAATTTGGGATTTGTGGATTTAGGATTGGACATGCATAAAGGCAATATTATTCACATCGTATGCAATAAATAAAGGCGACAAACCAAAATCGATCATATCGATATTCCTAAAATATAGAGCAGTTGACGTGGCTCTGATACCACTGTTGGGTTTTAGGGGAGGCAGAGAAGGCAGCGGAAACAAAAATTTTCTCCCCCAAACCCATACCGAGGAAACACGTCAACGTCGATATAATAGGAAAGAATGGTTTGTGGAATCATACCTTGTCCCGAGACTTGCTCGGCGACAATACCTCGCGCCTTGCGCGGTCTTCACCTCTGATCTTGGACGAAGTCTGTGCAGCTCCTGGTCGCACCGGGACTGACGACTCCTCCTACCGGACTGTCAGATGACAGTTGTCCTCCTAAGCGGCAGTGATCTCCCGCCTCTGAAGTAGTCCACACGGACCACCTGGAACTCCACACTCCTTGTCCCACAAGGAAGTGGAAGGAGTCGCACCCTCCTATTGACGTACTAGTCGCCAACACACTCTCCTGCCTCCAGTTGCAACTGCAATTGTCTTTCCCTTGCTGCACCTTCATTTGCGGGAAGCACTTGCTTAGGCTCTCTCTCGGTTACCAAAACTAGAGAGATGGACAACTTTACAGAGCAACTGGTTGCATTGAAGTGTACCATGAGAAGCCCCCAATACCCCTATATATATAGGAGGGTCATGGGACAGGGTTCTCATGCCCCGGCAATACGGGACTAAACGCAGGAGTAGAAGGGTTCGAGAATTTTCCACAAAAATCAACCGGTTCGCAACTTGAAACGATCGGTTCACAACTGAACCGATCGGTTCGGCCATTGGGCCGATCGGTTGGACCTGAGCCGATCATTTGGGGCACTCCAACCGATCGGTTCATGGTCCTAATCCGGCTCAAAAAGACTTTCCTTTTTTCGTTCCCAATTGGTATCGAATACCAATGTTATTCCCAATCAAATTGGGCAATTTGAAACCAAAGGAAAATTCTTGCCGACATGACTTTCCCAACTGGTCAGTTGCACCAGTTGAGCCGATCGGTTCAACTCTTGAACTGGTCGTTTCATCCTGGGCATGAGCCGATCGGCCTGGAAACTTTAGCCGACCGGTTCAGCAACCTCAGCCGATCGGTTCATCACATGAGCCGATCAGTTGGGAGCACAGGTTGGGCAAAATCAGTCAATTGCGATTTCAATCAATCTGATACTCCAATCAATGCGTCCAACACCTTGAACCATATGATATTGAGCTATCAACTGATTGAGTGTTTAATTGAACTACTAAACTACTTTAGTAATCAATCTAAACATTGCTTTGTGGACAAAACTCCTCTTCCAGGTTAAATCCTATGTGTGTGACCATGCAGGTCCATTTCACGTTGGCAGTGAAAGTCCATAACACTTATGACTTCACAAGCAAAGAGCGGTGCCTAGTCACACATCATTGCTACCCAAGTGAAAGTAGAAATTTGGAGAACAACTTTCATCCTACAATCCGTGAATGGTGTTACAGTGAATGTATAATTCCTTTGTCACTGATATCCCGAATGAACTCGAGGCATGGACCAGTCATCCTGTCAACGTTCATTCACTTTCTTGATCTCAGAGTAGATTGAAGGAGATATGTATGACATCAATATCACATACTGATTCACACATGCATGCGCACGCCTATCTCAATCATACTCATCAAGTGGCCTTGGATATCAAACTCCCTTAGGAGGGACAAAGCCCATATCTATCACTCACCCCTCAAAAGCCCCATGTGTCAAAGCCACGCAATCATCACCTTTATAACAACCCATGTTTCAGGACTGCGTTTGATGATGTCAAAGTGTGCCCAACTACATGTGTTGAGTGTAGTGATTTCAGGTCTAAGAATCACACTCACCACCATCACTGTGAGTACTGACTGTGACTACCATGTCATGGTTCCATGTGTCAAACTCACAGTGGGTCTGTCTGGTACACTTGTTCTCTAACAAGTACCTATGTGTTTGGTTTGATATCTCTATATCATGACTAATGAGATTCTATCATCAACCAACACCACAATCTAGTCTTATGTGTCATAGCTGTCTATCTACCTTCCACTATGACATCTTACTAGGGACATAACAAGAATGTACAAACTCTTAGCATCCGTATGATCTCATCGTTCAGATCATGAACCTGAAGGCATACGTCATTGAGTATTGTCATTCTCTAGACATTCAATCTGTTCTATCACTATCTCATATGACTGAACCAAAAAGAATCGGAAGCTTGCCTTTGATGTTTATCAAATCAATCTTAATGTATCCCACCAATCATCCCATGATTGGCTCTCAGGGCATACATACCAACACCAACCACAAGAATATTGGACAAGGGGACAAGGATTTAGAGTGGTTCCAACCTTAGCAAATACTAAGGAAGTCAGTCCACTACCCGGTTGCTTACCCAACCAGGATTTTGAAAGAATTAAATTTTATTACCTCACAAGGACTTTACATAAAATTACAATTCTTTCACCAAACCCTTCGAACAACCTTCACCTAGAAGTAATTGCACCAACCTTGAAGCAGCCTTCTTGAAGTAACTTCAAGCTCCCCCTTGAAGTAGCCTTCCTCTTGAAGTAGCTTCCCGTTGCAATAGCCTTCTTGAAATAGTTCGAAGTCCACCTTCTCCACCGAGAAGAACCTTCTCCAATCCGTAGCCTCCAACCCTAGGAGTAGCAACGAGAATACAAAGGATAAAAGGAACAAGAAGGAAAATGGAAATTACACTTAACCTTTGAAGCACAAGGCTTGATTTGCCTATATCAAGCGTGTAGATCTCCTAACCAATGTATATGGAAGTGTGATTGTTGTGGATAGGAGATACTAGCCTATAGGACACGAAATTAGAGCAAGGAGAAGAATAGTCAATGCAAGTATTGCTCAATTTCTCAAAACAGATTCACAATTGCAAGTGTAAGCTCAAGTGTATCACAAGTGAAGATTGGTAAGTTTAGGTGTCCTAAGGCATGTCCTATTTATAGGAATGACCTACAACTGCTTAAGGACGTTCTAGACACTTTCTAGGGGGTTCTAAGTGCTTAACTAGCTGTTAGGTACACTTTAGTTGCTTTAGCAACGACTAGTTAATTAATTCTGTAGTTGCTGTCAGAGTCCATCTCGTTCGAGGAATTGTCGACCGAGACACCTACTCAGTCGAAGTTTTGTCGACTGACAGGCTCTCTAGATCAAGTGTTTGCAACGTTCATATCCAACTTCCAACTACCTTGTCAACTGTGTCTAATGGCTACTTGGGTCCATCTCGGTCGAGATGTTTGTCGACTGAGAGTGTCTCGGTCGAGGAATTTGTCGACCGAGATTGACCTTGTTTCAATGTTTCAAATAAAGTGCTAAGTGTATGTATGAGTGTGCATATGTGACACTAATCAAGGGGATGATCTATCTAAGTGTAGTGATTGGCTAGGGAAGATCTAACGCTTGATTTACATGAAGTCTAAGTACTTGTACATTATATATTTGTACAAGTTTACAATTGATTACATTTCATGAAATTTACAAGCATTCAAGCATATAGATTCCCTAGTGCTTTTTCATCCACCTCATTTCTGCAACACTCAAGTAGCATGTTAGATCAACAAGAATGAAATGTTTGTCATCATCGAAACAAAGAGATTTATCATAATGTCAATTTATCCAACAAAAGCCACTCGGCTACATTTACTTCTCTAACCCACAAGTTTTTATTTTTCCAGCAGAGGTTGGATAGCCAGGAACGATAACTACTGACTCTCGTTGGACTCCCTAGCCAACTAGAGGCATTCAACACTACTCTTCAGCAGACCCTTCAGCGCCTTGAGGTGATCAAGGAGAGGCTAAATAGGGAGGATGTCCATCCGCACCCAAGGCAGCCGAGAAGGTCTCCGTCGCCTCCTGGATCAGGCTCTCCCCCCCTCATCGGCAGCCTCGTCAGGATCATCATCCTCTTCCCCCTCCGGTGGGCCCTCTACAACCCCCGAAAAAGAGACGACGCATAAGTCTGCCATAGGGTCTCCAGCAGGAGAGGAGAGCTCCTGAGGCATTGAAGACTTCACTCCCTCTGCCTCCCTAAATGAAGTCAAAGACAATGATGAATCTGTCAGCATCGGGGATGATTCTTCTAATGAATCAGAGGGAGAAGGGGGGGACATCTGCGCTGCCAACCAAAGACACCCCCCAGAGGAAGAAGCTGGACGACAGATGCATTCTCTGCGCCTTCAGAGATATCCTCCTTCGAGATGGCAGACTTCGATAGAAGAGCCATCGGATACCTGACGATTAGGGACTAGAAGCTATTGAACAAGGTCTTGAGGTCGCAGGCTGATGAAGAAGAAGTCATCTAGAGTGACGGCTATTTCTCAGTGCAATGGGGAGCACTAAGAAGCATTTTCCACTCCCCAGTCGTCATTGGAAACAAGCTGTTTAGGGTCCTACAAGGCGCCATGATAGAGAATGCAGTCGTTAGGACAGGCCGATAGATGATCTACAATGCCACCCCGGCCTTGGCGAGAAGACTGATGAGGGGTTTGTATGAATCTACACAGGTGGCCAGTATGCTGAAGCACATTGAAGAGCACAACCCAAACCTGGTGCTGGCCCCCTACAAGCATCGAAATAATTGGTTCCTGTGCGTTGCTGACATCCGTAGTCATCATGTTCAACTACTCAGCTGGTGCAACAAAGAGGTCCCGCGCACGGGAAACACTTTCGTACACCCCGAAGACAAACTTCTGAGGCTACTCCCGCTGCGCCTCCACCGTGTTATGAAGAATGTAATTCAACGCCACATCGGTGTCTGTAATTTCTTCACACTGAGGGACTTCCCCGTCCAAGAAGAAGAGGGAAGTGGAAATAGCGCCTTTATAGTCCTGCGAGCCATGGAGATGATACATGTCTTCGGATTCTTAAGACAACTCCAGAGCCAAAAATTCTACCAGCTCAGAAGCATATATGCACTGTTGCTGATCAAGGACAAGCGTTATTTCCTAGATGTGGGCATACCAGAGAGGTTGTTGGACAGTGACCTAGAAGACAATTCTTCGCAGCCCAGCAACACTCCTGAGAAGGAAGCTGAGATAGAAAAAGGCATGTACGGGGCAGGCAAGCAGTTAAAGATCCTGTGGGAAGTGCACAGATTTGAAGACCCTGAAACATCAGAAGAATTGATCAACAATTTCGACCGCTTCTCGTGCGCTACGCTAACGCATGAGCATGTCAACGAAATTCTTTTGAAGTTGGCAGATTCTACCCCAACAAATGTCATCTATGAGGCAGGCAATGTCATAGTCCCGGTTGATGACTTAAGGGACATGGTGAAAGATGGAGGATGCTTGGCGGTATCTGTGGCGGCTGCCTACATCCAAACACTACAACAGAAGTTCGAACATGCATACATTGCTCATCCAATGTTGTTCAATGACATATGCCTCGCCGATGAAATAGGAGCAAAGCAATCATTTCTGACAGAGTTGGAGCACAAGATTCCACATACAATCTTCCTGCCCATCCTGCATTACAATCACTGGACGCTCCTGATGATGTACACTCGCCAACGAGCAGGAATTTTCTACAACAGCTCGGACAGCAACAAAGATCATCCAGTGCAGTGTACATCAACAGCGTTGACCTCCCTCGAGCACCTAGTATGAAAATACTATGAGGATGTGACGGCATTGATACAACCGTTCCTAGACACAGCAGCAAGCAAATGGCACGAGCTTCAGTTCTGCCACCGCAGTCCACAACAGATTCCTCTATCCAACGACTGTGGCATCTTCGTCCTGGAATGGATATCAAATGAAGAGACGCCTGACCAACTCCACCACATCGACTACCACAGCAAATGAGGAGAATATGTGTGGGAGCTTCTATCTGGCACATGCGCGCTCACCAGCCTTTAACCCTCATTGAATTAACATTACCCTACCTTATCTACTTCGCAACTCTGGGACAAAGCGTGGAGTAAGTTTGGGGGGGTACCATGTATCAGTGAGGGAGGTATAAAAATTTCGAAAAAATTTCAGACCTCACCCTTCTGTTCTTTTGTTCTTCTTCAATAGCATATGTACATATACATGCTCATACAAAAATTTTGAAAAACTTCGCTTATTTTGTGTCCATGCATATGTACAAAGACACTATATAGTAAAAATCAGATACGATTTCTTGCCAGTTTTTTTTCTAAGTGCCTAAGGAGATGCAAGTTTTGTTATGTCTTTCTGATAATGCAGCCCCAAACGACAAAAGACTATGACTTTCCATGCCAAAAATTTCGAAAAAAAATCTTACAACAGCTAAGAGACGTGTATGCAGAAGGAAAAAGCTGCCCAAATAGCAAACAAATTTCTCTTGTTTTCCCTTACCCAACAAAATCCCAAAAAGAGAGAATAACCTTATGAGAGTGAATAAAAGCATGAGAGTTGTGCCAAATGAAAAGAAAGAAAAAAATACACACATACTTGTTTTCTAAAAGTACCCATCTTTAGACATAGTAGATCCGGGGCAGTGATACGTAGGATGTGAAATCACTGCTCTAAAGCCAACTGGCTTGGACTGCAGGGACCACTTGCCTGCTAACGGACCCTTACCTGGATGGACTGATGGGAAACAAGAAAAACCCAAAAATTCCCTAAGCCTACCCAAGCACACAACTTTCTACCCCAAAAGCTGTTTGGTGTGAAAGCTAACTTTGAAATCATGCACCAAAGTCTCACTGAAGCTGTAGAGAAATTTTTTTTCTTAAATAAGGCAGGAGAAATAAAGTCTATTGTTCATGGTCGAGGCGCATTCTCTGTGAAACATCTCAATGCTCGCTCAAACCCATGGACTGAAAATACCGGTCAAGAAGAAGCATCACAAAACAAAGTTTAAAGATTGATTGAGGACAATCAAAATGCTAAGTTGGGGGGAGTTGATAACACCAAATTTTGTGATGTTTTTGGCCCTTATTTCGTTATCAAAACTGCCCTTTTAAACTGTTTTCCTCTCTTTTATATATGTTTCTGCAATAACTGGCCACACTATGCTATTAACTCAATATTTCCATCTTTTGCAGAGTTTTCCTCTATTTTTGACTCATTTATCATCGAAAAGGCCCGTCCCGGCCCATAAATGTGTCCTACCTACATCGACTTTTTTCCCAGGAAATCGATCGATACGCTCACTGCCCAATAGGGCAGTGCGATACACCGACGCACGACACGAGGGTTCCGCGCAAGAGGAAGCGGGGGAGCGATACGCCTTTTACCCGACAGGGAGCCGGACTCGCCACGACTTCTATAGCGTGTCGCGCGATACAGGCCACCCACCGATAGGTGCCACTCGTCACGATGACCGACAACCGACATCCTTGTGTCGGGCGATATTGATATTAGCCACCCCAACTCCATGATAATAAGAACTGATGAAGGACACGTGGGGTCCGAAGCACCATAACTTCCCCAACCGCTGCCTATAAATAGCAGCTACAGCACTCCGATGGGATGGGTTGGAACCCTACGCAAGCCAACTCAGGAAAGCTTCAAGAGCTAGTGTGTCATGGCTCAGAGGTTGTGTCGGGCGGTTCGAGGTGAGCACTTCCCCATCCCAAGAGGGAGGGAATGGTTCACTTAGGGACATACCGGTCACCACTGCAGGCTGATATCGGCCAACAAGGATACCCAATACAAGTGACCGAGACTAGAAGCATCACTCTAGCACGGCACGATACCAAACCCCGATACACATCACCAGTTATGGGCGTGTTGCCCGAGAGGGTGCTGCCCGACATGATCGTATCGAGCAAGGGCGTCTCACACGATACAATCCACCCGTCATGAGTGTATCACCTGAGAGGGTGTGCCGCCTGACACGGGGGTATCGGGTAAGGCCCCCGCCCGGTATCGGGCTGGAGAGTCTGATGTTGTCTGTCGTCCTTCTAAATCAAGAAGGCCACATTTATCTTTATTATTTCAGTCATTACTTCTTTTACTTATGCAATATAATCAGACCATTATATGTTAATGGAATTAGAAGAGTTTAACTATCTGCTGCTTTATGTTTGGTACCTTTGTTGGATGATTGCTATGTTTAACATCTGAACTCTAGCTTGTACACTTGGATCACGTTTCGATTAGCTACCGAATTGTGTTTTCCCATTACAACAACCTCGAGAGAGGTGTTGTGGCTCTAGTGTTTGGTCAGATGCTGGAGTATGAGAGTGCCCAGGATCGGAGTTGATGTAGTAACCTTTCCACTCTAACTTAAGTCCAGCAACCTCGAGAGGGGTGTTGATGCTTGGTTAGAGGTGCCCGCTTCGAGACGAGGGGTACGAGATGTTTCTGCTGCCGCTTGTTTTACCAAAGTTTTCTCCTTCATACCTTACTTTAGCATTAGTATTATCTCTCTGTTTCCGTTGCATGAAAACCCTAAAAACTGATAAATGCTTAAAACCTTAACTTTACCTCGTAGCTCCAGTTGGAGATAGGTTTCTTTTGTTTTATCGGTCTTTTCATGTTGTTCTCTTTGGGAACTTTACCATCTCTTTACCCTTTTCGGAGTGTAACATGTCGATTCTGCATTCTCAACACTACCACCCTTGTCTCTGTGTTTGACCCTGTATATCTACTTTGACCCCGTAAACAAAGTTGCGGGGGCCTCAAAGGTTTCGGGTTATACATTTAAAAGTCCGACTACTTCAAATCCACTTTCCTTTTTGGACGCACGATTTAGGCCAGTCAATAATATGAAAAAGTCAAATCAAACTCTTGAATTATGTCATTCACATTATTTCTATTTGAAATGAAAAATCCGTATACAAAGAAGAGATAGATGAGATACGAGAAGAATCGGCACACACATTCATTAAGGAAGTCAACTTTGAATTTGATTGGGATGAAATATGAGTTTTCTAAACCTTGATGTCATTATTCATATATAAATGATGTGGTTATGACTTTTGCAACTTTATATTTGATGTTAGTGAATCGTTGCTGCATATGTGAAAGATGTGCTTATATATGCATTTGTTTGAATGAACATCAAGAGTAATGAAAGAGAATTACATTTGTACAATTCATGAGAACAGAGTTGAAGAATGGAATTATATGTGTGTTTTCTGAATTATGTATGTGTATGAGAATGGAATTAAGTGTTGAAGATAATGGAATTGAAGAATGAAAATGTATGTGGGTGGATGGATCATGTGTTTGTGTTTATTATTGCAAGTTTTGTAAGTCTACTGGCATGTTGTTAAGCTGAACATAGGATGGAACCTGCCATTCTAATAAACAATAGGCTCTGCATCATGTTAAATAGCCAGACCTTCCATTAAAAAATATGCATGTGGCATCAATTATTATTAAAAAATCAATGTTGTAGATTTGTTGTCAATTTTTTTACCAAAACTAAAGACACATCTACCCAGATAAGGAAGTACTATTTCAGTTTTGGTGATAAAATCATTGATGTTGTAGATATGAATCATTGACTTTATCACAAAAATTGACGACAGATCTACCATAAAGTAAAATTGGGTGTGCCAAACAGCATGGTCATGCTACATAGCTCATAACACGACTGTGTTCCCCAGAATGATTGTGCTTCTAATCCGTCGTATCGTTTTGCATCATCCATTGTTTAGATAAAACTGACAGCACATTTAGACTATAGCTTCAGTTCCTTGCTAGGAACAGACGACACAGATTGATTCCACGACATTGATATCACTCTGACTCATTGGTTGAGTCATTGGTTTCTATTTTCATAGAAACCAAAATTGACTATGTGTAGTCAGTTTTGTTGTTCCCTTGAAACAGATGCAAGAGGTCCTTAGCTATAGTTTCACCCACATAGGTGTCAGGTACATATAGAGAATCAAATAAGTTTGTATTATTATATCCAAATAAGTACAAGAGACTCACTTATTTAGGAGTTTAGAGAGTAAGAGTAGTATAGAACAAGATTATTCTAGAATAAGGAAAAAGACTAATGGGCTAATAAAAAAAGGCCCATAATAGAATAATAATAGAGGAAATAAGACAAATAAAGCTAAGAATATATATATATATACACACATTAATACTCCCCCTCAAGCTGGAGCATAGATTTCAATCATGCCCAACTTGGACATCAAAGTAGTGAATCTGGTCTTTGGAAGAATTTCGATGAAAATATATGCAACCTGATCCGCAGTATGTGAATAAGGAGCATAATTATAACCAGATAAGATAGATTCCTAAATGAAATGACAGTCAAATTAAATGTGTTTTGTGCATTCATGGAAGGTGGGGTTGCTGGAAATAAAGATAGTAGCTTTGTTGTCACAATGCAATGGAATAGATGGAGCAACAGAGATACCAAAATCTTGTAGGAGGTTGTGTGTCCAGAACAGTTCATAGGTGGTGTGAGCAATAGCTCTATATTTTACTTTAGCACTAGAGCAAGCAACTATAGTTTGCTTCTTGCTCTGCCAAGTGACCAAATTACCACCTACAAAGGTCTAGTATTCAGGAATCAGAATTAGAATATCCAATAAGATTGCAATGCCCATTTTTTTGTAAAGCAAGCCTTTCCCAGGAGAACCCTTAAAATATTTGTGGATATGACAGACAACATCCCAATGGAACTGAGAGGACTTATTTAAATATCTACTAACTAGGCCAACAATAGTAGTGATGTCAGCCCTAGTTATTGTAAGGTGGATGAGTTTTCCAACCATTCTATGATATTGATGATGGTCAGGATAAGGAGGAGAAGTATCATCCAACCAGTTAGTGATGGGATCCAAGGGTGTACTAGCTGGTTTAGCCCCAAGAATTTTGTTCTCGGATAGGAGGTTGAAAACATACTTGTGTTAGGACAGACAAAGACCAGAAGAAGAACGAGAGACCCCAATGCCTAAGAAGTACCTCAGTTTGCCCAAGTCTTTTGTAATAAAATGTTTCTCTAAATAGGTTTTAGTAGCTTGGATGTCATCAGAGTCACTTCTAGAGAGGATAATGTCATCAACACCGACAATTAGAACTACAAGACTAGAGGCAGATGTTTTGAAAAACACAAAGTGATCAGATTGAAAGCGACATAAATCAAATTTTTTGAAGAATAGAGTTGAGTTTGTCAAACTATGCTTAGGGACTTTGCTTAAGATACGAAGGCGAAAAACTTTTGAAGACTCCCCCTGAACCACAATCCAGGGGGCTCCTTCATGTAAACTTTCTCATGTAGGTCCCCGTACAGAAATGCATTTTTAACATCTAGTTGAAATAAGGGCCAGTGAGATTTGATAGCTATAGAAATAAGGATACGAACAGAATTAATCCGAGCCACCAGAGAGAATGTTTTGAAATAATCAATGTCATAAGTCTGAGTGTAGCCCTTGGCTACCTGGCAGGATTTAAGTCGCTCAATAGTACCATCATGTTGATATTTGATTGTGAAAATCCATCAATAACCAACTAGGGAGAAATATGGAGGTGTATCAACCAAATTCCAAGTATGTTGGTCAGTAAGTGCATGCATTTCAGTCTCCATGGCTTGTTTCCATACTGGATGCTGAAGAGTCTGGGTAGCATTTTTAGGTATAGTAGCAACACTTAGGGTGGAAGTAAAATGTGAAAATTTGGTACCCATGTTAGCAGTAGTACAGAATTTCCTAATGGGATGTCGAGTGCAAGATTGAGTGCCTTTGCGTAAAATAATAGGGACATCCAAGTTAGAAAATACCTGAGAGGTAGGGTGAGGATTTGGTTGGGAAGGAATAGGTGTCTCTAGAAGAGCCGGAACTGTAGCCACTAATGTTGTAGTATCAACTGATAAAGGTAAAGGGGAATCAGATATTAAGTGAGAAGTTAGAGTTGAGATAGCAAGAGAATAAAATGGCATATGTTCAAAGAAGACAACATCATTCGAGACCATCCATATTTTAGAAAATGGATCAAAACAGTGTTACCCTTTTTTTGTCAGAGAGTACCGTTGAAAAATACATTTCATAGCACGAGGATCCAGTTTGGTAAGGTCAGGACGTAAATTTCTCATAAAGCATGTACTCCCGAAGATACGATGAGGAACAACGAACATGGGAGTGTCACAATATAGGAATTGAAAGGGCACTTGGCCACCAATAACAGAAGAAGGCATACGGTTAACCGGATAACATGCAGTAAAAATAGCTTCCAGCCAAAAACATTTAGGAACATGATAATGAAATAAAAGAGTATGCACAACTTCAAGAAGATGGTGATTTTTGCATTTAGTCATGCCATTCTACTAAGGTGTATATGCACAGGAGGTTTGGTGAATAGTACCCATTTTGGTGCAAAACAATCAGACATATTGTTGCATAAATTCAAGAGCATTATCCGTCCGAAAGATTTTTATAGTTTTATCAAACTCGGTACGGATCTCAACAAAGAAAGATGTGATAGTATCTAATATATGAGATCTATCTTGTAGTAAAAATAACTAGGTAGTTCTAGTAAAATCATCAATGAAGCTCATAAAGTACCAAATTCCAAAAAAACTCGCAATTGAGCATGATCCCCAAATATCAGCTTGCAAAATATCAAAGGGGTGTTTGGAACTGATACAAGTTTTCATAGAAAAAATAGATCACATTTGTTTCCCTAACTAGTATTTTTCACAATGAAATATAGAATCAAAAATATCAAGTACTAGTTGCTTTAATTTTGGAAGAGAAGGATGTTCGAGGAGATAGTACCACTAAATGTCTGTCACAGTAGTAGTCAGGTACGCCATCATCTTTGGTGCATCCAAATAGTAAAGGCCATCTGGTCCTTCATGGTCTGAATGAATCTTCAACTTTGTGGCCAAAACTTGAAGGGTAACACCATCCGGATCAAATGTAATTGAGCATATGTGCTCTTAACAGTTCCACTCATAGATAATGAGTTGATAGGAAATTTAGGGACATAAAGAGCAGAATGCAATGAAAGATGACTAGAAGTATAGATATTTACAATCCCTGAAATAGGGGTCTAAGACCCATCATCTAAAGTGACTGGAGGAATAGTGGCAGTTTCATGCAAAATAGAAAATAAGGATGGATTGGAAGTATTATGAGAAGTAGTACCACAGTCAATAACCTAAGTAATTTTCCAGATTGTGCTAGGAGAGAAGATTGTGTTAGAAGAGTAGAACTACCGGATTCAGTAGAAGGAGCATGGTGTTCCTGGAGTAGCTTCTCAATTTCAGAATAGAGCCAATCAACAGAAGGTGTAGCCATTGCAGTGGTAGTAGTTTCAGGTTGTTTTGATGTAACATGATTTTCCCAGGCAGGTTTGTTGTGCTTCATCTAGTAGCGGTCCTCAGTATGGTTGGTAACCGCAACCAATACCAGGAGTGGAGTGACCACTACCACGACCTCATCCAGGGAAGGAGTCCCCTGAACGGATAGCAAGGGAAGAAGTATCAGACATATCAGATGTCGCCTGAGAGACAGAAGGAAGGCATTGTACGCATTTTAGAACATTGCGTAAGGAGGGTAGTAGATCACTAGAGAGGATTTGATCTACTACACCGGCAAAGGAGTGTGGTAGGCCTGTAAGAAATTAAATGAACTGCAGTTCATTCTGTAGTCGGTGGGCTTCTTTAATATCAAAAGATATAGGCCGATACACATCAAACTCATCCCAGAGTGCACAACACCCATTGTAGTAATCTTCAATAGAGTTTGTAGTCAAGTATTATGTCTTGGTTAGTTTTTTAAAAAGATCCAACATCTTTTTGGGATTTTCACTACAGGAAAACTTAGCAATAACAGCGGAAAAAGTTGGTCGTAAATGTGAATAAGTTTGTCATTAAAACTATTAGCGATGAGAAAAAAAAGTCGTCGCATCTTGTCGTTATTGGTCTTGCCGTTAATAAAAATAACGGCAAAAAATTTCAGTTCGTCGCTAATTAAAATCACGACGACTTATATAGTTTGTCGTTAATAGTTTTAACGATGAAATTAAATGGCTGACGTTCATACTATTTGCGACCACACAAACTTGTCGTTGATACTAGTAACGACGACTAACAGGCTTGATAACGAAGGTCAACAATGACGTCTTTTTTCCGTCGTAAATAGCTATAGTGACAAAAAAATACTAAATTCCTAAATTTGTCCATCACGTTTGCAACACACTTTGATCCTCACCTAAGAAACATGAACACGTATACATGCATGGATTTCTCCATAGACAAGAGGGACCACAATTTCAAAAAATGTAGGATGTGACACTAGGAACGAATAATTTATAAGTAAATAAAAATGTCGATTTATATATAAATATTTTGACATATATTAAACTTTATGCATAAACACACAAATTGATATAAATAAATCATCCATGAAGGCAATCTCCATGGAATCCAGCCAACAATCAACATATACAATATATCCACAAGTCAGAGTACAAATTAACTCAACAAATATATTAAGATCCTTAATTATAAAATTGTTGCAGTAAGAATATATGGAATGGTAAAAGCTAGGGAAGCAAAATTTTGTAGGCAATAGTTTTCTTTGTTTATGTAAGTAATGGTGAACATGTACTATTTGGAGGAAGAATGAGAGGGGGTAAAGAAATATGTTGGCGGTGATGGAGAAGATGAAGAATAAGGTGTCTTTGAGGTTGAGAGGAAAGAAAGAGAAGAGGAATACATTCAAGTGTTACTTAAGATGCATGGACAAGAGAAGAGTAGGGGAGATGGAGATGTAGAGAAGCAAGGAAAGAGGAGGCATAAGGATGAACTTTTTACTACTTTTGTTGCAATTAGAAAATAAGGATGACAACACTTTTCTATTAAGTGGACATGTCAGAGGCACGTTCTCCGTGTGTCCAAGCATATCCATGTCAGAAACTTGTCAGACACAGACACATCAACCTCTAGGTAGATAATACAACTTTAAAATTCTATTGTGTGATCACTTATCATAAGACTTAATCTATGAATGTATATTACATGTATGATTGATAAAGACCGAAATAAATTTATGTTTCAAAATCTAGTTCAATGCACATATTTATAAAATGATAAGGTCAGACATTTTCTAATTTAATGAGCTTTGTTCAGAAGTGAAGAACGTATAGAAATGAGAGTACTTACTTTTTCAATGCCCATGTTTGATGTTTCTTGTACCAAGGAAATGAGGGGCTCATAGAAGTGAAGAACATATAGAAGAAAACCATATATAGTCCAATCCCACAACTACGTGCAACATATCAGGTGAATATCAATTGTCATCAATTAATGATAAATGAGAACCTACAATAGAAATTTCAATGTATTTGAAACATAATGCATGAAATGCACATATCTCCGGATGTGCGTCGGACACATAAAACTGAATGTGCAACATGGACATGGACACGGACACGGGAGGGACATGGTCACGAGACACAGTGATTTTAAAAAATATAGGACACGAACACGGCATACACATTTAAAAAATATACTGCTCGGGGTTGTCAGTTCGTTGTCCAAAGAGAAAGAGGTTGCCCTTGTAGATGGTCATTGCTAAGTTAACATGTCTAGCCAGAGTTATTGTGTGTTGATGGGAGCGAGATGGATTGGATGTGTGTGAGAAGGATCGTAAGTTGATCAGTGTGAGTAGGACCGTAAGTGAGTGGGGGTTCACATACCAACAGTTATAAAAGTGAGATTTGTTCTGGACATCTAAAGATGTGACTTCTAATAGAGTGCATACAAGTCATAGGTATAACCAAGTGGTTCAACATAGATTATTTGCATGTATGAGTACTCAATATAAATTGTAAGATATAATTTGTATGTTTACTATGAATTGTCAAATCTATTTTATATATCTATTATGAACAGATGAAAAATACTTACATTCACATATTTAATATGTATAAATGAAGGGCACTTACTTTGTTTGATTTTTTTGGCACCAAAGAAATGAGGTGACCATAGAAGTGAAGAACGTATAGAAGAAGACAACCATATATAGTCTAGTCCCACAAGTACATGCCACATATCATGTGAATATCAATATTCATCATTTAACAATAAACGAGAACCTGCAAAAGAAAGTTCAATGAATTAGAAACACTATACATGAAATGCACATATCTCCAGATGTGCATCGGACACATAAAGTCGAATGTGCAACGGACACATATCTCCAGATGTGCAACGGACACATTTTCTGCATGTGCTATGGGGCATATTTTCCATATGCTCACTCGAAAACCAAAACAACATATACATTGTGCGTTGAAAAACAAAACAACATGCGTTTAGAAGTTTAGGAGATAGGGAGGGGTTTCCAAGAAGTGTTTTAGTACAAGACTCCACTCAATCTTTTTCCATGTAAATCATCAAAAAAACCTGAAAATGCAAAGAAACATATGAACATATAGTGAAAGCAACTATGAATCTATATATATATATATATATATATATATATATATATATATATATATATATATATATATATATATATATATATATATATATATATATCAAAGAAATATAATGAGTTAGTTCATGATTGAAAACTTACTTGTTTTTAATAGAAGGCCATCACAAAAGGGGAAGCATCTCCATATATATCAGATTTATAATAATTTAATTCGTTGATAGGTGAAATGATAATTTGATGAATCATGACATTGATAGAAGACCCATCACAAACTTGTGCTTGGTTTATTTTTTACCAATGAAAAGGAACTTCTTGTAATAGTGAAGAGTAAATAGAAGAAGAAAACCTTGTCTAGCTTAGTCCCATAACTGAATATTGAATATATTAGTCATCATCATTTAATGAGAAATGAAACCTACAATAAAAATTCAGATGCATTAGAAACACTATTTACGAAATGCACATAAAAATTTAGATGCATTACAAGGTAAATAATTTCTTTCATAAGTGATCACCTCCTTTGAAATGACATATGCTATCAATAAGGAAGTCTTTCGAGTGAAGAATACATTATGGATTGCCAAGATACTCATACAAGCATGATAGAGGAAGCATCTCTGTATAAGATTTATCATAATTTGATTTGCAGAGAAAGTAATACTCTTCTTTGGAAGAAGAAAACTGTCAAAAGCAAGAAATACGTTATATTGAAACACATAATAAAAATAAGGTTGGACTCTATTACCATTATCTTTGTATGGATAAGATATCGACTGATTCTGATTGTATAAATGTGTAAGTTCTCAACTATGTGCGGTGGGACAGAGGAAGTTGTGAGGGTAAAAATAGCACATGTGATGTCGATGTCTATGTGACATGGTAGCGTGCAATGTAAATATGTCATATGCTTATTTAAGGTCTATATGACCTTAGTTGTGGTCTCAAAAGACATTGGAAATGGAAATATACTTAACTAAAGCATCAGTTAGCCTCTTCATACTTAGCTGCTGGTCGGGTGATGCGGTTGAGAAGCGGTGCTGGGCATCGTGCCAAACGGTAACACATGATCAAAGCATTAATTGCATCTATGAGTACTTAATTCAACTTAATTGACATAATGATGCTATCATCATGGTACTTATTAGTTAACTTTGGAGTGGGTCATAACTCTGAAGGTCGCGAGGGGGAGGCAACAACTATACTACTCACATCTCTAGCATTACGATCAACTCCGACGACCTTGTCGGCGGCGAGAAGGCAGCATGTCCTATGTAGCACCCGTGAGTATCCACGATCGTGGCTTGATTTCTGCCACGACCGACATTGGTGACAGTCTGGGAGGATGTGTTCCTTTTGCTATGGCCTGACGTCGGTGAGCCTCCATGATGGTGTGCCTTCACAACGGCCTAGGTCATTCTTGCCTTCCACTGCAGCCTGGCACTGGTTAGTGTCGGAAGTGTGCCTTCAATAGGCTTGCTCTGTCGTCAAGGAGTCATGTAGAGACTTTACTCTGCTATCAAGGAGTTATGTAAGATGTTGTTCCACGGCAAGGTTCAGACTGGGTGCAAGTGTGGAAAGACAACCATACAGAGTAGCACCGTATGTGCGAGACTAAGGAGGCAGTACCGAAGGTCGCGAGGTCGTACCGGAGAAGCAAAGGACGCCGAGATCATGCCCATGCATCACACCAAAAATGCTGACAAGAGAGGGGATGACAAGTCCGGTGAAAAATAAGGTGCCTTGCAGATTGAGAGGGAAGAAAGAGAAGATGCATACATTTAAGTGTTACTTAAGATGTACAGGTAAGAGATAAGGAGGGGAGATGGAGGTGTAGAGAAGCAAGAAAAGAGGAGGCACAAGGACGACAACACTTCACTACTTTTGAAGGTGTAAACTAAGAAAAATCAAATCCGTACTAAGAGTATTAGATCCAGTCACAAAAAGAGTATTAGATCCAGTTAAACCTAAAAAGAGTATTAGGTCCAATTAAAAGTGATATTTGGCAGATAACATAGGCAACAATGCTGATTTTGAACATTAGGATAGCCACATTAAACATTAAAATACGTCAATATACAACCAAACCCATAAAACTAAGTCAGCTTGGCATTATAGAAAAAGTTGTCTCGACTAGGCACAACCTTGGGACATCTTACCGCTTAGGCGGCCGCCTAGGCACACACCTTGATAAGTATGGTGTAAGTAATAGTGAACTTGTACCATTAGGAGGAAAAATGAGAGGGTGTAAGGAAATATATTGGTGGTGATGGAGAAGATGAAAAATAAGGTGCCTTGGAGATTGAGAGGGAAGAAAGAGAAGAGGCATACATATAAGTGTTACTTAAGATGCACATACAAGAGACGAGGAGGGGAGATGGAGATGTAGAGAAGCAAGAAAAGAGGAGGCATAAGGATGACAACACTGGTGTAAGTAATGGTGAACATGTACCATTAGGAGGAACAATGCGAGGGTGTAAGGAAATATGTTGGTGTTGATGGAGAAGATGAAAAATAAGATGCCTTGGAGATTTAGAGGGAAGAAAGAGAAGAGGCATACATTTAAGTGTTACTTAAGATGCACAGGAAAGAGATAAGGAGGGGAGATGGAGATGTAGAGAAGCAAGAAAAGAGGTAGGAGGAAGAATGAGAGGGTGTAAGGAAATATGTTGGTGGTGATGGAGAAGATGAAAAATAAGGTGCCTTAAAGATTGAGAGGGGAGAAAGAGAAGAGGAATACATTTAAGTGTTACTTAAGATACATAGCCAATTTGAAACTTCTATCATAGGAATTATTAGCTGAGCACACATCAATTCGTGTAGGAAGCGGCCGCACTGGCCACTTTCTTAATCGCTGGTTGTGTTTTAAAGAATTGTTCAATGCACTTAGTTAATTATAAGGTTCAATACCTTATGATTTAGATAGCTATGTTCTGAACAACTAAAGATGTGACTAAAATATTATATAGTGTAGACAATTAATACGTGCAGCTAACTGTATTCAACATAGATTATTATAATGTTAAAATACTAAATTTATATCAATTCTGATAGGAAAAAAGAATGAGTACTCATAGTTGTATATTTTAATGAGTAAGAAAAGAGTACTTACCTTTTGATTGCACATATTTGCTTTATCTTGATCCAAAGACAATGAGACACTCGTAGTGAAGAATAAGTGGAAGAAGAAAACCATTTATAGCTAAATCCCATAATAGAGTGTAATATATAATCTGAATACCAATCACCATCACCATAAATGAAACTTGCAAAAGAGATTTTAAGTATTAAAAACACAATTCATGGAATGCACATATCTCCGGATGTGCGTCGGACACATAAAGCCGAATGTGCAACGGACACATATCTCCGGATGTGCAAACGGACACATTTTCCGCATGTGCAACGGACACATATCTCCGGATGTGCAACGGACACATTTTCCGCATGTGCAACGAGGCATATTTTCCATATGCTCACTCGAAAACCAAAACAACATATACATTGTGCGTTGAAAAACAAAACGGCATGCGTTTACAAGTTTAGGGGATAGGGAGGGGTTTCCGAGAAGTGTTTCAATACAAGACTCCACTCAGTCTTTTAATGGATGTGACATTCTTTTCTTGCATCAAAGAATTTGTTGTGTGTTAACTGAAGAATGAATCGAGAAGAAAATAATATATAGCTCTTTCCATAATGAGTGTGCACATATCATATGAATAGAAATCATCATCACATATATAAAACTATGTACCTGCAAAAAAATGATATATTAAGGGCACATATCACTGAATGTGCAATGAACATATAACTTCAGATGTGCAATGAATACATTTTCCGCATGTGCAACAGATATGAATGGCTTATACCGATACAACGAGTACTCACAGTTGTATATTTGATGAGTAAGAAAAGAGTACTTACCTTTTGAACCAAAGACAATGAGACACTCATAGTGAAGAATAAGTGGAAGAAGAAAACCATTTATAGCTAAATCCCATAACAGAGTGTAACATATAATCTGAATACCAATCCCCATCACCATAAATATCAACACAGAAACCTGAAAATCAATACAGAAACCTTTAAATAAAAAGAAATATAAAAAATTGGGACATATATGCAGAGTGACTATGATTATATATAAGAAAAAAACATTGGGACATATATCATTGTATATCCACTTTGTAGATGTTGAATGTTACTTCTTCAAATAATACATTGTTGTTGTATGTATCATTTATTGTATGGGGAAATTCCAAGAGAAACACATCATTGTATATCCACTTATGTTATAATAGAAATTAGAATATGTTTCTTATTTGAAGCAATATCTCTTGGCATGAGTTTAAATGAGTAAAGATCTAAACCTATTTCTCACAATTGTATATTAATTTGTGCAATTACATATTTATACCCTAAAACTTTAAATCAGTTCAAATTTCTAGAATGCAATCTAAAATCATATAAGCATAAACTCCAATGAAGCACACATGTAATGGTTTAACACAAGCACATTACATAACAATAAAGACTAACAAAACATACAAAAGATGCATGCATGTCTCAATGGTCCAAAACAAACACTAAAGAAGCATGCGACTCATGTCCAACACATGCAACAAAATAGAACATCAAGAGAATGTAATCAGTAAATATGTAGTACTATCCAGCAATCTGTGTTTTAAAAAGTGGTATGCACTATGCGTTCGGAGAGGTCACCTTGTAGAGTATATGCGGAATGTGGGAGTATATGCGGGGGTATATGCAGTTTTAGATTTTCTAAAATAAATTAATTATTATATATAAATTAATCACATAATTGCATATTTAATTTGTACAATCACATATTTAGACCTCAAAAAATTGAGATAGATTCAAATTTTCAATTATGAAGTTGAGAATAGGCGAAGGCAATGGATCGACACTCAATAGTAAAATTGAGAAATGTAATGGGAAATAGGGGACGGTAAAATTGGGAAATGCAATGGGAAATATAAGAAAGGGAGATTGGAAAATGGAAGAGGAATAACAACTCATGGACGACAGTAAAATTTGGAGTTGAGGGGGTAGGACAATGGGCTGTGAATAAAGGAAATCAAATTGAGAAATGGAAAAAAGGGAAAAAGGGAGTTGGGGAATGGAAAACGGGCAATGGAAGAAGAAAGAGAAATATGGAAACGGAAGATAGAACCAGAGCAAGAGAAAAAGAGGGAGTTTGGGGATCGACAGTAGGTGGGAATGAGGGGAATAGAAAGAAAAGAAGGGGGAAAGGGGAATCTGAAAATAAAATTAAGGTCAGGAAGATTATATTAAGAAGTAACATTCAACATCTACAAATTCAAGAGACCTAAGCCATCTCGGTGACAAAATAGCAAGAGATACATATTAGTTATGTAAGTTTGATCGGATACAAGTAAGACACTTCTGTCTGAATTCCTTCCCATCACGTTGAACAAAGCAACTTTTAACCGAAATTCTTCCACGACCATTGGTAGTACTTGCATAGATAGCACTCCAACTATTAAGCTCGAAACCACAGGAACACTTGTCTTTATAGCCAATATCATTCTTCCATGGACAATGCAGCAAAAGACTACTCACCAAGCAAATGAGAGCACAACTAGAAGCTTCACCCTCGACCATAACAAGCAGTTTATAAAAAGAACACAATATGCATAACCCAACTCACACAACGAAAAGCAACAGAGGCAAAAAAATAAACAGATAGCCAACAGCTCTGGCACAGATGGGTATTGTCCAAGAAGCACTACCGTCGTTGCTCCAACTGTGCAAGACAAAACCGGTGATAAGAAAAAGTGGGAGGAATGTTGGCTAAATTGGACATTATGTTAATCCCTTTGTTTTGATAATGACAAACATTTCATTCTTGTGGTTTTAACGTGCTATTTGAGTATTTCAGGAACAAGCATATAAGGTGGTGGATAACAAAGACTTGGAAGAACAATTTGATAAAATCGCTTTATTTTCATGATTGTAATCAAATGTAAATGTTTGTACAAGTATATAATGTACAAGTAATTAGATATCATGTAAATCAAGCGTTTAGATCTTCCCTATCCACTCACAACACTTAGATAGGTCTTTCCCCAAGATAGTATCACAATTGCACATTGATACACACACTTAGTAAATGAATACATTGAGTCAGTAATATTCTCGGTCGACAAATCGTCGATCGAGAAAATATCGGTCGACAAAAACTTCGACCGAGAAACTCTCGGTCGACAAAATCTTCGATCGAGAATAGACCCTACTAGCCGTTAGACCTAGCAGACAAGGTGGTTGGGAGTTGGAAATGAACGTTGTAAACACTTGCTCCAGGAAGTCCCTCGGTCGACAAATCTTCGACCGAGAAGGACTCTCCGTCGACAAATCTTCGACCGAGAAGAGTTCTGTCTGCACTTTTCAGGGTCAATTAACTAGCTGTTGCAAATGCAATTAGTGGACACATAACGGCTAGTTGAGCACTAAGAACCCCCTAGAAAGTGTCTAGAACGTCCTTAAGCACTTGTAGGTCATTTCTATAAATAGGACATGCCTTAGGACACCTAAATACACCTAAGCTACACTTGTGCTATACTTGAGCTTGAATACTCATCGGCAATCTGTTTGGAGCAATAGAGCAATTCCAACATTGGCTATTCATTCCCATTGCTCTAATTTCGTGTCCTATAGGCTAGAATCTCATTTCCACAGCACTTACACTTCTACACTCATTGGTTAGGAGATCAATACGCTTGATATAGGCAAATCAAGCCTTGTGCTTAAAAGGATAAGTTGTAATTTCTATTTTCCTTCTTGTTCCTTTTATTCTTTGTATTCTCCTTGCTACTCCTAGGGTTGGAGGCTGCAGATTGGAGAAGGTTCTTCTCGGAGGAGAAGGTGGACTTCAAGCTACTTCAAGAAGGCTATCGCAACGGGAAGCTACTTCAAGAAGGCTATTGCAACGGGAAGCTACTTCAGGAGGAAGGCTACTTCAAGGTTGGTGCAATTACTTCTAGGTGAAGGCTGCTTCAAGGTTGGTGTGATTACTTCTAGGTGAAGGCTACTTGAAGGGTTTAGGGAGAGAATTGTAATTTTATGTAAAGTCCTTGCGAGGTAATAAAATTATATTCTTTCCAAATCACGGTTGGGTAAGCAATCGGGTAGTGGACTGACAACTTTAGTATTTGCTAAAGTTGGAACCACTCGAAATCCTTGTCCCCTTGTCCAATATTCTTGTGTTGATTGTTTGAGTTAAATAATTGTTAAAATTATTTTAAAACTCTATTCACCCCCCTCTAGTGTTTTTCAATTGGTATCAGAGCAGGCTTCAAGGAACCCTAACCAGGTCTTGAAGAATGGAGGGTAATGGTGATTACAATCACAACAAAAGGTGCTGCTTGGACAAAACTACAACATGTTGCAATTGGTGCTTAGGAACAAGCCACACAACAACTAGATGCCCATGGAGATCAAAGAAGGAAGATGAGCACATAGATTGTCTTATTGCTACAACTAGTGAAGAAGAAGAAGAGGTAAGTCTTTTTGATTTATCTAAAGAAGAACTAGTTGCTAGTCTTGAAGAAACACATATTAAATATGTTGAGTGCAAGAAGAAATTAAAGAAATCTATTAAAGCAAATGATGAGTTAAATGCTAGACTTCTTGCTCTTACATCTGAAAATGAAGATTTATATGCTAAATTAAATGATCTTGGTTTTGAAAAAGATAGCATTATTTCTGAAAATCATACTTTGAAATCATCTCTAAGTAGTAGTAATGTGAAGATTTTTACTCTAGAAACAAATTATGATCTTCTATCTCAAGAAAAGGTTGGATTACTTGCAAACTTAAATGATCTTCAAAAACAACCTGTCTTGTGTACACATCTAGATTATGATAATATAGTGAAAGAAAGGAATTCTTTATCATCTAATCTAGATCAAGCAAAACTAGATATTAAGAAAAGAATGGATGAGATTGCTAAGTTGCACCAAGAAGTTAGTAGGTTAAGCAACAATGGAATCCTTGATAAAATATTGGATGATTCCTATCATCAAATTGGGAGAAGAGGACTAGGTTACAAGCCTAAGGGGAAATCTTATCAACAACCTAGTTGGAGAAAGACACAAGAACATCAATCTATATATGTACCTAAAGGAACAAATACATTTGTACCAAAGAACAACCTAGAACAAAACCATAGAAAAAGACTTGAGGTTGATTCTATATGTTGCCATTATTGCTTACGTCTTGGACACTACTCTTTTTCATGCCCATACAAGAAAAAGGATGTTGAGTTGGTATGGGTTCCAACACCCCCAAATTGAATTGATTAGATTAGGTTGAGATATGACCGAAGACTTTAAATTGCATATCCTTATGTCTATCTCAACTTAACATAAAGAGATACAAAATGATTCAAGTAACTAAAATTTCTAACTTGAAAATTTATCTCAATTAAGGTCCTCAAAACTTAAAGATTTGAATATGAATGTTACTTTGATATTCATATGCTTTATCTCAACTAAAACTGATTTTTAAATTGCATAATTGAATTAAATATAGTCTATATTTTACTTGGAATCAATAAATAGTTCTGAAGATAATACAGAAACCTTGTCGGTCGAGAAATCTTCGACCGAGCAGTCAGTCGGTCGAGAAATCTTTGACCGAACAGGTCACTGATTTCAGTCTGCAGTAACATTGCTGAATAATTTGATTGATCAAGTGGCTATCTATTTGCTGTTAATAACTGTTTTACATGCAAAACAAGTTGAAGATCATTTTTGAATATAAATGATATCATTTCTATTGATCCTCTAAATAAGGAAAAACTGAAAATCATGTTTAGAAATCACTATTTATAATGTTTTACATGATTTTTTAAGCATCTCCTGGTCTATCTATATAGAAATCATGTGTTATGACATTTAGTTTAAATGATCACAATCACTGTATTTCCTGGAATTATCATTTTATTGTTCTATCATTACATCATGGATATGCTTTCACTATTTTATCATTCAGCTCATAAAGATGATGCTATGTTACATAGAACAAATAGATAATGATTATTGTATGCGTGGA
Organism: Alisma plantago-aquatica; assembly: GCA_963693085.1. Classification (NCBI taxonomy): domain Eukaryota; kingdom Viridiplantae; phylum Streptophyta; class Magnoliopsida; order Alismatales; family Alismataceae; genus Alisma; species Alisma plantago-aquatica. Next base: position 820,779,636 of record OY856411.1, on the reverse strand, counting down.
TCCTTGATGATACATAAAATAACTTTAAGGTTTGCAAAACATAAAATAAAGAATTTCTCAATTGGTATCTATAAGAAATTGAGATATCATTCATGCCTTCAAGGATATATGTCTTTTCTTGAAGAATCACATGATTAATATGAACAGAAATAGGACTTGATTTATGCACTCGTAGTAAAAAGGACATCATTCATAATAAGTTTTATTCAAAGTAATTTAATTGATATCTCTTTAAGTTACCTGCAAAATTTATACTTCACATGTGAAATCTGCAGATTTTTTCCTCTTGGTTGAAATAAAATTTAGCCAAGGGGCGCTATGGTCGAAGTCAAGGTCGACCTAAAATAAGCTTTGACAAAATGCTTATTTGTACATCATTTTGAATGCATTTAATCTTAGTATCTTGACTCAAAATGAGTTTATCATATTGAAAACATGGAGCCTTAATAAAAGGTCAAAATCAAATCTTAAAAATCATGTGTGACCTTAGAATCCTTAAATTGTCTTAATTATAAGATTAAGGGGGAGCTCACAAAAACAAATTTGATTATAAGATTAAGAAGTTTACAAAGCTTTGAAGCTTGTTATGACCTTAGTATTCTTGAAAGTAATTTTTGAAATCTACAAAATTCATGAATATGACATATATTTTGTTCTTAATGGAATTTTCTAAACAAATTTGGGCTTAACATCCCGTGTATTTGGTTAGAGAAACATTATGGCTAAATTCGACAATAAATGGCTTACATTTATATTAATCCCTTGACTTTAAATTGAATATCTCTTTAAGGGGGAGCATAGCATAAAATTAAGGGGGAGAAATACAAAGTAAACTTGGATATCTTTTTGAAATGACAAAGGGGGAGAAATAATATAAAATCAAAAACATAAAATAAAATGAGTTTCATAATATCTCAGCCAGCACCCACTTGCAAAACACAAGAATGGCTACAAAAGGTAAACTTCTGGTATGAAACTCATATGATTTATATTTCCTTATTTTATATTTAGGAAATGTTTGTCATCTTCAAAAAGGGGGAGATTGTTGGCTAAATTGGACATTATGTTAATCCCTTTGTTTTGATAATGACAAACATTTCATTCTTGTGGTTTTAACGTGCTATTTGAGTATTTCAGGAACAAGCATATAAGGTGGTGGATAAAAAAGACTTGGAAGAACAATTTGATAAAATCGCTTTATTTTCATTATTGTAATCAAATGTAAATGCTTGTACAAGTATATAATGTACAAGTAATTAGATATCATATAAATCAAGCGTTTAGATCTTCCCTATCCACTCGCAACACTTAGATAGGTCTTTCCCCAAGATAGTATCACAATTTCACATTGATACACACACTTAGTAAATGAATACATTGAGTCAGTAATATTCTCGGTCGACAAATCGTCGATCGAGAAAATATCGGTCGAAAAAAACTTCGACCGAGAAACTCTCGGTCGACAAAATCTTTGATCGAGAACAGACCCTACTAGCCGTTAGACCCAGCAGACAAGGTGGTTGGGAGTTGGAAATGAACGTTGTAAACACTTGCTCCAGGAAGTCCCTCGGTCGACAAATCTTCGACCGAGAAGGACTCTCCGTCGACAAATCTTCGACCGAGAAGAGTTCTGTCTGCACTTTTCAGGGTCAATTAACTAGTTGTTGCAAATGCAATTAGTGGACACATAATGGCTAGTTGAGTACTAAGAACCCCCTAGAAAGTGTCTAGAACGTCCTTAAGCACTTGTAGGTCATTTCTATAAATAGGACATGCCTTAGGACACCTAAATACACCTAAGATACACTTGTGCTATACTTGAGCTTGAATACTCATTGGCAATCTGTTTTGAGCAATAGAGCAATTCCAACATTGGTTATTCATTCCCATTGCTCTAATTTCATGTCCTATAGGCTAGCATCTCCTTTCCACAACACTTACACTTCTAAACTCATTGGTTAGGAGATCAATATGCTTGATATAGGCAAATCAAGCCTTGTGCTTAAAAGGATAAGTTGTAATTTCTATTTTCCTTCTTGTTCCTTTTATTCTTTGTATTCTCCTTGCTACTCCTAGGGTTGGAGGCTGCAGATTGGAGAAGGTTCTTCTCGGAGGAGAAGGTGGACTTCAAGCTACTTCAAGAAGGCTATCGCAACGGGAAGCTACTTCAAGAAGGCTATTGCAACGGGAAGCTACTTCAGGAGGAAGGCTGCTTCAAGGTTGGTGCAATTACTTCTAGGTGAAGGCTGCTTCAAGGTTGGTGCGATTACTTCTAGGTGAAGGCTGCTTGAAGGGTTTAAGGAGAGAATTGTAATTTTATGTAAAGTCCTTGCGAGGTAATAAAATTAAATTCTTTCCAAATCTCGGTTGGGTAAGCAACCGGGTAGTGGACTGACAACTTTAGTATTTGCTAAAGTTGGAACCACTCTAAATCCTTGTCCCCTTGTCCAATATTCTTGTGGTTGATTGTTTGAGTTAAATAATTGTTAAAATTATTTTAAAACTCTATTCACCCCCCTCTAGTGTTTTTCAATTGGTATTAGAGCAGGCTTCAAGGAACCCTAACCAGGTCTTGAAGAATGGAGGGTAATGGTGATTACAATCACAACAAAAGGTGCTGCTTGGACAAAACTACAACATGTTGCAATTGGTGCTTAGGAACAAGCCACACAACAACTAGATGCCCATGGAGATCAAAGAAGGAAGATGAGCACAAAGATTGTCTTATTGCTACAACTAGTGAAGAAGAAGAAGAGGTAAGTCTTTTTGATTTATCTAAAGAAGAACCAGTTGCTAGTCTTGAAGAAACACATATTAAATATGTTGAGTGCAAGAAGAAATTAAAGAAATCTATTAAAGCAAATGATGAGTTAAATGCTAGACTTCTTGCTCTTACATCTGAAAATGAAGATTTATATGCTAAATTAAATGATCTTGGTTTTGAAAAAGATAGCATTATTTCTGAAAATCATACTTTGAAATCATCTCTAAGTAGTAGTAATGTGAAGATTTTTACTCTAGAAACAAATTATGATCTTCTATCTCAAGAAAAGGTTGGATTACTTGCAAACTTAAATGATCTTCAAAAACAACCTGTCTTGTGTACACATCTAGATTATGATAATATAGTGAAAGAAAGGAATTCTTTATCATCTAATCTAGATCAAGCAAAACTAGATATTAAGAAAAGAATGGATGAGATTGCTAAGTTGCACCAAGAAGTTAGCAGGTTAAGCAACAATGGAATCCTTGATAAAATATTGTATGATTCCTATCATCAAATTGGGAGAAGAGGACTAGGTTACAAGCCTAAGGGGAAATCTTATCAACAACCTAGTTGGAGAAAGACACGAGAACATCAATCTATATATGTACCTAAAGGAACAAATACATTTGTACCAAAGAACAACCTAGAACAAAACCATAGAAAAAGACTTTAGGTTGATTCTATATGTTGCCATTATTGCTTACGTCTTGGACACTACTCTTTTTCATGCCCATACAAGAAAAAGGATGTTGAGTTGGTATGGGTTCCAAAACCCCCAAATTGAATTGATTAGACTAAGTTGAGATATGACCGAAGACTTTAAATTGCATATCCTTATGTCTATCTCAACTTAACATAAAGAGATACAAAATGATTCAAGTAACTAAAATTTCTAACTTGAAAATTTATCTCAATTAAGGTCCTCAAAACTTAAAGATTTGAATATGAATGTTACTTTGATATTCATATGCTTTATCTCAACTAAAACTGATTTTTAAATTGCATAATTGAATTAAATATAGTCTATATTTTACTTGGAATCAATAAATAGTTCTGAAGATAATACAGAAACCTTGTCGGTCGAGAAATCTTCGACCGAGCAGTCAGTCGGTCGAGAAATCTTTGACCGAACAGGTCACTGGTTTCAGTCTGCAGTAACATTGCTGAATAATTTGATTGATCAAGTGGCTATCTATTTGCTGTTAATGACTGTTTTACATGCAAAACAAGTTGAAGATCATTTTTGAATATAAATGATATCATTTCTATTGATCCTCTAAATAAGGAAAAACTGAAAATCATGTTTAGAAATCACTATTTTATAATGTTTTACATGATTTTTTAAGCATCTCCTGGTCTATCTATATAGAAATTATGTGTTATGACATTTAGTTTAAATGATCACAATCACTGTATTTCATGGAATTATCATTTTATTGTTCTATCATTACATCATGGATATGCTTTCACTATTTTATCATTCAGCTCATAAAGATGATGCTATGTTACATAGAACAAATAGATAATGATTATTGTATGCATGGATCCTTGATGATACATAAAATAACTTTAAGGTTTGCAAAACATAAAATAAAGAATTTCTCAATTGGTATCTATAAGAAATTGAGATATCATTCATGCCTTCAAGGATATATTTCTTTTCTTGAAGAATCACATGATTAATATGAAAAGAAATAGGACTTGATTTATGCACTCATAGTAAAAAGGACATCATTCATAATAAGTTTTATTCAAAGTAATTTAATTGATATCTCTTTAAGTTACCTGCAAAATTTATACTTCACATGTGAAATCTGCAGATTTTTTCCTCTTGGTTGAAATAAAATTTAGCCAAGGGGCGCTATGGTCGAAGTCAAGGTCGACCTAAAATAAGCTTTGACAAAATGCTTATTTGTACATCATTTTGAATGCATTTAATCTTAGTATCTTGACTCAAAATGAGTTTATCATATTGAAAACATGGAGCCTTAATAAAAGGTCAAAATCAAATCTTAAAAATCATTTGTGACCTTAGAATCCTTAAATTGTCTTAATTATAAGATTAGGGGGGAGCTCACAAAAACAAATTTGATTATAAGATTAAGAAGTTTACAAAGCTTTGAAGCTTGTTATGACCTTAGTATTCTTGAAAGTAATTTTTGAAATCTACAAAATTCATGAATATGACATATATTTTGTTCTTAATGGAATTCTCTAAACAAATTTGGGCTTAACATCCCGTGTATTTGGTTAGAGAAACATTATGGCTAAATTCGACAATAAATGGCTTACATTTATATTAATCCCTTGACTTTAAATTGAATATCTCTTTAAGGGGGAGCATAGCATATAATTAAGGGGGAGAAATACAAAGTAAACTTGGATATCTTTTTGAAATGACAAAGGGGGAGAAATAATATAAAATCAAAAACATAAAATAAAATGAGTTTCATAATATCTCAGCCAGCACCCACTTGCAAAACACAAGAATGGCTACAAAAGGTAAACTTCAGGTATGAAACTCATATGATTTATATTTCCTTATTTTATATTTAGGAAATGTTTGTCATCTTCAAAAATGGGGAGATTGTTGGCTAAATTGGACATTATGTTAATCCCTTTGTTTTGATAATGACAAACATTTCATTCTTGTGGTTTTAACGTGCTATTTGAGTATTTCAGGAACAAGCATATAAGGTGGTGGATAACAAAGACTTGGAAGAACAATTTGATAAAATCGCTTTATTTTCATGATTGTAATCAAATGTAAATGCTTGTACAAGTATATAATGTACAAGTAATTAGATATCATATAAATCAAGCGTTTAGATCTTCCCTATCCACTCACAACACTTAGATAGGTCTTTCCCCAAGATAGTATCACAATTGCACATTGATACACACACTTAGTAAATGAATACATTGAGTCAGTAATATTCTCGGTCGACAAATCGTCGATCGAGAAAATATCGGTCGACAAAAACTTCGACCGAGAAACTCTCGGTCGACAAAATCTTCGATCGAGAATAGACCCTACTAGCCGTTAGACCCAGCAGACAAGGTGGTTGGGAGTTGGAAATGAACTTTGTAAACACTTGCTCCAGGAAGTCCCTCGGTCGACAAATCTTCGACCGAGAAGGACTCTCCGTCGACAAATCTTCGACCGAGAAGAGTTCTGTCTGCACTTTTCAGGGTCAATTAACTAGTCGTTGCAAATGCAATTAGTGGACACATAACGACTAGTTGAGCACTAAGAACCCCCTAGAAAGTGTCTAGAACGTCCTTAAGCACTTGTAGATCATTTCTATAAATAGGACATGCCTTAGGACACCTAAATACACCTAAGCTACACTTGTGCTATACTTGAGCTTGAATACTCATTGGCAATCTGTTTTGAGCAATAGAGCAATTCCAACATTGGCTATTCATTCCCATTGCTCTAATTTCGTGTCCTATAGGCTAGCATCTCCTTTCCACAACACTTACACTTCTGCACTCATTGGTTAGGAGATCAATACGCTTGATATAGGCAAATCAAGCCTTGTGCTTAAAAGGATAAGTTGTAATTTCTATTTTCCTTCTTGTTCCTTTTATTCTTTGTATTCTCCTTGCTACTCCTAGGGTTGGAGGCTGCAGATTGGAGAAGGTTCTTCTCGGAGGAGAAGGTGGACTTCAAGCTACTTCAAGAAAGCTATCGCAACGGGAAGCTACTTCAAGAAGGCTATTGCAACGGGAAGCTACTTCAGGAGGAAGGCTGCTTCAAGGTTGGTGCAATTACTTCTAGGTGAAGGCTGCTTCAAGGTTGGTGCGATTACTTCTAGGTGAAGGCTGCTTGAAGGGTTTAGGGAGAAATTGTAATTTTATGTAAAGTCCTTGCGAGGTAATAAAATTAAATTCTTTCCAAATCCCGGTTGGGTAAGCAACCGGGTAGTGGACTGACAACTTTAGTATTTGCTAAAGTTGGAACCACTCGAAATCCTTGTCCCCTTGTCCAATATTCTTGTGGTTGATTGTTTGGGTTAAATAATTGTTAAAATTATTTTAAGACTCTATTCACCCCCCCCCTCTAGTGTTTTTCAATTGGTATCAGAGCAGGCTTCAAGGAACCCTAACTAGGTCTTGAAGAATGGAGGGTAATGGTGATTACAATCACAACAAAAGGTGCTGCTTGGACAAAACTACAACATGTTGCAATTGGTGCATAGGAACAAGCCACACAACAACTAGATGCCCATGGAGATCAAAGAAGGAAGATGTGCACAAAGATTTTCTTATTGCTACAACTAGTGAAGAAGAAGAAGAGGTAAGTCTTTTTGATTTATCTAAAGAAGAACTAGTTGCTAGTCTTGAAGAAACACATATTAAATATGTTGAGTGCAAGAAGAAATTAAAGAAATCTATTAAAGCAAATGATGAGTTAAATGCTAGACTTCTTGCTCTTACATCTGAAAATGAAGATTTATATGCTAAATTAAATGATCTTGGTTTTGAAAAAGATAGCATTATTTCTGAAAATCATACTTTGAAATCATCTCTAAGTAGTAGTAATGTGAAGATTTTTACTCTAGAAACAAATTATGATCTTCTACCTCAAGAAAAGGTTGGATTACTTGCAAAGTTAAATGATCTTCAAAAACAACCTGTCTTGTGTACACTTCTAGATTATGATAATATAGTGAAAGAAAGGAATTCTTTATCATCTAATCTAGATCAAGCAAAACTAGATATTAAGAAAAGAATGGATCAGATTGCTCAGTTGCACCAAGAAGTTTGTAGGTTAAGCAACAATGGAATCCTTGATAAAATATTGTATGATTCCTATCATCAAATTGGGAGAAGAGGACTAGGTTACAAGCCTAAGGGGAAATCTTATCAACAACCTAGTTGGAGAAAGACACGAGAACATCAATCTATATATGTACCTAAAGGAACAAATACATTTGTACCAAAGAACAACCTAGAACAAAACCATAGAAAAAGACTTGAGGTTAATTCTATATGTTGCCATTATTGCTTACGTCTTGGACACTACTCTTTTTCATGCCCATACAAGAAAAAGGATGTTGAGTTGGTATGGGTTCCAAAACCCCCAAATTGAATTGATTAGACTAAGTTGAGATATGACCGAAGACTTTAAATTGCATATCCTTATGTCTATCTCAACTTAACATAAAGAGATACAAAATGATTCAAGTAACTAAAATTTCTAACTTGAAAATTTATCTCAATTAAGGTCCTCAAAACTTAAAGATTTGAATATGAATGTTACTTTGATATTCATATGCTTTATCTCAACTAAAACTGATTTTTAAATTGCATAATTGAATTAAATATAGTCTATATTTTACTTGGAATCAATAAATAGTTCTGAAGATAATACAGAAACCTTGTCGGTCGAGAAATCTTCGACCGAGCAGTCAGTCGGTCGAGAAATCTTTGACCGAACAGGTCACTGGTTTCAGTCTGCAGTAACATTGCTGAATAATTTGATTGATCAAGTGGCTATCTATTTGTTGTTAATGACTGTTTTACATGCAAAACAAGTTGAAGATCATTTTTGAATATAAATGATATCATTTCTATAGATCCTCTAAATAAGGAAAAACTGAAAATCATGTTTAGAAATCACTATTTTATAATGTTTTACATGATTTTTTAAGCATCTCCTGGTCTATCTATATAGAAATCATGTGTTATGACATTTAGTTTAAATGATCACAATCACTGTATTTCATGGAATTATCATTTTATTGTTCTATCATTACATCATGGATATGCTTTCACTATTTTATCATTCAGCTCCTAAAGATGATGCTATGTTACATAGAACAAATAGATAATGATTATTGTATGCGTGGATCCTTGATGATACATAAAATAACTTTAAGGTTTGCAAAACATAAAATAAAGAATTTCTCAATTGGTATCTATAAGAAATTGAGATATCATTCATGCCTTCAAGGATATATGTCTTTTCTTGAAGAATCACATGATTAATATGAACAGAAATAGGACTTGATTTATGCACTCATAGTAAAAAGGACATCATTCATAATAAGTTTTATTCAAAGTAATTTAATTGATATCTCTTTAAGTTACCTGCAAAATTTATACTTCACATGTGAAATCTGCAGATTTTTTCCTCTTGGTTGAAATAAAATTTAGCCAAGGGGCGCTATGGTCGAAGTCAAGGTCGACCTAAAATAAGCTTTGACAAAATGCTTATTTGTACATCATTTTGAATGCATTTAATCTTAGTATCTTGACTCAAAATGAGTTTATCATATTGAAAACATGGAGCCTTAATAAAAGGTCAAAATCAAATCTTAAAAATCATTTGTGACCTTAGAATCCTTAAATTGTCTTAATTATAAGATTAAGGGGGAGCTCACAAAAACAAATTTGATTATAAGATTAAGAAGTTTACAAAGCTTTGAAGATTGTTATGACCTTAGTATTCTTGAAAGTAATTTTTGAAATCTACAAAATTCATGAATATGACATATATTTTGTTCTTAATGGAATTCTCTAAACAAATTTGGGCTTAACATCCTGTGTATTTGGTTAGAGAAACATTATGGCTAAATTCGACAATAAATGGCTTACATTTATATTAATCCCTTGACTTTAAATTGAATATCTCTTTAAGGGGGAGCATAGCATAAAATTAAGGGGGAGAAATACAAAGTAAACTTGGATATCTTTTTGAAATGACAAAGGGGGAGAAATAATATAAAATCAAAAACATAAAATAAAATGAGTTTCATAATATCTCAGCCAGCACCCACTTGCAAAACACAAGAATGGCTACAAAAGGTTAACTTCAGGTATGAAACTCATATGATTTATATTTCCTTATTTTATATTTAGGAAATGTTTGTCATCTTCAAAAAGGGGGAGATTGTTGGCTAAATTGGACATTATGTTAATCCCTTTGTTTTGATAATGACAAACATTTCATTCTTTTGGTTTTAACGTGCTATTTGAGTATTTCAGGAACAAGCATATAAGGTGGTGGATAACAAAGACTTGGAAGAACAATTTGATAAAATCACTTTATTTTCATGATTGTAATCAAATGTAAATGCTTGTACAAGTATATAATGTACAAGTAATTAGATATCATGTAAATCAAGCGTTTAGATCTTTCCTATCCACTCACAACACTTAGATAGGTCTTTCCCCAAGATAGTATCACAATTGCACATTGATACACACACTTAGTAAATGAATACATTGAGTCAGTAATATTCTCGGTCGACAAATCGTCGATCGAGAAAATATCGGTCGACAAAAACTTCGACCGAGAAACTCTCGATCGACAAAATCTTCGATCGAGAATAGACCCTACTAGCCGTTAGACCCAGCAGACAAGGTGGTTGGGAGTAGGAAATGAACGTTGTAAACACTTGCTCCAGGAAGTCCCTCGGTCGACAAATCTTCGACCGAGAAGGACTCTCCGTCGACAAATCTTCGACCGAGAAGAGTTCTGTCTGCACTTTTCAGGGTCAATTAACTAGCCGTTGCAAATGCAATTAGTGGACACATAACGGCTAGTTGAGCACTAAGAACCCCCTAGAAAGTGTCTAGAACGTCCTTAAGCACTTGTAGGCCATTTCTATAAATAGGACATGCCTTAAGACACCTAAATACACCTAAGCTACACTTGTGCTATACTTGAGCTTGAATACTCATTGGCAATCTGTTTTGAGCAATAGAGCAATTCCAACATTGGCTATTCATTCCCATTGCTCTAATTTCGTGTCCTATAGGCTAGCATCTCCTTTCCACAGCACTTACACTTCTACACTCATTGGTTAGGAGATCAATACGCTTGATATAGGCAAATCAAGCCTTGTGCTTAAAAGGATAAGTTGTAATTTCTATTTTCCTTCTTGTTCCTTTTATTCTTTGTATTCTCCTTGCTACTCCTAGGGTTGGAGGCTGCAGATTGGAGAAGGTTCTTCTCGGAGGAGAAGGTGGACTTCAAGCTACTTCAAGAAGGCTATCGCAACAGGAAGCTACTTCAAGAAGGCTATTGCAACGGGAAGCTACTTCAGGAGGAAGGCTGCTTCAAGGTTGGTGCAATTACTTCTAGGTGAAGGCTGCTTCAAGGTTGGTGCGATTACTTCTAGGTGGAGGCTGCTTGAAGGGTTTATGGAGAGAATTGTAATTTTATGTAAAGTCCTTGCGAGGTAATAAAATTAAATTCTTTCCAAATCCTGGTTGGGTAAGCAACCGGGTAGTGGACTGACAACTTTAGTATTTGCTAAAGTTGGAACCACTCTAAATCCTTGTCCCCTTATCCAATATTCTTGTGGTTAATTGTTTGAGTTAAATAATTGTTAAAATTATTTTAAAACTCTATTCACCCCCCCTCTAGTGTTTTTCAAGGAACTGCTCGGGGACTCCCCACCACCACGACCAACAACGCCACCAGGCCGAAGCGATCAAGCTGTGACAGGAAAGAAAGGGGGAAGAAAGAGAAACCCCGCCCCAGTAGAGAAATGCCCCCACCAGATCTACACACCTCCAACCGAGAAGAGAAGGTCACTATTGATTAATAGGTCAGGAAGATTGAATTACCGGCGCCTTTGGAAGAGGGCCGCCACTGGAGTAGGGATGATGCCGCCACCTGCTGGGGAGAGTTTTTGTCACCGCCGCCGAGAAGCAAAGCCAGCGTGCCGATGTTGGAGAGAGGTGAGGTCGCCGCTGCACCTGTTGCTCGGAGGAGAGATGGCGGGAGAAGCCGTCGATGCACCCTAGCAAGTCGCAGTGAGCGAGGGTTAGTTTTCTGAGTGTTGTTGTCGGGGGAGTGGGGACGAGTGAGGGGAGTCAGGGGGTGAGCGATCGAGGGGTTGGGGTTTAAGTGGAAAAAAAACAAGGTCCAACTAAAAAAGTGTTGCATAAGTACCGTGCTAATGAAAAACCAGAGAGGGAAGACTTTTAATAGCGGAAAATTAGTTTATTTACGACGGATAAAAAAGTTGTCGTTGTTACCTTATACCAACAACGGCGGAAAATTTGTTTATTTACGACAGAAAAAAAAAGTTGTCGTTGTTGCCTACACCAACAATGGCAGAAAATGTTGTTTGTCATTATTACTGTATTTATTACGACAAGATAATAAAGTGGTCGTAAACCTTGACGTTAATACACCAATTTTTTGTTTGCTGAGAATAAACGTGAGAGAGTTGATGCCACATAACCTTGGTTGTGTCCAGGAGCATAAGTGTTTGACAGATTTTGGACTCCACATTATTGACCATCTAGGTCATAACACCATAATCATCCTTAGATCATGTATCATAAATATGTTTTGTCTTGGCATCAGTCGTAGCATCCGGGATGTCAGGTCCCAGAGTAGAAAGATGAGAGTGGTGACGGTAAGCATTGACATAGAGAGAAAAGGATGTTGCCCATAGGTGATAGTTAGACACATCGTCGTCACACACAAATCACATAGAGGATCTGTGGACGCCATAAGAACTTCAGAAGTGGGATGTCAAGACTTAGTCATAGCAGATAGAGTAATAGGCAAACACGGAGCAACACGCTCACAATAGCAGGCAGATCTAAAAGAACCCGCAAGCGAGCAAAAGTAAGTAGACAGAGATCTGATGCATCAGATCTCAGAACCCTTGTAGGGAAGAACAAGATGTAGAAAACCTACACCAACATGGTGGAAGACTTATCCTACCATGAGGCGTAGGCGGACAAAAACAAGATCTTGATTAAGTCTTCAATGTGATATGATGACCCGGATCTGCGAAGCAACAGTGAATCGGGTGATTAAATCTTCAAAGTGATTAGGTTGTCAATGGCGAACAACAAGATGGCCTGATATCAGGGCATGTCAGTGGAGGCTGGGCACTGGTGTGGCCGGTGCTGGCTTCGGGTCACTTACTGCTGGCAGTGGGATGCAGCGGGATCTGTAGCGTGGTGGATTCAGATACATAGTGGGGTCGTACTAGAGTGGCAGGCGTAGCTGGTGACGGGAGCAGGAGATGTGCGGATGTGTCGGGTGATAGATCGAGAGTCCTTGTGGTGGTAGGGGGTTATGTAGCGAATGGATGGAAGGTAGGCACTAGGCAGGTTGAGGATGGTTGTGATGAAGGTGGAAGGTGATGGTGGCTATGGATCTGTCTAGTTGCAGGCTGGTGTGGGTCGGATGATTGGCAGAGGTAGTACGTAGGCTAGTGATGGTAGGATTAGGTAGCATAGCGGGGAGCGGGAGGCCGATGGCGGGGGGTTACATAGCAGGGAGCGGGAGGCCGATGGAAGGATCAGGTGGTAGGATGCGTGAGGAACGTGCGGGCGACGTTGGCTGGATCAGGGTGACTAGCATTGAGGGTGGTTAGCACGAGAGCAAAAACAAATAGCAGGTAGTAGAGCACGATGGGCGGAAGATGTTGTCGGCAGAAGTACCTTGTGGATAGGATGATGATAGAAGTGCAGTTTATCAGATCTCATGTTGTCACGTATTGGGTATGATGGCGTATTGATGAGATCTCACCCTATGATCGGGATGGCGGGATGACTTGCAGTGAGAGGGCTTACGGTGTATCAGGAGTTGATGGATGAGGAAGATGGCGGTTGGGTGGAAGAGAATGATGGAAAAGGGAAAGGTGACGGCTAGGGTTTAGGGTGGCATGGGTTAGGGTGGAGATGGAAGGGGCTTAAGATGGATCATGCTCTAATACCATCTAGAGAATTAAATAAGTTTGTATTAGTATATCCAAATAAGTACAAGAGACTCTCTTATACAGGAGTTTAGAGAGTAGGAATAGTCTAGAATAGGATTGTTCTAGAATAAGGAAAAAGACTAATGGGCTAATAAACAAAGGCCCATAACAGAATAATAAGAGAGAAAATAACGCAAATAAAGCCAAGAAAATATATATACACTAATAGTACAAAACCAACATTATAGGTCTATTTTAAAAATGCTATGGGTGGTATTTCTACTAGTGGTTCCTCAATCTTAGCATGAGTTGTAACTGTTGATGACACTCCTGGATGGATTGAAAGAGTAGGATGTAGAAAGATGAATAAGCTTGCATGACTTTTAAGGTATGATGTTGCTCATGAGGGATGTTCAAAGAGAATTATCGAAAAGATGGAGAGATTAGGGGTTGTATTATTAATCAAGGGTAAGGTAGACCTTTGTGGGCTAGTGAGTATGCCTAATGAATCAATTTTTTTCCTAGGGATCCTCATCCAGTAGAATTCCTAACCTAGAACTCTTGGAAGCATCCATGACGCCATGTCCCCCACCAGATTTGATAAATTTCTTATGTAGGTCTCCTCCCCTTGGAAGAAGTGGTAGATCAAAAACAAGGGAACCTTGTCCAAACATCTATGAATTCGTGATTAAATCTAAGTGGGACGTGGTCTAGTTTGAGGTCATAGTCTAGGACCCTATATGTATGAATGTGAAAGGAGAGGGATGGTCTAGTTTTAGGTCATAGTCCCAAACCATGGATTATGAGAGGACCATGCATAGTAAAGTGATATTTGTTGGGTTTTGTGGAGAAAACATACGCGGCGGAAGCGATAAAATCCACGCAACCCGAAACAGGATTTGTGGACAACAATGTATTTGGAAGGATTGTTTGCGGGATATACCTTATCGCGGAGTAAGTCCGGCGATGTCTCATTGCACGACGGTGCAACGCTGCTTGTCGACACGGACGGAACTTCTCTCCCGTTCGCTGTCGCAGGTTGATCCGGCGGCGCTTCTTTGCGGCAGTGATGTCCGTCGCTTGTAGCGCGTATAGGTGGTCGTCGACGTCCTCCGAACGCAGGCGTCAATGCGTCTGCGTCTCTACTTCGTCCACGCGGATGGATAGAACTCCACGTCGCGCTTCCTAAGCCGACGGGAAGGAGTATGTCTCTGCGGCGGCGTGCTAGCGGCGCGTTGCTCTCCTTTCTCTCCTAAGGACGATGACAGCTAGGGTTTACGTGCGTGAGTGTAAACGGAAAAGCCTCTCTCTATCTTATATAGATACCGGCCGTCAATCCTCCTTTAAACAGGATACGAAGGGAAATAGGGTTTCCTAAACCCATCGGTAAACAGAAATGTTGTGTTAATTAAAACGCCCGTGGATTAATTAGAATATTCCGGAATTCATTAATAACCAAATAATCACATTAATTGATTAATTAATATCCGACTCCATGCAATCGCTTGGGATGGCTCTACGGGCATACATATACCAACAGACTCCCACTTGTACTTAGAGCCAGTCACTCCAATATCATTCTAATCCATTACATAAACATTTCAGTAATCAATGTGATTCGGAGCAAATCCAATCAAATCCACAATTATACTCCAATTCCAACACATCCTATGTGTGTGACCCGGTAGGCTCCAAATTACGTTGGCAGTGATATCTATAATCATATTATGATTTCACAAGCAATGATTGGTATCTAGCAAGACTTCATTTACACCCAAGTAATTGGAGAAGTTGGAGAACAACTTGACCTATCATTCATGACTGGTGTTACAGTGATTGTATAGTTCCTTTGTCGCTGATATCCGGATTGAACTCGAGTAATGGAATTGTTATCCTTTTCAACATTCAATCCATGTTCCTTGAACTAGAGCAGACTGTTTGAGATATATGTAAGCTCAATATCACATATTGACTCACATCAGCATGGCCATGCATTTCTCAGTCTCGCTTATCAAGTGGCCGGAATGTCAAACTCCCGTAGGAAGGACAAATTCCATCTATATCACTCACAGTCATCCCCATGTGTCACAGTGCACCCAAGCACCATCTTTATAGCAATCCTTATTCAGGACCACGGTGGATGATGTCAAAGTACACCGAACAACATGTGATAAGTGTAGTGACTTCAGGTTTAAGAACCACAATCACCACCATCATTATGAGATGTGACTCTAACTACCAATCATGGTATCCATGTGTCACTCTCAAGGTGGGTCTATCTGATATACTGTTCTCTAACAAGTATCTATGTATTTGGTTTGATATCTCCATATCATGGATAATGAGATTCTTCCATCAACCAACATACATTCTAATCTTATGTGTTATTGATGTCTATGGATATTTCCACAATAACAACCGATTAGGGACAAAACAAGAATACATACTCTTAGCATACATATGATCTCACTGTTCAGGTCATCAACCCGAAGACATATGTCATTGAGTATATTATTCTATAGACATCGATAAGTTTTATGGTCATCTCACAATATAAAACACAAACATATAGATTGGAAACTTGCCTTTATTGATATGATCAATGTAGTATTACAAATCATTTACATAGTATCCCATTACAATCATCGAATGATAGTCTCTATTGGCATACATACCAACAGATTCCCACTTGCACTTATACCCAATCACTCATGAATCTCAATCCAAGTGATCGAACATGTCCGTCATGTTTCTGCTGTGAAAGTGCTTTTGTGAGCGGGTCAGCCACATTGCTTTCTGTAGGTACTCTACAAATCTTCACATCTCCTCGTTCTATGATCTCTCGTATGAGATGGAACCACCGTAGAATATGTTTGGAACGTTGGTGCAATCTTGGTTCTTTAGCCTGTGCAATTGCTCCATTGTTTTCGCAAAACAACTCAATTGCATCACCAGCGCTTGGAACCACTCCAAGTTCAGAAATGAACTTCTTGATCCACACAACTTCCTTTGCAGCATTAGATGCGGCAATATATTCAGCCTTTGTTGTAGAATCCGCAACCGTCTCTTGCTTGGAACTCTTCCAGCTCACAGCTCCATTGTTCAGGCAAAACACAAATCCAGATTGCGATATGTAGTCATCTTTGTCAGTTTGGAAGCTAGCATCGGTGTAACCCTTTACCACAAGCTCTTCCTCACCGCCGTATACCAAGAATTGATCCTTAGTCCTTCTCAAGTACTTTAGGATGTTCTTTACGGCTGTCTAGTGACATTCACCTGGATCTGACTGATACCGGCTCGTCATGCTCAAAGCATACGACACATCAGGACGAGTACATAACATTGCGTACATGATAGATCCAATTGCTCATGCATATGGAATCTTACTCATGCGTGCTCGTTCATCACATGAACTAGGACATTGGGATTTCGAGATCGTAACCCCATGGGACATGGGCAAGTTACCTCTCTTAGAACCCTCCATGCTAAACCTCTTTAGCACCTTGTCAATGTATGTGCTCTGGCTTAGGCCTAGAAGCCTTCTAGATATATCTCTATAGATCTTGATCCCTAGTATATAGGATGCTTTGCCTAAATCCTTCATAGAGAAAGTCTTCCCTAGCCAACCTTTTACTGTCTGAAGAGTAGGGATGTCATTTCCCATCAATAGTATGTCATCCACATACAATATGAGAAATACGATTGTGCTCCCACTAACCCTTTTGTAAACACGAGGTTCATCTTCATTTTGACTAAAGCCAAACTTTTTGACTACTTCATCAAAACGTAGATTCCAACTCCGAGATGCTTGCTTCAATCCATAGATTGACCTTTGTAGCTTACAGACTTTATTGGCTTCCTTTGGATCGATAAAACCCTTAGGTTGTGTCATGTACACATCCTCGAGTAAATTCCCATTAAGAAATGCTATTTTAACATCCATCTGCCAAATCTCATAGTCATGATAAGCTACAATGGCAAGCATGATCCTGATGGATTTAACCATGGCAACTAGTGAAAAGGTCTCGTCATAATCAACACCTTGAATTTTACGGAATCCTTTTGCAACCAATCTACCTTTATAGGTTTGAACATTTCCATCCATGTTAGTCTTCTTCTTGAAGACCCACTTGCACCCTATGGGTCTTACCCCTTCGGCTGGATCCACCAAGGTCCATACCTTGTTGGTTTACATGGATTCTATCTCAAATCTCATAGCTTCAAGCCATTTGTCAGATTCTGGTCCCTTAGTAGCTTCTAGATAGGATGTTGGCTCATCTGATATGCCCAATTCATCACTGTCTTGAGTCACGAGAAATCCAAATCTCTCAGGCTCAAGTCGTGTCCTACTAGACCTACGAGGTTCCTGTGTTACATTTGGAACTTGAAATTCCACAACAACTTGTGAGTCTTCATGTTCCTTATGTACCTCCTCAGGTTCTCTACTTTCTTGTTGGTCTCAAACTTCTTCGAGCTCTACATTCTTCCCACTAATTCCTTTGGAAATAAATTCTTTTTCAAGAAATACAGCAGTCCTAGCAACAAACACTTTGTTGTCAGTTGGTGTGTAGAAGTAGTATCCCCTAGTTTCCTTGGGGTATCCAACAAAATAGCATTTTTCTGATTTGGGTCCAAGCTTTTCAGGAAATTGTTTCCTAACATAATCTTCACATCCCCAAATCTTTAACATAGACAAATCGGGACGATTCCCATTCCATATCTCATATGGTGTCTTTTGAACCGATTTGGAAGGCACACGGTTAAGTGTAAACACTGCAGTTTCAAGAGCATATCCCCAGAACGATATTGGAAGTTCGGCTGAACTCATCATTGATCGTACCATGTCAAATAATATACGATTCCTTCTTTCTGACACACCATTATGTTGTGGTGTACCAGGTGGAGTCTATTGTGATACAATACCACTGTCTCTCAGAAGGTCCTCAAACTCTTGGCTTAAGTATTCACCACCTCGATCTGAACGGAGTGCTTTAATACTCTTACCAAGTTGCTTCTCTACTTCATTCATGAAAGTCTTGAACATTTCAAGAGTTTCTGACTTGTGTTTCATAAGATATACATAGCCATACCTACTGAGGTCATCAGTGAAGGTAATGAAGTATTGATAGCCTCCTCTAGAATTTGATCTAAAAGATCCACATACATCAGTATGTATGAGCCCTAGCAGATCACTGGCTCTCTCACTGTGTCCAGTGAAAGGAGTTTTGGTCATCTTCCCTAATAAACATGCCTCACATGTCTCTAATGATTCAAAATCAAAAGAGTCTAGATAACCATCCTTATGGAGTCTAGATATGCGCTTCTCATTTATGTGCCCAAGACGACAATGCCATAAGAATGTTTTGTTTGAGTTGTCAAGTTTTAACCTTTTAGTATCTACGTTATATATGCTAGTCTCAAGTTCTAACAAGTAGATACCATTAGACATAGGGGCATTGCCATAAAAGATCTCATCTTTAGATATAGAAATAATTCTATTCTTAATGTGAAATTCAAATCCACTCTTGTCCATACAAGATACAGAAATAATATTTCTATTAATGGCAGATACGTAATAGCAATTCTCTAATTCTATTACAAGGCCCGTAGGCAAAGATAAACTAATAACTCCAACTGCGGTGGCAGCAACTCTTGCTCCATTAGAAACCCGCAGCTCGACTTGGCCCTTTCGTAAAGGCTTACTTCTTATCAGATCCTGCATATTAGAACATATGTGAGATCCACATCCGGTATCCAGTACCCATGATGAAGAAGTATTTAAGTTTATCTCAATAACGTATATACCTGAAGTGGAGATCTCTATCCCCTGCTTCTTCTTCCTCAGTTCCTCCAGGTAGAGAGGACAGTTTCTTTTCCAATGTCTAGGCTGGTGACAATGGTGACAACTGCCTTCTTTGGAGATCCCACCTTTAGCTTTGAGCGCGGATGACTTTGGATTCTGCCCGGCTTTAGAACCTTTCTTAGCCTTGCTTTTGCCTTTTAACTTTCCCTTTGCCTTGCTGATCACCATCACAGACTTGGGCCTGTCTTTCTTCATCTGTGCTTCAATTGTCCTCAACATGCCCAACAATTCTGACAACGGCTTATTAAAATTGTTCATGTTGTAGTTCATGACAAAATGACTATATGATTCAGGCAACGATTGTAGAATCACATCAGTGGCCAACTCTTGACCTAGGGGAAATCCCAGCTTGGAGAGTCTTTCCACGTACCCAATCAAGGTGAGTATATGGGTGCCAACTGAGTCTCCCTCTTTCATCTTGCTTTTGAACAAAGCCTTTGAGACATCATATCTCTCCTGTCTTGCTTGATGTTGATACATGTTCTTGAGATGTGTTACCATCTCCATGACATTCATGTTCTCATGTTGCTCTTGCAACTCATAGTTCATTGAGCAAAACATCAGGCACTTGACATCGACGACATCATAAAGGTGCTTCTTGTAAGCATCCTTTTCAGCCTTGGGCGCATTTACGGCGGGCTCCTCTGGCTCTGGTGTTTCAAGGACATAAAGCTTATGCTCATGTGTGAGAACAATTCTCAGCATCCTAAAGCAGTTTTGAAAGTTGGTTCTGGTAAGTTTGTCCTTCTCAAGGACCGATCGCAACGAGAAAGTGTGAGTGTTGGTTGCCATTTGATTGCTACAAAAGAAAAATTTGCATTTAGTCCAAAACATTTTGACTTGTAAAGATTTGATAAACGAGATTAATTAGGCCTTTAATTAATTATGCTCCCACTATT
Source organism: Alisma plantago-aquatica (assembly GCA_963693085.1). Taxonomy (NCBI): domain Eukaryota; kingdom Viridiplantae; phylum Streptophyta; class Magnoliopsida; order Alismatales; family Alismataceae; genus Alisma; species Alisma plantago-aquatica. The sequence goes on along the minus strand of OY856411.1, from coordinate 820,759,422 downwards.
TTATTCAAATTGATAGCCCTCACTATCAACTCAGAAGATTGCAACACACAACCTTCTAGTGAGCCAAGACCCAAAATAATTGGATCAATGCCCAGCCAACGCTGGCGTCAAAGACCAAATACTAAGGTAGGCAACTTTTGCTAATTGCATCCTATGCAACTCTGGGATAGATGATCATGCATAACTCCTTGCCATGATGCATCTGTGTGCCTCTAGGTACTTGATCCTATCAAGGTTCCCTAGTTAAGTCCAACCCATAAGCCAACACGATGAGTGTGCACCCTGCGGAGGTAGACCCACACACCCACCTTCACACTTCCACGAGATAGACAGTGTACCACGCGGAGGCGTGCCCACACACAGTCGATCAAGCTTTCCATGTGTGTTGCTTTATGGAAGGCAACTAAAACTTAATATTCTTAATTGAGGGGTTTTATTAATACATATACATATCCAAACACCACATACTTATAGTACGTATCATATACTACTATATCCACAACCACAAACGATAGACATGCAATCACAAACACAAATACATCGGTTATGGCCATACTATTGTAATCCTTTGGAGCAACAAAGGATTACGGTCCACCTACGGTCTTATGCATCTCATGCAACACCTGTGAATCAACTTGTAAGCATGTAATGATCAACATTACAATGAACAACTTCATGGATGCTTCGTGAGGTTGGAACTTCAAGTTGCTTCTTGGAATGGGATCTTCTTGTTGCTTCTCCTTGGACGCTCCTTGGAGTTGGATCTTCAGGTTGCTTCTTGGAATTAGATCTTCATGGTGCTTCTCCATGGACACTCCTTGGAGTTGGATCTTCAAGTGGCCTCCTTACATCAAGTGTACAAAAACTAAAACTAATCCTATCTCTATTACATCATGTGAGTAAAAATATAAAAAGAAAGAATTGATTACACTTTGAAATAAGAGATGAGGCTCGGCATGCAAGCCGAATACTTTATACAAAGGATCCATATGTAACCATTATACATCCATAGAATTCACAAAGAAACATATCCACAAGATTGACATCCACATTCATTCACAACATTCACAAAAGGGGATACTAGGCCATAACCGTACATGCACTCACCACATAAAACAAATTTTAAAGGTGACATGTATGATATCATAGGTATATTTACATATACGTATATACATATTAAAATTGCAGTACTTTTAATGTGGGACATTCCCCATTAAATGATTTTTTGACTCCCACGCAGACTTTGCGGGGTACACAGGGGCAGTGCCCCTGTGTGGGGATCCCCTCGTGGGGTCGAGGGGAGGCCGCCCCTCGCGAGGTCTCAGGGGCAGAGCCCCTGAAAGGTCTACGGAATTTCACTTCCGTGCACTTTGGAAAATCTATATTTTCCATAGTCGACCCCGTCCAAAACGTCAAAAATAGTAGCCTACGGCGTATGTGGAATTAGGTTTAGATTTACACATTAACATGTTTGATTTGCATCGTATGCAACTTGAAAACAGTATACAGCGATTCGATCATATCGAAACTAATCCAAATATGTCGTAGATCGACGCTGCTCTGATACCACTGTTGGGTTTTGTGGAGAAAACATACGCGGCAGAAGCGATAAAATTCACGCAACCCGAAACAAGATCTCGTCGACAACAACATATTTGGAAGGATTGTTTGCGGGATATACCTTATCGCGGAGCAAGTCCGGCGATGTCCCGCTGCACGACGGTGCAACACTACTTGTCGACACGAACGAAACTTCTCTCCCGTTTGCTGTCGCAGGTTGATCCGGCGGCGCTTCTTTGCGGCAGTGATGTCCTCCGCTCGTAGCGCGTACAGGTGGTCGTCGACGTCCTCCGAACGCAGGCGTCAATGCGTCTGCGTCTCTACTTCATCCACGCGGATGGATGGAACTCCACGTCACACTTCCTAAGCCAGCGGGAAGGAGTATGTCTCTGCGGCGGCGTGCTAGCGGCACATTGCTCTCCTTTCTCTCCTAACGACGATGATGGCTAGGGTTTACGTGTGTGAGCGTAAACGGAAAAGCCTCTCTCTATCTTATATAGATATCGGCCGTCAATCCTCCTTTAAACATGATACGAAGGGAAATAGGGTTTCCTAAACCCATCGGTAAACAGAAACGTTGCGTTAATTAAAACGCCCGTGGATTAATTAGAATATTCTGGAATTCGTTAATTAACCAAATAATCGTATTAATTGATTAATTAATATCCGACTCCATGCAATCGCTTGGGATGGCTCTACGGGCATACATATACCAACAATATCTCTTCAACATTTGAAGAACCACTTGCTTGATGCGGCTTCTAAGAAAGTTATTTAAAAAAGATTGTTACCCTTTTACTGTTTGTTTGCTTTAAAAAAAGTTATTAATCTACAAAAGGTTTTTAGTTGAAAAAATATTTATAAAATGAAAAATGTTGTTATCATTTTAAAGATTGTTTAATTTTGAAAAAGATTGTTAATCTTTGAAAGACAAATTTTATTTTGAAAAAGATTACAAATTGTTGAAGATTCTTTGGTTTTGAAAATATTGTTAATTTTGAAAGATTAATTTTAAGATTCTCGATTAAAGATCATTGTCATGCACATGAAATGATAGGAACCAATGCTCAGTTAAGGTGACAAACTTGAAACAATAAAGCAAGAAACAATCCAAAGTTTTTGTACTTAGGAAAAAATTACACGATGCAAGTACAGAAGGAATATCAACCTCCCATTTTTTAACCATGATCTTATATCCATTTTAAGTTATCTGTCAAGCATGACCTACATAGGAGGGTTAGTCCTTGACTTCTCTGTGGCATGATTGCACTCATTGCAAGGGTGAATTGGGTTCTATAGAGATGGGTACTTCTCCCAACACACATCATGACAACAAAGACTATGATCCTTTGTGGGTTCTAGGAGAGTGATCATCCTATATGTCTTTAGTTGTCCAACTTAACATTGCACTGATACATTTATTAACACCTATGTGCCACTTCTAGGGATCCAACATAAGAGCTAACACCCATTCTGTAGACACATAGGTTTATAGATGCACATAGTACTAGTGTATGATTTTTTACTTTTTCTGAAGCAAGCCTATGACATGTAATAAAAGTATAGCCAAAGCATGTGGAAAAACCCCATACGACAAACCCTTTCCGCAAAATGTACAAACATTCATAAAATATGGAAGAATCTTTCTCATAACATATAGCTTTCTCATCCTTCCCTCTTTTACAGAGAATTTATTATGATTACTATTATTATTTTCTAGTCTTTGTTATATTCTTATTACATTTTTATTTTTTAGAAAAAAGAAAAGAAGAGAGAAAAATAAACAAATCAATGAAGAAAATTTAAATCCCTAAGAAGAGAACCAAATATAAAACCCTAAAACTAAGGAAGGAAGACAATCAAAAGGAAAGAAATTCCAAAATACAAAAAAATAAAAGAGGAGAGAAACAAAAATAAAACTAAATAGACATTAGATCAGGTAGGAGAAACAGAGACCATCAAAGAACTTGTAGTTTTAGTGACGTTGGATCGTCCTGAATTATGATAGGGATAGCTTGTGGAACTTCTATAATCCACAACCATGCCCTGGATGCCCAATTAGTAGGGCATGCATGCATTGAACGACAAAAATGAAACAAAAATAGAGGAAATAGAATTATAAAAAAAACTTGAAACCAAGAATTGAGAAACTAGAATAAATAGGAAAATCAATTTAGATCGTGTAACAATCCTCAACAGAGTCGCCAAGATCTCACACCCTACCAAAAAAATATTTGTATCCCTGACATACATTTGATGAGGAAATAAATCCAACATTCCAATTGGTAAATAATAAAAAAAGATGAGATTAGACTCCCACTATGTTTTACTTGTAAAATAAGGAAAAAGAAGGTTAACATTTTTGTTTTATAGTAGAAAATAAATTGAATCTAACATCCAAACATCAAACAGATATAAAGATGGAAAGTGTAACCAAAAATCAGACTTGGCGGATTGTTATCGATGGGGAAGGTTTAGCACCCCTCATCTTATCTAATAGATCAATATTGAAGTTGTTTCATAACATTCTCTAGATTTGATGATTTCAGGTTGACTAAAAAGAAACATAACATTTGAAAATGACTAAAAACATTTTTATATTTAGGAGCCTTTGGGACTGGAGATGGTTGTGGATTTCCCATATTCGGTAAAAAAGTTCGAGTTTTTTTGGTGTGGAATAGTCCTAATCAGCTCATGATCTCCCATGATAGAGAATGTCTTGGGCAGTTAGGATGAATGTCTAGCAAAAAGGAGAGGGATGATGAAAAGAGATACAAAAAAAAAGATTGGATCTTTATTTGTATATTAGAATCAAGTCATATAAAGAATATCACATGATAGTTGTCGTATTCAGTCAGACAATCAATATGCAGTTATCAATGGTTAAAGATAATCACAAGAAGCAGACATAAGTTGAGAAAAAATAATGATTAACAGTTTAGATATAAAAGATTATTGTTGTGTAGCCTAATGACACTACAAAACAGATGGTGTTATTAGGAAGGATCCTCTTAACACAGACAATGTAGGAAATAAAGAGTAAGATAGTTGGTCATCTAGCTTCAACACAGAAAAATGGGGCTTAGAATATCATGGAATGGGAGGGGTATTTATATGATAGATTAAGGGTTAGAGGCTTTGCATAGAAAACTCTAGAAGAGTTGGTGGAACGAGGCAATGTTCCATGAAGGGGTTCCCAAAGATCGAGGTGATCTTCCACATTCCATGTTTCTTGCAATGGATGGTTGCGACCTGGCGAGTAGCTCGTGTAGGGTAAAACATATCTTTCAATTTTTTAATATTTCAAAATAATTCTAGGGAAAATTGGATACAAATGGTAAAAAAAATTGAATTAAACTATCTTCTTGACTTAAAAGCATTGTATATCTTTTCGTGGTATTTAGAAGAGGGTTATACCCAGCATAGTTGAGTTCCGGTTCAACTCTCTTTTAGAATTCTAAACAAAATTTAATAAAATAATGAAGTAGGGAAAAAGGCATCAATTTAGGATTATATGTCATTACTATCAAGAATATATGTATTTTTGTGACAAAAAGGTAATTGAATATCTATTGAAAAAGAAGAATATTTAATTTAAGATAATTCAAATAGGCAATTTATGAGAAGGCTTATAAAAATTATAACTGTTGAGCATTTTCTAAGAAGGGTGCCCTGAAATAGATAAAAGTGGGTGAAAATCAATGGAGTTAATAGGAAAAATAATTGGAAAATATAAAGACAGGTGAAAATAGGATTAGATATTGAAAAAATACAAAAAAAAATGGAAAAAGGTGGAAATAAGGAATGAAGTACATCATTAGCCAGAGGATGCACTTACAATGAATTTTCACTAAGTGAGAAAAAGTGGGATGTCAATAGTAATTAATAGACATAAAAGTTTGATATATATAAGTTAACGAGCGTCATTTAAAAGAACAAATACACTTTTCACTTTCATTAACATAATTATCACTAACATATTTAGAATCCAATGATTGATGAGATATGTATGGACAATCACTCACATAACTTTTGATATAAGAGATATTCCATTTGACCCATGTTCTCCTACTTTTTAGTAGAGTAATCTCATGATGTTGCGTGTCTGTGTTTGGTGATTCATAACCATTCACAATGAGATAAGTTATATAAGTATAACTAGTAGGTGACATTAGGGTAACAAGGAATTCAATATTAGTTACATTTATATAAGGTTATAGTTAGAAACAACTTATGTAACAACTTCGTTAAAAAAAGCCAAAAAGAACATATGGATCATAAAAAACATTTTTTGATGCTTTTTAGTACCTTTTATTCAATTGGTACTCTTCTTAAACATTTAGGCCCCAATGTCAGAGTTTTTGATGCTCATCCCTTGTCCTCATCTTCTCTTCTTTTATGTGGAAATCTTTTATGTCATTTCCATATATAGCACAAGAATCACATTAATGATATATTTAATACCTCTAGTGCAAATTTTCATTAGTTATTCTAATATATTTTAGTATTATATATCTTTTTTTACTAACAATCTTATAGACTACATGTTATATCCGCAAGTTGATCGTGGCTTATTGATAGCTATAATTAAAATAAGCTGATATCTAATTTTAGAAATTGTTTTATCACTCATGGAGTAGGAACCTCAAACAATATCATTATTAATGTTATTGAATAAACATTGTTGGAAATACGGACTATGCATTTCTTGGAAAATTCCATCGTAGCTACTAGCACCTTTAGAAATGATATGAATGTGGTTTGTATGTATTTCAAACAATGAAGATGATTTCTTGAATAAATGAAAGAAACACATATCTTAAACCTCATGGTTGAGATATTTAGCATTTCTAATACATGCGGCTATTGTTGAAAATAATACAACTGATTCAAAATATGTAGCATGGTTTCATAACAAAAACTATTTTAATTATTTATCTTTTGGATTTTTCTTGTTTTTAATGAATTTAGTAGACGTGGAATTACGAAATCACCTAATCTTGAAGAGTTATCTATGATTTATCGAATCAACCACTACTCTCAAATGATCTATAGACATTGATGTTATTGTCACTAATTTCACATCCCAAGAAGAGAGATATATGCATTTGACTTTTTTTTAAATAAGGTTGTTGTGTTTCCTACATTCACATGCATCTCCTTCTCATACACCTCTCTCACAGAGTTTGGATATTGTGACAGAGTCCGATCATAGTCTGGTTGTTTGAGTAATAGCTTAGCTAGCATATATTCTAGGTTATTGTATAACCTACTTATGTGTTTATTTGTATTCCTCAAACATCAATTTGACTTAGCGATTCAAAAATCCGGTGACATATGGGGCCATATTTTTTCCACTATGCCTTGTTAGCATGAATCAACTTGCATGTAGTTATTGTGTCTGAATAGACTTGCATATTCTCGAAAAAGAGAATTATTGTAAACTTTCTACTATTCAATTTGATGTTGCTATAAAAAGAACATTGATGAGAACAAACACAATCCAAATGAGCCATGGAACAATCTCCCTATATAAAGGCTCTCACTTGTAATTATAAAACAACAAAGAAGAAAAATACTAGTACCTATATTCCTTTCCTTTCGTAGTGTCTCCGCAAAACATACTCTAGAAACTTGTGCAGTCCCCTACACCGTCAAAGACATTATCGTCTACCCCTACGGATGCACATTGACGTTTCATTCTAAAATTTCGTCTTTTCACTGGCTACGTATGGGCCAACAACCAGGTTCTCTTGCGAGAACCACTAGGTCGTATCCAGAGCTGTGTGCGATAAAAAACTGGGGGACTACATCGTCAAAAAACACATGCACATGGGTGACAAAAGATGTTTTCACAAGAACAATCATTGAGCGTCCCTAAATCACAAACTCTTACTTTTCTAATCTGTTATTATATTTACTGCAGTTATAATTTTGATAGTGTTATAAAGTTACGCACATAGTTACAACACACAAATTAATATTAAGTCATATACACATCTATGTAATTTTTATAATCTGTAAACTCAAATTAACAAATCAATATTACCAACACATATGACTCGGTAAGCTTCAATGCTTCTTGTAAAGGTAGTAACACTTGTTTTTCTTGTAAGGGACTCATTAGTTGTCGCTGTTCGGAAGTGTTAATAGGAACGGTTTCATCCCAGTTTCATGGTTCAGCCATGCTTCTTCGTAAGCAGGACATAGCTTGTATTAATTGTCAGAAACGGACCGGTGCCTGGCTCCATGATAACTTGAAGTAGTCAAACGTGAACTGGCTCCCTATCTCTGACCTTTCAGATAGATGGAGGTCGAGTCAGTTGCAAGCAACCAATGCTTCCACAAAGTCCAAATCCTTCAAACAGCTACATCTTATTATATCTTCAACTCTTGGTAGGCAGAGTGAAGAATGATTGAAATCCACTTGGTTCTTACGGCTGCGGCGAACAAGCAGCAGAAGCGACATCCTTACGCTTGGGTTGCAAAGAGACCTTCCAAATCTCAGCTGTGGCGAAAAAGCCAACCCAGCGGAGACCGGAATCATCTTGTTTCTGTTATGTTCATAATAAAACGGTAAATGCATTCTTCGAAGAAAAAAACATCAAATTATATTAGCATTTCATGAACCACGTTTCGGGTTCTAGAATGTAATAAACCAAATGAAACGTCACAGTATCTTTGGATGCTGTTACCAACTAAGAATATTGTGACAATGGTATTTTGTGAGGCAATTAGCTAGCTGTGAAAAGTTGAGGCGACGAAAACTAGCTGACATTTGCAAAGTCAAGTATCACCATTGAATCGAATGAATATAGGACCAAGTGTCGCACTCGTATTCTTAATGTTTGGCAGCTGGCCTGTGACGTCGGAGTCGTCAGACTCAGTCCCTACCGAAGAGATCATATATTTGGCCGTCGGTGGCATCATATGCACTACGATCGAGACTCGTGGATGAGCGTTGAATGGTACCCGCACGTCGCGGTGGGTACGACATGAACTAATAAAATGCTTAGTTGGACTCGCACATAGATTTTATAACGGCGTTGATGAAGCTAGCGGATTAATGAAACTCAGACGAAGAGACATGGCACTTGCGCAAACCTGCCCAGTCTAACAAATACATCCCTAAAAGAAAATACTTAATAATCGTCGTGCCTCCTTCCCAAGCTCCTACTTTTCTACTTCTTTATTATATCTAGTGCAGTTTCGATTCGAACAATGCCATAAATTTAGAATAAGTTACAATACAGAAATCAATATTGAGGCTTTTACATATCTACATCTTTTTATCACTCTACAAACTCTAAATAACAAATTTATTTTTCCAACAGCTATGAATGTGTTTTCTTTAATGCTTAGTACCATTGATTTTGCTTCTAGCGTGCTCATCAGTTGTCATTGTTCGGAAGTGTTGATAGGAATGGCTCCGTCCCAGTTTCATGGTTAATAAACTCATGGAGCGGTGCCTGACTCCATGATAACTTAAAATAGTCAAACGTGAACTGGCTCCCTATCTCTGACCTTTTCAAATAGATGGAGGTCGAGTCAGTTGCAAGCAAGCAATGCTTCCACAAAGTCCAAATCCATCAAACAGCTACATCATAATATATCAATTCTCGGTAGGCAGAGTGAAGAATGATTCAAATCCACTCGCGTCTTACAGCTGCGGCGAACAAGCAGCAGAAGCGACATCGTTAGGCCTGGTTTAGAAAGAGACTTTCGATATCTCAGCTGCGGCGAAATAGCCAATCCAGCTGAGACTGGGATCATTTTGTTTCTGTTATGTTCGTATTGAAACGGTAATTGCATTCTTCAAAGTAAAAAAAAAAAATCAAATTAGATTAGCATTTCATGAACTACGTTTCGGGTTGTAGAATATAATAAACCAAATGAAACGTCACAGTATGTTTGGATGCTGCTACTAACTAAGAATATTGTGACAATGGTATTTGTGAGGCAATTAGCTAGCTGTAAAAAGTTGAGGCGACGAACACTAGCCTAAAGTTGCAAAGTCAAGTATCACCATTGAGGGCCTGTTTGGTAGGGTATAGCCAGATGACAAAGTATGTATTTGATGTACATTTTTATATTGCGAATTCACACAATTACACCCAACTAAACTAGTCCTGAGTAGAATGAATATAGGACTAGGTGTCGCACGTATTCTTAATGTTTGGCAGCGGGTGTGTCACATCGGAGTCGTCAAACTCCATCCCTACCGAAGAGATCATATATTTGGCAGTGGGTGGAATCATATGCATTGCGATCGAGAGTCGTGGACGAGCGTCAAATGGTACACGGACGGCGCGCTCGGTGGATACAACATGAACTAATAAAATGATTGGTTGGACGCGCACATAGTTTTAAAACGGCGTTGATGAAGCTAGCGGATTAATGAAACTTAGAGTCTTAGAGTCGAGTGGCTGGAGGAACGTCCCACATCGATTCAACTCGTTCCATTTCCAGAATGACTGAGAAGTAAAAGTAGGTAAAAGTGATCATGTAAATAGACAGCCAAGGCAAATAAACTTGTTTCTTGCCGCTAGGATTTGGACGGCAAGTTAACAGGAGATCTTTGTCCGTATGGCAACTTATTTATTATGTAGTCGGCATAACAAACAACATTTAAAATACCCTATGGAGTTTAGTTACCGTACCAGCCTGAACGGCGCAACAAACGCAACCTTAATATAGAACTCAGAGTCAAGTGGCTGGAAGACGTCTCACATCGATTCAATTAGTTCAAAATCCTGAGATCTTGCTTCGTTCATAACTTTGAACCCGACAAATGCGACTCTAGAATTTCATCCCCGGATGCACTTATATATTGTGTGATATAGAAAAACGTCGTTACTGCTGATCATTGAAGAAAATTCAAGATCTGTCACTGGCACCGACTTGACAAAGCTGATCGTGACCACGAAAATCATGCCGGCGGAAGACCATAAAATACCCTGGCGGTGCACTTGTGGGTACGGTAAACTCAAAATGGTATTCAAAGGAACAGTGTTGTCGAATTCTTAAGCCTGTTTGGTTCGAAATTGAGATTAAGAAATCCGGACCGGGTTAGTCCATAGATCCAGATTCAATTCTGTTTCTATTTGGCAATCGAGTAGACTGACCTCATTATTTGTATTTTTTAGTCTGGCATATAAAATAAAATAACATAAAAGACAGTCAAATCCAGAATGAGATCTCGAAATCCTGGTGATAATAGTACTGACTTGGTATGGATTAGAAAATTATAGAATCCAAAATAGACCCCGACAGTCTAATTTTTATCAAACAAAACAAGACTGGATCGTGATTAAGTTAGTCGAGATTAACACCTACGTGGCAAAAAAAAAAAACTCAAAATCTGGATCACGTCCCGGACCATTTGCTGCTGGTCTGTGACGTGGGAGTCAATCACAATCCTTCCCTACCAAGGGCTCTTTGGTAGGACGTAACTAGACGACAAAGTACGTATTTGATATATATATTTATATTGCGAACTCACACAATTACACTCTACTACACCCAACTAAACTAGCCCCAAGTACCACATAAATGTCACACAATTTTATGACTCACAATGACATACCTTTCGTTGTACATCTTTCAACTCTCGAATTCGTCAATTTGTGTCGTCGACCGTTTTCTTTGAGAATGAATAAATGGATTATGTGGAATGTCAATACAACCATTGAAACCGCCCAACAGGAAAGGGAGAGGGAGAAGTTGTTTGGAAACAAATAAGAATTAATATTTACTAACCATATAGATAGAGAGAAAAAGAAAAGGGACACTACCGAACTTTTCTATCAGAAAAAAGAGAAAGCAACTTCAAGTGAAGCCAACGTTGGGAAATCAGATCAAACATTTATGTCGCACAAATTTATAGTCGCGATGTTACAAAGAGACGCAAGGAAATGATGGAATAATTCGTAACAGCATTATTATGGAAAATTGGAATACAAACGCATCAGTTAAAGCTACAAAGTTTGTCGCATGAATTAGTAGTACCAGAACTACCTTAAGTCCTATAATTGGCTGTGTAGATTTTCAGTAAAAATAATTAAGATATAACTTTTGGGGGTGGGGGACAACCTGACAACAGGCCTCGGAAAATACCACATTCGAATTGGCATATCTGTAAATAATATAGAATATATCTTATTATACTACAATTTTCGGACGGACCTCGACGGGTCGTTCAATGAGAACTTCAAAAGAGATGCAAATATGAATGAGTTGAGGGTTTTATTCCTCAGTAAACAAGATTAGGGATCCAAGTCAAAAAAATTTCAATTTAAAATAGGGAAGAAGTACATACCTTTCACCAAATCATAAGAAGTCCAAGGTCAATACTCTAGGTCCAAACTAGTACTTCCCTTCACCTAACAAATAATTAGATACCACAATGGTCACTTGTTTGCATCACTAAAACCCTAGAAAAATACTTCTTTTTCCCAGAGGAATTAAGTTATATGAGGTATATAGGTTGTGTTTTATGAATATCATCATAGACATTATTTACTACTCATATGTTATAATAATGTATTTTCATATATAGTTTGGTACATGTACACATAACAATGCTTTAAGAATTTAGAACAATGTAATTAGAGTTTAATGATCTTAAATTTATATAACATGTTATTATTGAACCATAATTCTAGGAATAGAAAATAGGATCTAATTAATTATAATATCATGTATGTATTTATCACTCATCTTAATATAAACCTAGTCACAATCTTAAAAGTTTCATAACATGTATTTCACAGATGAATGATTTTACATCCCACATCTATTGCATGTTTTAGATCACATTTATTTGCGTTGTAACACTAATTTCCCATTTTTGCATGAACTATTTTATATTTCTTTTGTTTTTAAAATATGGATTTTTATGGAAAATTCTTGCTCTTTTGTGGGGAAATACACTCATATAGTTCCAGTGAGTTGTTCATGACCATTCCCCATCTCATATTTCATGTTTGGAAAGATTTAAAAGCTCAAAGACTCGACACAGAACTAATCAAGGAAGTCAGTCAGGCGACTGGTATCACTAGTTGACTAGTTGGCCAGGCACAGAAGGAGGCCCAAGAAAAATGTGAAGCGCTCGACTCTCCCAGTGAATTGTTTGACTCTGGTTCGAGATATTGGTTATAAAGAGTTATATACATTCTTATAAGCTATAAATCTATCAATTGGTCATCCCAGTCACCCAATCCAACTATGGTATTACTTCACCAATGCAAGGCCAAGGGACCAGCTGCCTCAGTGGATTGACCTATTCAGAAATCTTCAGAGACCTTTATGTCGATCGGGTGTCTATACAAGTTAGTAAACCTACACCCCATCCAAGAGCAAGCATCAAGAATTGAGTCTATTAATTCATGTGACGAGTTGGTCGAATGGAATTCCAACACATGCCCACTTGAAAGTGGGTTGCCTGACCCAATGATGCCATTCAGTCAATTGGCATGGTAGATGCATATTTGGAAAGGCATTGTCAGTTCAACCAAAGTTAGATTTGGTGGATCCAGGGGCACCCATATAAAAGAAAAGATTACCCTAAAATTGACAAAGGGATCAATTACTCTTTGTTCTAATTCATTTTTGGAGCAAGGAGTGAATAAGAGATGAAGAATGTCATGTTCTATGTGGAAATCACAGGACTTACTTCTTAAGCAAAGACCTACTATTCGAGACCATTGGCTGCATATTCTATATCTTCTACAACGAAATTATCTCTTCTCTTTGACATGAGAGAGTAACTACCTCACTGGGGCATGATGAGTAGCCACGTCACATGTATTCATTTTTCTTATTATCAAAATTTTCAATTTAAGCTTATACATGCTTTTCAATCATTTTCTTCTTGTTCTTTGACTTGATCAATCAATTTACATGTCTAATACAATACTAGATCTATAGATCACAAAATCTAGGATTTGATTATCAACTATATGTGTTGAATTCTAGATGATATCACAGAAAAAGTTCTCTAAGATGATTAGTTGATGATCTAGTGTTAGGGAAATATTGAGCCTAGGGGAAATCAATCATTTTGCAAATCATGTTCTGAAAGGATGAAAAATCACATGATCCTAATCTAAATAGGTAATTTAGTGATCATAATGAGATTGATTATGTAGGTGGGGGATCTATAATTCCATGGTGTCTTTTAATCTTTATTCAATTATCCTTTTCCTTCCTTTAAAATTACTCATAATTATTTTAACTCAATCAATCAACCATTTGTTTCTAAATTTTGATCTTAATTCCTTAGACCTAGAAGATTCCTTTAAAACATTTTCTCTTGGATTTGACCCTATATATATATATATATATATATATATTGCAACAAGACTCATCCTATTATTGTGAGTAATATTGCATGTAGAATAGGATAAACATGGGGTTCTTTGCCTTGGATGATTTGTTGTGTTTTTAAACTCACAATCAAATTTTGGTGATGTTTCTAGGGACAATATTATAGTTTGAATCAAATAGTTCATATGAATTAGGATTTTTCTTTCAATTTATATTAACACACATCTATTTGAGCTCTAGTTTCTACCATTTAATACTACTCATTTCTTATCTCAAGCACTAGTCTGATGCATGTGATGTTGTACCAGTAATGACTCTAGGCCTCTAAATTTTGATCTTGAGATTGATAGAACTTTACATCATGTGAACAAAGAGAGTAGAAGTAGTATGGATGAGAAAGAAATCAGATCCTACATCTCAAAGATAGGTGCTTATGCAGGAAACAAGAGTCTTAGTGCATAGGAGAATAAGGACACAGAAGCCTCATCCTTGAAGCCAAATGACAAAACTAGTTCAAGATTTTTTTTGTCACTAAGTCAAATGATGGGCAACACCTTGTGGTCTCTCTCTCCAGCAATTACAACCCCACAATTTGAGATTTGTTCACAATGGGTTATAATGAAGCAGACTAATGATTTTTTTGTTAACAAAGGTGAAGATTTCCAAGACCATCTATAGCAGTTTTTTGGACTTATGTGCCTTTAACAAGAAACCAAGGAGTCTTAGAAGATGCCATCAAACTCTGGTTGTTAAAGTATGCTTTGGTAGATGCAAGGAGTTGGTATAAATATATAATGAATGACAATTTAAAAACTTGGGAAGAACTTTAAACCATGCTTTTAGAGAAATTCTATAAACCATCTCTGACTTATCAAATTAGGGGGACAAATTACACAGTTTGCAACTTCTCTAGGAAAGTCCCTTGGTTATGTTTGGGAATGATTCAAGGAACACCTCCATTGATGCCCGCATCACGAAATCCCATAAGTGCAGTTGATAAAAAAAATATTTATAGTGATGTTGATGACAAAACAAAAAGTTCTTGGAACCCTCATTTGGATGAAGCTTCATATGCCAAAACTCTAACAATGCTTAGTAAGTGTTGGAAAGAGAATCTAAAATACACTCAAGAAGAAGCCACAATGGTATTCTCAAGGTGGATAAGGCCATATGCATTCACAACTGGATCTATCATATATGCAATGTAATGAACTCATCCCGTTGTCTCGTATATATTGGAAATGACAAGTGGATATCTATTAGATACCAGTGAAATCCACTGGGCAGCCATAAAGTACATCCTTAAGTACTTAAGAAGCGTAAAAAGGATATGTTTCGTAGTTATGATAACAAGGAAGAGTTGTATTTAAAGGGTTACACTAACGAAAGCTCCCAAAATGACAAAGAAAATTTATGATTGCAACCTAAATTTGTGTTTGATCGTAAAACAAGAAATGTAAGCGGAAAAGTTCTGAACATGAGATAATTGTTTGAATTCTACAATAGAAGCTGAGTATATTGGTGCTATGACACAACAGGGGATACTGTATGGATCTAGAAGTTCACTTAGGTGAACTTGTGGGAGGTTCCAACCATTTATAACACAATAGACATACAGTGACAATAAATGGATCTACCAAATAGGCAAAGAATCTCAAATAGCAGACTATAGAAATACCATTTCATACAAGAAGTCGTACAGTGAGGAGATGTGAAACTTGCAAAATACCGACTAAAATCAAATGTTGCTAACCAACTATAAAAACAATTATGTAAAAGAAACATGATGGACATGTTAAGATCAATTGGAATATGATTTGTGGGTGATTGACTCTAACTGTAAGTATGAGTATTTTGGTATGTATGCCCAATTAGCCAATCATATGATGATTGGAATGAGGCATTAGATAACTGATTTGATAATGATAAAGGTAATTCCATCTTTTATGTTTGTCTCA
This sequence comes from Alisma plantago-aquatica, assembly GCA_963693085.1. NCBI lineage: Eukaryota > Viridiplantae > Streptophyta > Magnoliopsida > Alismatales > Alismataceae > Alisma > Alisma plantago-aquatica. The sequence goes on along the minus strand of OY856411.1, from coordinate 820,743,577 downwards.
ATCATGAGATGATGACACAAACATGATAGATGTCTAAAGAATGATATTACTCGATGATACATAGGTATTTGATAGAGAACAATGCATCTGGCAGACCACCTTGTGAGTGTTACATGGAAACCATGGAATAATAGTCAGAGTAAACTCTCATAGTGATAGTGGTGATTGTGGTTATTATACTTGAAGTCACTACACTCATCACATGTTGTTCGATGTATTATGATATCATCCAAAGTGATCCTCAGGTGCATTTTAAAACATGGGGATTGAGTGTGAGTGATGTAGATGGGATTTGTCCATCCTATAAGAGATTGACATCCTGGCCACTTGATAAGCAATACTGAGAAAAGTATGACCATACTTATGTGACTCAATATGTGACATGGAGCTCACATGCATTTCATACAATTTCTCTAGTTCAAGGAACATGGATTGAACATTGAGAGTATTACGATTCCATGCCTCAAGTTTATTTTAGATATTAGAGACAAAGGAACTATATGATAACAGTAACACTAATCATGGATTGTATGTTGAAGTTGTTCTCCAACTTTCTAATTTACTTGTGTAGCAATGATGTGTTTCTAGATACCACTCATTGTTTGTGATGTCATAAATCGATTATGGACATTCACTGCCAACGTAAACTGGGAACTATAGGGTCAAACACATAGGATGGATCTAGAATAGGAGTTTATTCATGATTAATGTTTAACTTGATTACTAAGGTGTTAGGTATTCTATTTAAACAAAAATGGTTGAAGTTGATTGACTAGACTGTGACTTGAATGGTTCAAGTGTTGAACCATTTGATTCAAGTGTCAAGTCAATTTGAAATAGTATTGGGAGTTAGAACTCTAAAATGATCGGTTCAACAAGTTAACTGATCGGTTGAGGTCTATGAACCAACCGGTTCAACTTCTAAACCGATCGTTTGGTTGATCAATGTGATTGGATCAAGGATTGATGTTGAAATCATGTTGTGTATTAATAAAATATTAACTTCTAACACAATTGCAATTTAGAAACATTGTGAAATGACAAGTTCAAGGGTTGAACTGCTCAACTCAATAGTGAATTGACCGGTTCAGCAGTGAACTGGCTGATTCAACGTTCACAGGTTCAGGAAAATTCATGAAAATTTGTGTCTTTGACTCACGCTTAGATTAGAATTCCTGGCCCTAACCCTCCTATAAATAGAGGGATAGTCAAGGCTTCCTAAAGATATAACAATTCTCTATAACAAGTTTTTTTCTCCCCGGTTGTGGTAGCTAGAGAGCCCGAGCAAGTCTTACTTGTAAAAGGGAGGGACAACAAGGGAGAGACAACACAGGAGAGCAAATCAACTATAGAAGGTTGACGATCATAGGGACAACTCCTTCCCATTGGCTCTGGTATTGTAACATGGAGTTCCTGGTGGTTGGCTTGGACTACTACAAAGGTGTAGAGGTTGTTTCCACCCACTATAAGTGTTGGGTTTTAGGGGAGGTAGAGAAGGCAGCGGAAATAAAAAAAAATTCTCCCCCAAACCCGGCACGGGAAGCACTTGAAAACTACTAGAGGGGGGGTGAATAGAGTTTTATAGATAATTTAACAATTATTGAACTCAAACAATCACAATGAAAATATTGGACAAGGAGACACAAGGTTTAGAGTGGTTCCAACTATAGCAAATACTATAGCCGTTAGTCCACTACCCGGTTGCTTACCCAACCGGGATTTGAAAAGAAATTTATTTTATTACCTCGCAAGGACTTTACATAAAATACAATTTCTTTTCCCAAACCCTTCAAGCAGCCTTCACCTAGAAGTAATCGCCCAAACTTGAAGCAGCCTTCCCTTGAAGTAGTTGCACCAACTCCCGTTGCACCAGCCTTCTGAAGTAGCTTCCCTTGCGATAGCCTTCTTGAAGTAGCTTGAAGTCCCCTTCTCCACCTGAGAAGTCAATCCTCTCCAATCCGCAGCCTCCAACCCTAGGAGTAGCAAGGAGAGTACAAAAGATAAAAAGGAACAAGAAAGAAAAAGGAAATTACAACTTATCCTTTAAGCCCAAAGCTTGATATGCCTAGATCAAGCATATAGATCTCCTAGCCAAGTGTGTGAACTTGTGATTGCTGTGGATAGGAGAATCTAGCCTATAGGACATGAGATTGAGCTAAGGAGAATGTAGACAAATGATCACAGTGCTCAAATTGCTTGCAATAGATTGCTCAAGTATGCTCAAGTGTATTCTCAAGTGTAACAAGTGAATTTTAGTGTCCTATGGCTTGTCCTATTTATAGGAATGGCCTAAGTAGGCTTAAGGACGTTCTAGAAAACTTCTAGGGGTTTCTAAGTGCTTAACTAGCCGTTAGGTACAAAGTTGTTGCTTTAACAACGGCTAATTAATTTATTCTGCAGTTGCTGTCAGAGACCATCTCGGTCGACAAATGGTCGACCGAGACACCTACTCGGTCGAACTTTTGTCGACCGACAGGCTCTCTGGAACAAGTGATTTGCAACGTCTTTCTTCAACTGCCAACTAACTTGTCTGTTGTGTCTAACGGCTACTTTGGATCTTTCTCGGTCGAGAAGATTGTCGACCGAGAGTGTCTCGGTCGAGGAGTTTGTCGACCGAGAATGATCCTGTTTTAAGATTTCAATTTAGGCACTAATTATATGTGAGAGTGTGCATAAATGATCCTAATTAAATGGGATGACGTGTCTAACTATGGTGTTTGGCTAGGGAAAATCTAACGCTTGATTTACATGCAATTCTAAGTACTTGTACATTATATATTTGTACAAGTTTTTACAACAATGATTACATTGCATGAAGATATAAACATTTTAGCTTGGGGATTTTCCCTAGTTTCTTTGCCATCCATCTTAGTCCTGCACACTCAAGTAGCTCGTTAGATTAATAAGAATGAAATGTTTGTCATAATCAAAACAAAGGGATTTATAGATGTCTATTTAGACAACAATCTCCCCCTTTTTGAAGATGACAAACATTTCCAAAATATAAATAAAGGAAATATAAAGCATGTGAGTTTCATACCTAAAAATTACCTTTTGTAGCCATTTATGTTTTGCAAGTGAGTGCTGGCCAAGATGTTATGAAACTCATTTATATTTTATATTCTTTCTCCCCCTTTGTCATTTCAAAAAGATATCCAAGTTGAATATTTTATTTTTCTTCTCCCCCTTAATTTTATATTATGTGCCCCCTTAACTAGATATCCTATTAGGAACATGGATTTTTGTCTAATTTATCCACAATTTGTTTCTCAATCATTTGCAAAGGATGTTAAGCCTTGAAATGATATGAGATTCCCTTAAGCTTATGATGAATGTATATTTATTTCTCATTTATCAAAGGATGTTAAGCCCTAAATTAAATGAGAATCCTCTAATCTTAGAGTACATAAAAATGTCTCCATCCAAATGCAAGGGATGTTAAGCCCTGTTTTGGGTAGAGAGTTCCTTCAAGTACAAGATACCATTTTCAATAAATTCATAAATTTCTTTATAATTAATGAAAATTTCCAGCTACACATGGTGGTTACAATGTTTTGTAAGCTTCTTCAATCAAATGGTCAAAGTTTTTTTTATGAGCTCCCCCTTAGATATTCCAAATAAAGACTTAAATGCTTTGCAATATGTTTGAAGAGTGTCCATATGCATAAAAGATATCCATTCAAGTCAAAAGGATAATCAATATGGAAAGATAGACACATCATACAGAAGTGATTCATAACAATCATAAGCAAGTCATTACAACTAATATTAATTTCATTTACATTTGTAATTATGTAGAGTTGAGATAGACATAGAAATATGCAACTAATGTCTTTGGTCATATCTCAACTTGATTTTGTTCATTTAGTTTGGAGGTTTTGGAACCCAAACTAACTCTACATCTTTTCTCTTATAAGGACATGAAAATGAATAGTGACCAAGGCGCAAACAGTAATGACAACATATTGAGTCAACTTCATATCTTTTTCTATGGTTGTGTCCTATGTTGTCATTGGGTGAGGATGTCCTTTTAGGTACATATATAGATTGGGTTTGTGACTTTCTCTGACTAGGTTGTTGATGAGATTTTCCTTTAGGCTTGTAACCTAGTCCCCTTCTCCCAATTTGTTGATAGGGATTATCTAGAATTTGATCAAGAATGCCATGGTTATTCAAACTATGAACTTGTTGTTGTAGCTTGGAAATCTCATCCATTCTTTTCTTAATGTCTATTTTTGCTTGGTCTAGATTGGATGCCAATAAATTTCTTTCTTTAACAATAGTGTCATAATCTATATGGGTGCACAATAATGGTTGTTTTTGAAGATCGTTTACTTGAGTCTGTAAGTTTGAATTTTCAACAGAAAGGAGCTTGCAATCGGCTTCCATAGATTTTAACTTAAGATCAGAAAATTTATTTCCCTCTTTAAGATCCTCATTTTCAGATGCAAGAGCAAGAAGTTTAACATTTAGATCATCATTTTCCTTATTTGATTTCTTTAATTTCTTTTTGCACTCAACATATTTATTATGTGTTTCTTCAATAATAGCAACTAGTTCTTCTTTAGATAAATCAAAAAGACTTACCTCTTCTTCTTCTTCTTCACTAGTTGTAGCAATAAGGCATTCTTTGTGCTTATCCTCTTCCTTTGATCTCCATGGGCATCCGGTTGTTTTGTGGCTTGTTCCTAAACACCAATTGCAGCATGTAGTGGTTTCGTCCAAGCACTTTTCACCATTTCCCTCCATTCTTCAAGACCTAGTTAGGGTTCCTTGAAGCCTGCTCTGATACCAATTGAAAACTACTAGAGGGGGGGTGAATAGAGTTTTATAGATAATTTAACAATTATTGAACTCAAACAATCACAATGAAAATATTGGACAAGGAGACACAAGGTTTAGAGTGGTTCCAACTATAGCAAATACTATAGCCGTCAGTCCACTACCCGGTTGCTTACCCAACCGGGATTTGAAAAGAAATTTATTTTATTACCTCGCAAGGACTTTACATAAAATACAATTTCTTTTCCCAAACCCTTCAAGCAGCCTTCACCTAGAAGTAATCGCCCAACCTTGAAGCAGCCTTCCCTTGAAGTAGATGCACCAACTCCCGTTGCACCAGCCTTCTGAAGTAGCTTCCCTTGCGATAGCCTTCTTGAAGTAGCTTGAAGTCCCCTTCTCCACCTGAGAAGTCAATCCTCTCCAATTCACAGCCTCCAACCCTAGGAGTAGCAAGGAGAGTACAAAAGATAAAAAGGAACAAGAAAGAAAAAGGAAATTACAACTTATCCTTTAAGCCCAAAGCTTGATATGCCTAGATCAAGCATATAGATCTCCTAGCCAAGTGTGTGAACTTGTGATTGCTGTGGATAGGAGAATCTAGCCTATAGGACACGAGATTGAGCTAAGGAGAATGTAGACAAATGATCACAGTGCTCAAATTTCTTGCAATAGATTGCTCAAGTATGCTCAAGTGTATTCTCAAGTGTAACAAGTGAATTTTAGTGTCCTATGGCTTGTCCTATTTATAGGAATGGCCTAAGTATGCTTAAGGACGTTCTAGACAACTTCTAGGGGTTTCTAAGTGCTTAACTAGCCGTTAGGTACAAAGTTGTTGCTTTAACAACGGCTAATTAATTTATTCTGCAGTTGCTGTCAGAGACCATCTCGGTCGACAAATGGTCGACCGAGACACCTACTCGGTCGAACTTTTTTCGACCGACAGGCTCTCTGGAACAAGTGATTTGCAACGTCTTTCTTCAACTGCCAACTAACTTGTCTGTTGTGTCTAACGGCTACTTTGGATCTTTCTCGGTCGAGAAGATTGTCGACCGAGAGTGTCTCGGTCGAGGAGTTTGTCGACCGAGAATGATCCTGTTTTAAGATTTCAATTTAGGCACTAATTATATGTGAGAGTGTGCAAAAATGATCCTAATTAAATGGGATGATGTGTCTAACTATGGTGTTTGGCTAGGGAAAATCTAACGCTTGATTTACATGCAATTCTAAGTACTTGTACATTATATATTTGTACAAGTTTTTACAACAATGATTACATTGCATGAAGATATAAACATTTTAGCTTGGGGATTTTCCCTAGTTGCTTTGCCATCCATCTTAGTCCTGCACACTCAAGTAGCTCGTTAGATTAATAAGAATGAAATGTTTGTCATAATCAAAACAAAGGGATTTATAGATGTCTATTTAGCCAACAACACTTGCTCGGACTCTCTCACGGTTACCAAAACCAGAGAGAGCGACAACTTGCAGAACAATTGATTGCACTGATTTGTACTTTGAGAAGCCCCCAATACCCCTATATATAGGAGGGTCATGGGACAGGGTTCTCTATCCCAGGCAATACGGGACTAAAAGCAGGAGTAGAAGGGTTCGAGATTTTCCACAAAAAGCAATCACCTCGCAACCTGAACCGATCGGTTCACAAGTGAACTGGTCGGTTGACACCTCAACTGATTGGTTGGGACCCTTGAACCGGTCGGTTGGTGGTCCTGGTCGGTTCTCGATTGACTTTCCTTCTTTTGTTTCTAATTGGTATCGAATACCAATCCTTGTTCCAATCAAATTGGGCAAGTGAAACGCAAGGAAAATTCTCACCAATCCTATTTTCCCAAGTTGCTCGATTGCACCAGTTGAATCGGTCGTTTCAACACACGAAGCAATCGGTTCACCGTGGGATTGAGTCGATCGGCTCAACACTTGAGCCGACCGGTTCAGCAACCTCAGCCGACCGGTTCAACACTTGAGCCGATCGGTTGGGAATACAGGTTGTGTAGAATCAGTCAATTGCAATTTCAATCAATCTGATACTCCAATCAACATGTCCAACTCCTTGAACATTATGATATTGAGCTATCAATCAATTGAGTATTTAATTGAAATACTAAACTCCTTTAGTAATCAATCTAAACATTTCTTGTGGACAAAACTCCTCGTCCAGGTTAAATCCTTTGTGTGTGACCCTGCAGGTCCATTTCACATTGGCAGTGAAAGTCCATAACACTTATGACTTCACAAGCAAAGAGCGGTGCCTAGTCACACATCAGTGCTACCCAAGTGAAAGTAGAAAGTTAGAGAACAACTTTCATCCTACAAACTGTGAATGGTGTTACAATGAATGTATAATTCCTTTGTCACTGATATCCCGAATGAACTCGAGGCATGGAACAGTCACCCTGTCAACGTTCATTCACTTTCTTGATCTCAGAGTAGATTGGAAGAGATATGTATGACATCAATATCACATATTGATTCACACATGCATGCACGCCTTTCTCAATCCCACTCATCAAGTGGCCATGGATATCAAACTCCCTCACGAGGGACAAATCCCATATCTATCACTCACCCCTCAAAAGCCCCATGTGTCAAAGCCACCCAATCATCACCTTTATAACAACCCATGTTTTAGGACTGCGTTTGATGATGTCAAAGTGTGCCCAATGACATGTGTTGAGTGCAGTGATTTCAGGTCTAAGAATCACACTCACCACCATCACTGTGAGTACTGACTGTGACTACCATGTCATGGTTCCATGTGTCAAACTCACGGTGGGTCTGTCTGGTACACTTTTTCTCTAACAAGTACCTATGTGTTTGGTTTGATATCACTATATCATGACTAATGAGATTCTGTCATCAACCAACACCACAATCTAGTCTTATGTGTCATTGCTGTCTATCTACCTTCCACAATGACATCCGACTAGGGACATAACAAGAATGTACAAACTCTTAGCATCCGTATGATCTCATCGTTCACGTCCTCAACCTGAAGGCATACGTCATTGAGTACTGTCATTCTCTAGACATTCAATCTGTTCTATCACTATCTCATATGATTGAACCAGAAAGAATTGGAAGCTTGCCTTTGATGTTTATCAAATCAATCTCAATGTATCCCACCAATCATCCCATGATTGGCTCTCAGGGCATACATACCAACAGACTCCCACTTGCACTGCGAGCCAATCACCATTGAATCATATTCATAGTGATCTTCAAACATGTCCCACATGTTACTGTGCTCTAGTGCGATCATAGTGAGTAATGGCAACACCTTGCCAAAGTCAGTATAAATTGCATGTCTCTCATCTTTTTGTTGTACGTCACACATATGAGATGGAGTTGCCGCAATATGCGGTCTAGTATTCCTTTGCTAACATTTAGCCACATTGCATGATCAAGGATTCCATACTTGTCATCAATGAGTGGAATATCTATGAGTTCATCTCATGAACTTTCATATCCATATAGTATTTACTTCTGTTCTCTAATGCATAGATACTCGGCATTTCCTTTTTAAAAAGTTTTATTGGAACATTTCCAATTATCAACAAACTTTCACTTTTATACATCATATGTATATTTGCGATTAATTTTCTATCCTTTCGGAAGTTCGCATCTATGTAACTCTTTACATCGAACTCTTCCTTATCTCCATAGAACTAGTACTTCACAAGTACTTATCAAGTTCTTATGGTATTCCAGTAACCCTTACTGGAAGTAGACAGACATCCACTCGTCATGTCCCACATATGAGTTATCAGGATGAGCACATCATATTGTCATGTCGTACATACAAGATGATGAATGCATTCTATTCTTGCCATGTCCATACATGCAAGATAATGGGATGATTACATACATGATAGATCCATATCTATTCTTAGTGTTCCCATTCTTCATAAGAATTGGACACTTGGCCTTGGGATACCAACTCCATGTAGCATGGACAAGTTTTCTCCCACTGAATCTGTGCATACTGAACATTTCAGTACATATTGCCAATGTATGCTCTCTCTTTTCAGGTCAAGAGATTTTTCGAGAACTATCTCTATATATCTCTATTCCTATCACATAGGAAACATCTCTATCTTCCCTGAATATGGTTTCCACTTTTGGATTTCCATTTTAGAACATTTCCATTTCACATCAACATGTGGAATGTGAATACACTCCCACTAAATCACAGATCCCTTCTTTATCTTTGACATATCAGTCAAACCCTTTGACTATATCATCAAAGTAAAGATCCAATTCTGAGTTGCTTATACTCAATCAATCACATTGATTAGTCCATTGTAACTTATAGACTTCATTTGCATTAGTGGATTCATAAACCTTATAGGTTGTGTCACGTACACATCCTTGTTTTATTCCTCATAGGAATGTGGTTTTAGTATCCATATGCCAAATGTCTTAGTCATTAAGTTGCAATCAACCAGCATCATCCTTCTCAAAATGTTATCCATGTGTCTTAACACTTAAGACTCATTTGCACTTATGGATTTCATCCAATGAGTGCTACCATCAAGGTCATACCTTATGGTTGACATGGATGTCATTTAGGATGTAATGGCCCATAAACCATAACTCAAAATTTGATTCCTCATATTCATCTAGATAGTTGACTCATCACATGAACAACTCATCACATAGATAATTGAGGTGTATCTGTTAAGGATATAAGAACTCACAACCCTTGTGATTCTTAGTTTCTTTTATTAGTGTGGGGTATTCTTTTATTAAGAAGAATTCAGTTATTTGATAATCATTCTCTAACTCCTTAGAGTATGATTCCTTCTAGATTTAGACATCACCATGCCTTAATCATGAGTTCATTAAGATACACTATAATAATCACTCATAAGGATCTCAAACATTTGGTCCAAGTATTTCATTCATTTATCTCATCAAGAATTAACACTTTACCAAATTTATACTTCATTCATGATAATCTTGAACACTTCAAGACATTCATATTGGTAATTCTTTAAACACCATTAGAAGTATTAGCATTTGTTCCAATAGGTATGTAAATACATCACATGTATTATACCTAATAGGATAATCATTCTCCCACTACCTTTAGTGAAGATTGATTAATCATGTCCAAGATATTCATGTCTCTTAATGGTTATCTAACCAAAAGAGTCTAGATTTATCCATCATATGGAAACTAGAAATGAATTTCTCATGATTGATGCTAATTTGATTGTTTGAGTTATCTATAACTTTTAGGTATCATTTTATCTCATGCATATCAAATACCAGAAGATAAACAAGGCATTTCCACAAAGATCTTATCTTTAAAAGATTGAAACATCAACATTATTTATTGATATCATTGTCATACAATATGCAAAATAAAGTGTTTCTATCTATTGGCAAATATGAAATAATAGTTCATAACTGTATTACATGCCTTATAGGCTGAAAATAAACTAAAGTACTCCTATCTATGGCGGAAACACTTGCCCCAATTATGAGTGTTTTACACTTTACATCTTGGTATCATATACCTCAAAAAGTGTTACAAGTTTACTTTCATGACACCATTAAGTAGAGGCTTCAATTGCCTCCTTCTTCTTTTGTTCTTCCAGATAGAGAGGACAATTCCTTTTCCAATGTCCCGGCTTTTGACAATGGTGGCAATTTCCTTTCTTCGTCACGCCTCCCTTGGCCTTGAGATCTGAAGATGGCATGGAGTCCTGGCTAGCTTCAGAACCTTTCTTAGATTTGCCCTTGCCCTTGTGCTTGGACTTGCCTTTCTTGCTTGTTATCACCATCACATGCTTAGGCTTGTCCTTCTTCATCTGTATCTCGGCTGTCCTCAACATGCCCAACAACTTTGACAGTGGCATATCAAAGTTGTTCATGTTGTAGTTCATCACAAACTGACTGTAGGATTCTGGCAACGATTGCAGTATCACGTCAGTAGCCAACTCTTGGCTCAGTGGAAATCCCAGTCTATGCAGGTTCTCCACATACCCAATCATCTTGAGTGTGTGAGGACCAACTGGATCTCCTTCTGTCATGACGCACTTGAACAACGCCCTAGAAACATTGTACCTCTCTTGTCGTGCCTGATCTTCATACATGTTCTTGAGATGCTGAATCATCTCAGTGAAACCCATGTTCTCATGTTTCCTCTACAACTCATGGTTCATTGAACATAGCATCAAGCACTTTGCATCAATGACATCATCAGAATGCTTCTTGTAAGCATCCCTTTCTGTCCTTGGTGCATTAGGAGTGGGTTCCTCTGGAATTGGAGTATCCAGGACATAGAGCTAACTCTCTTGAGTGAGAACAATTCTCAATGTCCGATACCAGTCATGGAAGTTTGTCCCATTTAGCTTGTCCTTGTCAAGGACCGATCGCAAAGAAAAGTTATTGTTGTTTGTTGTCATTTGTACTACAAAAGGAAAATATGCAATTTTAGTCCAAAAAACTCATTTTTGACTTATTTGATTGATTTGAAAAGTTGACGATAAAATTAGGCCTTTAATTATTATCGCTCCCACTATTTTAGTTAAAATTGATAGCCCTCACCATCAATTCAAAAGATTGCAGCGTACAACCTTCTAGTGGGCAAGATCCTGAAATCCTCTAAGTCATGAGTCAGCTAGGGCTGATCGCCCACAACTTAGATCTCTCAGGTAGGCAACTTTTGCCAATCGAATCATATGCAACTCTTGATAAGATGTCATATGCAACTCCTTGCAATGATCATCTCCATGACTCAAGGCACTAGATCCTATCTAGGTCACCTTGTTAAGTCTGACCCAAAGCAAACACGATGAACATGCACCCTGCTAGGGCAGACCCACACATTCATCCTTCACGCTTCCATGAGATAGACAGTGCACCACGCTAGGGCGTGCCCACACTTGGTCGATCAAGCTTTTCACGTGTGTCGCATTTGGAAGGCATCTAAAACTTAATATTTTAATGAGGGATTTGGTTTTTATATACATATACATATCCAATCACCACAATAAATAGTACGTATCATATACATGCTATATCCCACAGAAAACATGCACAAACGATAAAAAGAGATGATTATGGCCATCCTAATGTGATTCCTCGAGCCAAGAGGAATCACGGTCATCTAGGTCTACATCACATGCAACCTGTACAAGATGAACTCTGTGCCTTGCCATCCGAGTTGATCAACTCATCTCATGAATGATCTGCTCTCTCTGGCCGGTCGTCTCGGTGCCACCAGCCGATCGGTTGGCTCCTCCAACCGATCGGTTTGCCTGGTCGTCGTGCATCTCTTCATGGCCACCACCCGCTCATCTCGCTCCTCGAACCGGTCATCAACTGATCGGTTCACTCCTTGAACCGATCGTCTGGAACGTCAACCGATCAGTTCACACCTTGAACCGATCGTTTCAGCTGCCGTCAGATGTCCGTCGGTCTTCGACATAACAGGAAATAAAATCTATCCTAATTATTACATTTCTTAAAAGGGAAACCCCAAGTTACATTCGGGGGGAGCAAAGGTAGGAAAGAATCTTGAATTATTTCAAGTTACATCAAGAATAAGAGAGGGAAGATCGGTGCGTATACCGAGATGCAAGCAACCACAAACAACCACACACAGATAGGGGTTTATAGGCCATAATCACGCTACACACATCCACCACAAAACTCATTTAAGGGCGACACGTATCGAGTGCATTAATAATACACATCATATATGTAATTTGGGATTTGTGGATTTAGGATTGGACATGCATATAGCCAACATTATTCGCATCGTATGCAATAAATAAAGGCAACAAACCAAAATCGATCAGATCGATATTCCTAAAATATAGAGCATTTGATGTGGCTCTGATACCACTATTGGGTTTTAGGGGAGGCAGAGAAGGCAGCGGAAACAAAAAAAAATTCTCCCCCAAACCCAGCACGAGGAAACACATCAACGTCTATATATTAGGAAAGGATGGTTTGTGGATTCATACGTTGTCCCAAGGCTTTCTTGGCGACAATACCTCGCGCTATGTGCGGTCTTCAACTCCGGTCTTGGACGATGTCTGTGCAGCTCCTGGTCGCACCGGGACTGACTCCTCCTCCTCCTACCAGACTATTGGATGACAGTTGTCCTCCTAAGCGGCAGTGTCCTCCCGCCTCTGTAGTAGTCCACACGGACCACCTGGAACTCCACACTCCTTGTCCCACAAGGAAGTGGAAGGAGTCGCACCCTCCTGTTGACGTACTAGTCGCCAACACACTCTCCTACCTCCAGTTGCAACTGCAGTTGTCCTTCCCTTGCTGCACCTCCCTTTTGTGGGAAGCACTTGCTCGGGCTCTCTCACGGTTACCAAAAACGGAGAGAGTGACAACTTGCAGAGCAACTTATTGCACTAAGTTGTACTTTGAGAAGCCCCCAATACCCCTATATATAGGAGGGTCATGGGACAGGGTTCTCTATCCCGGGCAATGCGGGACTAAAAGCAGGAGTAAAAGGGTTCGAGATTTTCCACAAAAAGTAATCAACTCGCAACCTAAACCGATCGGTTCATAAGTGAACCGGTCGGTTGGGGACCTGAACCGGTCGGTTGACACCTCAACCGATCGGTTGGGACCCTTGAACCGGTCGGTTCACAAGTGAACCAGTCAGTTGGTGGTCCTGGTCGGTTCCCGATTGACTTTCCTTCTTTTGTTTCTAATTGGTATCGAATACCAATCCTTGTTCCAATCAAATTGGGCAAGTGAAACACAAGGAAAATTCTCACCAATCCTATTTTCCCAAGTTGCTCGGTTGCACGAGTTGAATCGATCGTTTCAACACTTGAAGCAATCGGTTCACCCTGGGATTGAGTCGATCGGCTCAACACTTGAGCCGACCGGTTCAGCAACCTCAGCCGACCGGTTCAACACTTGAGTCGATCGGTTGGGAATGTAGGTTGTGCAGAATCAGTCAATTGCGATTTCAATCAATCCGATACTCCAATCAACATGTCCAACACCTTGAACATTATGATATTGAGCTATCAATTAATTGAGTGTTTAATTGAACTACTAAACTCCTTTAGTAATCAATCTAAACATTGCTTGTGGACAAAACTCCTCTTCCAGGTTAAATCCTTTGTGTGTGACCCTGCAGGTCCATTTCACGTTGGCAGTGAAAGTCCATAACACTTATGACTTCACAAGCAAAGAGCGGTTCCTAGTCACACATTAGTGCTACCCAAGTGAAAGTAGAAAGTTAGAGAACAAATTTCATCCTACAATCCGTGAATGGTGTTATAGTGAATGTATAATTGCTTTGTCACTGATATCCCGAATGAACTCGAGGCATGGAACAGTCATCCTGTCAACGTTCATTCACTTTCTTGATCTCAGAGTAGATTGGAAGAGATATGTATGACATCAATATCACATATTGATTCACACATGCGTGCACACCTTTCTCAATCCTACTCATCAAGTGGCCATGGATATCAAACTCCCTCAGGAGGGACAAATCCCATATCTATCACTCACCCCTCAAAAGCCCCATGTGTCAAAGCCACCCAATCATCACCTTTATAACAACCCATGTTCCAGGACTGCGTTTGATGATGTCAAAGTGTGCCCAATGACATGTGTTGAGTGCAGTGATTTCAGGTCAAAGAATCACACTCACCACCATCACTGTGAGTACTGACTGTGACTACCATGTCATGGTTCCATGTGTCAAACTCACGGTGGGTCTGTCTGGTACACTTGTTCTCTAACAAGTACCTATGTGTTTGGTTTGATATCACTATATCATGACTAATGAGATTCTGTCATCAACAAACACCACAATCTAGTCTTATGTGTCATTGTTGTCTATCTACCTTCCACAATGACATCCGACTAGGGACATAACAAGAATATACAAACTCTTAGCATCCATATGATCTCATCATGCAGGTCCTCAACCTGAAGGCATACATCATTGAGTACTGTCATTCTCTAGACATTCAATATGTTCTATCACTATCTCATATGATTGAACCAGAAAGAATTGGAAGCTTGCCTTTGATGTTTATCAAATCAATCTCAATGTATCCCACCAATCATCCCATGATTGGCTCTCAGGGCATACATACCAACAATAAGGTCACCATCAACTGTCGCTTATTTGATTAAATACCACATAGAATCCCAACTCTCTCTCTCTCTCTCTCTCTCTCTCTCTATATATATATATATATATATATATATATATATATATATGTATGCAATTTACATGTGTCAACCTAAAAGTTTTTTGATAGTGGATGTTAGCATGGTTATGGACAATAATCCCATAAATCTTTGTTCTTGGTTGGATGGTTGTTATTTCTATTTATATGTCGATTTGCATACTGAGCCTTTCTCTCCTTTCCATATGTAAAAGTATTAATTCTTTCCTTACTATTCTATCCACGAATGTAACTCAAGGTTACCCTATTTCTATTTAATAAATTAAATAGGATTATAATAGTTTTAATTCCTATTTTGGCAAAGAAGATGTTTAGCACCAAGCAAACTGACCGTTTCAAAAATATTGATCGATTGGAGGACCAAGGAGGCGAGATGATAGGAGGAGCCGATCAATTGACTGGTGGTCCAACTGATCAACTGGAGGTGTTCAGACGTCACTTGGACCGAAGACAAGATGACTGATTTGAGAGACCAACCAACTGTCCCTGGATGCAAGCCGATCAATTCAAGAGTTGAATCGATCAACCCAGACTGGTTCCAACACATATCTTCTTCTAAAATAGGTTGCTACATATGATGTGAACCTTAGGTGGTAGTAATTCCTTGTGGCTCCATGAAATTAAAATAGTATGGTCATAATCATCACCCGTGTTTTATAATTTCATGTTTCATTTGTGGATATATCATGTACATGATATGCACTATATGAATGTGGTGAGTGGATATGTATATATATTTATGTAAAATCCCTCAATAAATATTAAATCTATGATGCTTTCCATAAGAGACATAAATGAAAACCTTGATTGACTAAGCATGGGCACACCCTAGCATGGTGCACCGTCTATCTCGTGGAAGTATGATGTAAATATGTGGGTCTTTCATATAAGAGTGCATATTCTATTGTGTTGTCTTATTGATCAGGTCAAACTAGGTGACCTTAATATGACTATGAGCCTTTAAGAAGACATATCAATTGTGATAAGGAGTTGTTCTCACCATTTATCCAAGATTTTCATGAGTTGGAATTGAAAAATGTTGCCTACCTTAACAATTGGTTATAAGCACCAACATTGGCTAGAATTGATAACATTGGATCTTGGCTCACTAGAAGATTCTTTGTTGTAACATTCCGAATCGGTAGCGAGGGCTATATTGAAAAAAATAGTTGGAATGATAATTAATTAAAATCCTTATTAATATCATCAACCTTATCCAATTAAATCAAAAGTGTTTTGAAAAAAGTTGAAAGCATTTCTTTTGTAGAATCTAGGAAAAACACAGACATATTTTCATTGCAGTCAGTTCTTAAGAAGGACACATTGAATCGGAGAAACTTCCATGACTAATTTGGGAAGTTTATAATCATTCTCACTCAAGAGTGCAAGCTCTATGTCCTAGAGACACCAGAGCCAGATGAACCCACTCCCCATGCCTAAGGCAGACATGGATGCTTACAAAAATACTTTGAAGCTGTTGTGGATGTCAAGTCCTGATGATGTGCTCAATGATCTATGAGTTTCAAAGATAACATGAGAACATGGATGTTATTGAGATAGTAAAAAATCTTAAGAATATGTACTAAGATTAGGAAAGACATGAGAGATATGATGTCTCAATGGCATTGTTCAATTGTAATATGGTTAAAGGAGATCTCGTAGGTCCTCATGAACTCAAATTGATTGGGTATATGGAGAAACTTCCTAGATTGGGATATCCCTTGGTCCAAGAGTTGCCTACATACATGATTCTATAGTGACTGCCAGAATCATACAACTAGTTTGTCATTAACTACAACATGAATGATTTTGACAAGTTGTTGCCCCAAAACCCAAGTCAGGGGCCTTACAGTTTATTGTTCATTCTATTAAATGTCATAATTTTAATAAAAATAGAAAATAAATTAGACCCTTTGATAATTCATGCATCATAGTATATGTTAGATTAAGATTTAATGACACTTGGGTCGTCATTTGCCCTAAAATAGAAAAGGTAAACCAGGAAACAACATTGATGTTTTTCCTTTTCAATTCCCTCTCACCCTATTTCGTGTGAACATATATAAATCCTTCCAACAATTTTGGGAGGAGATTTAGAGTCGAACTATCCTAGGTTTCTCTTTCTTTGGGAAGAAATTAAGGGTTTCTCTAGCTGCAGACCAAGTTGGTGCTCGACCCTTTGGGACCATGGCTATATAATGGTATAAAGAAACCACACAAGGTCCATGAACCCTTTGAGAGATTTTGCATGTCGTGAGGATTGATTATTTGCCTTCAATTTTCCCTCAAACCATGCTCCCTCCCTCAAGTTCTTCTCCATACCTCATCGGAGACCCTCCTCATCGTCCTCCCTACTCTGACTCTCTCTATGAAATTAAGCACCACCACTGAGTCTGGTGAAGCATGACGAAGATAGTGATGCATTTGCCTTCCACTTAGGAAGCAAAAATCACAAAGACAACAACCACGTCGACTCGCTCAAGTCTGCTTGCGAAGCAGTTGAGGTTGAAGAGGACATCTTGCGAAAGGTCCACTCTGCCCCACATCTTTAGTTACAAGGTAAAGGGCATACTTATATTTCCTACCCCCCTTTCTTGTGTGCTCTCACCCTATCCATGTGGCACAAGACACTGACATGGAACAAGCCAATTGGGTTGACCATGGCCCGTAGAGTATAGGCTTTGTCCGATCAATAGTTGAGGTGGCAAGTTTTAATTCTTCCAAAATAACTTAATTTATAATAATTGTAGAAATTAATGGGTATGATCATACCTAGCATATACATATATGGTTTTGATCATAACAATATGAGTAATACAATAAAATTGCTTACATGACCTAGTTTTGTCATGTGCATAAAGAAGCAACCTTTCATTTGATAAATGCATAAAAACTCTAGTTTCATGAAATTAATGATCATAACTTGTTCAAATGGTCTTAATGGATAAAGTCTAAACATTTGAAATATAAAAATAGCATCTTTGAAGAATTTGGGATAAAAGTCTATATGTTGCCAAAATTAGGGTTCCCTAAATTAAAAAAACATTAAAATATGGTAACTAGGGTTTGGGATGCCTAACCCTAATAAAACCCTAAGTTGACCCCAAAACCCTAACTTCGAGTCCAAGTCAACGTTAATGAATAATTTATGAACACAATAGTAAT
This sequence comes from Alisma plantago-aquatica, assembly GCA_963693085.1. Classification (NCBI taxonomy): domain Eukaryota; kingdom Viridiplantae; phylum Streptophyta; class Magnoliopsida; order Alismatales; family Alismataceae; genus Alisma; species Alisma plantago-aquatica. The sequence goes on along the minus strand of OY856411.1, from coordinate 820,725,419 downwards.
ACTTGGGTGTTATGCATCAAATATATTGTGATTTCTTGTTTGGTTACATCTACTCTAGATTTATTGAATATTAAGTCACCTCTGAGAAAGATATATGGTTACACCTATGAATACTCACCTTACTGACTTTTGTAGTTTTTTGAGATTTCCCAAATGGATTGCAAATTAAACTTTTGTTTGTTTATGTATCTTTTACAATCTATAAGGCTCTTATGAGTATGAAAATATAGATGAGTAACTTGTTCGAACCCCTCATACTAAATCTAGAAGTTTGAAAATAGAAAGGATTAGAGGAAGTCATTGAGATGACAAGGACCAAGCCCCATATTGAGAAGGTTATATAAGGTCAAGCTCCAGATTGGGAAGACTAACATGGCACCAAGCCCTAGATTGGGAAGGTGGCCCAAGTCCAATGTAGGGACAAAAATCTAAGAGAGGGTATCCTAGAATTGATTAAATAAGCGTTGAGGATTTATGATGAAACACTAAATTAGATTATGTAACAATATTTTCTTCTATGGATGAATATGTTTTTACACCTACATGTCGATATTTTGTTTTCCCCACATACTCAGTATATTTCAGCATACAGACCACATTTTTTTTCATGCTATTTTAGGTTAAACTGCAATAAATTTGAAAGATGGACATCTAGAGAAGAAGGCACACAAGAAAAGATTCTTAAAGTTATCTTGGAGGCTTTGGATAGTTATACTTAATTCATGTTGCAAACATTAGTGTTACCTTTACATTTAACTCCCTTGAGGATATTCTATCTTCATTTGTTATCAATTTTTTTTCCATTCAATGAAATTTATAATTATTGTTGGTTAATTGCTAAACCTTGACCCTATATATATGATAATGGCCCTTGTCCTCTTGATCTACCTGAATCAGTGACAACAGGGGGAGGGGTCATTACAATAACTATAGTCTTTGCATAAAGTTGATACTTCCACGAAAAACTACATATGGACGGACTTATTTGTGAGATATTATCATTTTTAAAGATGTTCAAAATTCCATTTTTTAAAATATACCATTAATTATTTGAGATAATGCAAAGCATCGTTGACCTTGATTAAAAAGTTCATCACAAAAAGGTGATGCAAGATTGATGGGGAATATTAGGGAATAATAGGACAAATATGACTAGATACTACTACAAAAACTATCTCTCGAATTGGTTAAAGAAACCCTATAACATAGGTTATAAATTGACACCTAAGTGGGTGACACTACAACCACAGGTCTAAGATATCAGTTCTTTGTGGACAACAAAACTGACGCTAGAGATCTGACCTCAGTTATCTGGATAAAAAACATGACATAGATCAGAGTCTTAGGCATCAGTTACCTTCCAAAAACTGACATCACAAGAGCAATACCAAGTCACATTTAAAACTAGTAAAGGCCCCTACATCATAGGTTTGGTAACAACCAACACCTATCATGATGTATAGTGTCAGTTGTGAACACAAATAGTTGACAATATGATGTACTGTGACAATTAAATATACAAAATTGACTACTATGACATGTTGCCTCGTGAGGCGGTGCTATCCAACATGACTCTTTTGGTTGTGTCCTTTAATGTTAGTTATTTTACTCAAATCGACTGCTCAGGTCTGTAGTGTTGGTTTTTTTGTTACAATTGACACCTAAGTTTTTTTTAAATAACATGCCTACAGACTTGCTGCCCAACTAAGAGTGGAGTTCTAAACTGTATGTTAACAACATCCTGTGAGAGCAGCCTAATAACAAGCCACCAAACCTGGAATAACAAACATAATATATGCTAATAATTCTATTTATTCTCCAATTTCAATCATAGGTGCAAACATAAATCTTCGCATTCATTCACACACATGATACTTCATTTACACACATGATACTTCATTTACATATACACAAATTCAATTCTCATGACATGTAGAAACACAATTCATTCATTTATCTTCACATACACACACATGTATAGAGATCATCATTCACATATGCTCCAATAATTTACTTGCATCAAATTTAAAGTTGCAACATAAGAACCATATGTTTGAGAGAGAAATAATGACATCAAACTTTAGACAAGGTACTCCTTATCCTAATAAAATTAAAAGTTCACAGTAGGGTACAAAAAGCTATGGTGATGCTATTGAAGCTGGAAAGGGACTGGAGCATACATGTGACTCATATTGAGATGAATGACACCAGCTTATTTTATTACCTTTGGGGTACTAAGAGAACACCATGATTGGTTGCATCTATACATGAGGATGTACCGAAGGAGTGGAGGAAAGAATGATGATGGGTATCATTATCCCAAAGGAAAGTAACATAACCACTAACACTCTTGGGCATATTGGAAGGGTGTTAGAGGAGATTTGGATATCACATGGGCCCTACAATCTTCCAATACAGGTCCAAAGATTAATGATGATGGGGAGAAAGAAAATACCATACTTGATACATAGATGGAAAGATACGTAGAGGATAGAATCAGTTGTTTTCCTTTTTTTTAAGACGCCTCTTTGGAGGGGAGTAAATATAGATAGAGTATATTGATCCCTAATGATTGTAATACTTATCATATTTTTATCCAATGATTAGGAGTGTGGGAAGAATGATATCAACTCCTAGTTTCGTTAAAAAAAAATAAAAGTTCACTTCCCTTTTGAAGGCTTCTGTCCATTGTTCTCGTATCTCGTCTAGTTGTTCTATCATATAGGGAGTTTCGATATATTCTAGTTTTTTTGCGTATTGAAGTCTATTGTTTTAAAAACTTGCAAATATAATGACATATATAATTAATAAGTATGATATTTCATATTATCTAATGAGAATATATACTTATGATGATCAAGACTATATATATACACGATTACAATAGGTATCTCATCGATGTCTAATGTTGCATATCTAACAATCATGTCTATATATCACATCACATAGTATCTGCATGCCCAGTCATTGTCTTGTACATAACTCTATAAATTTCAAGATGCAAAACATTACTAAATAAAAGTAAGCATAGTTGGCATAAGTATGCATCAGTAAAAAAAACTACCTTAACATTCTCCCAAACTAGAGTTTTCTTTTTCTTGTCCACCTTTCTCCATCTTTTTTAAATTCTTTCATATCCCTATACATTAATGAACACATTGAATTACATTAGTAAATATTCATGTAAAATATATGTTAATAGATATAAATACAAAAATTTACTCATGTGAATAATGCCCTTTTGAAATCATGTCCCCCACAATTTATTTTGTCACCCATAGGATCTAAATAATACACAGTCAGCGTCGCGGGGAAAATGACCAATATCACCCAATCATTACTCCTGAGTAATAAGAAGGTAAACAAAATATAACTCAAAATACATAATAAAATGTAATTTGTTAAGTCAAAATTATAAGTAGAGTATATAAACATACTCAACATTGTATGGATCTAACGTAACATTCTTTTTATTTTTACTAAAATATTTAAATGCAGTATAGCAGTATTGGGTAATAGATGAAAGGTCTTTAATTACATGGATAAAAAAGGATGGAACTAGAAATCCCACATGGGACAGTGAAAACTCTTTATAGACCCTATGTAAGTGGCTGCAAGACATATATCATGTATCCATTAATACATAAGAAAAGATATCAACATATATAAAATGAGGTATACAACTATATAAAATCTCACCATATCTAAAGTTCTATCAAAAATGTATTCAACCTAACATAAGCAAACAACTCCAAAACATCTTGTAGAATTATACTAGTATCATGAGGTTCACCTACATTGTCCTCCTTAATAGAAACCATCATAGGCAACAATACATCATGTTCGCCTATCCATAGTGTCATACCCCTGCACTGAGGACCTGTCAAGTCGATTTGGTTCTTTTCAAGCCAACCATGTATTTTAGGAGGAGGTGGAGGTAGAGGTGGAGGATGATTTGTAAGGGGTTTCTTAGGTCCTATGTCTTGGACATATATAATCCTATATAAATGGTGTCATGTATATAAAGATATAGACACAATGTATATTTACCATACATCTGTATAGATAACTCCAACTTTGGGCCACGCAACCACGTCGCCTTCTGCGTCACCTATGTGTCATGTTTGTGGTGTGCATATGGCAGTGGTGTTTGCTTCCAAGGGGTGTAGACAAGGTTCAGCGACAGACAAACTGCATTGGCAGACAACGGTGAACCATGAATCGTGTCACCTTCTAGGGGTGGGTAAGTCATGCCCAGAATAATGTTATATTCTTGTAATTTAAGATGGCATGGCCTCAACCCCAACAAATTTACATAGAGTGATATATATATATATATATATATGTATATATAATACAAATCATTATGAGAGACTACTGTGTCATAAAAATACTTATAGTGGACGTGTTAGGTGTCGGGTCCATAGGATTACTCACAACCAACTCTGACGGGGGTCACCTCGTATGTAGAGTGAGATAACAAAGGTACTATTGGGGTAGCTATTGATTGAAAACATCAATGATGACTCATTACTTCCTGAATTCCCTTTGCAATTAACTCTTTTACCTCCCCTTTTGAGAATCCCCCTTCGACAGATTTGTGCTTATTCTCTAATGGCCCAAAGAATGCTCTTATATCGACACTAGCTCCTGCAACCCTAACATGCCCATGATGCTCTGGGTTACCAAGAGAAATTGTATACTATCCCTTGTGCCCTTAGGGAGGAACTTTCCTTGTTTCCTTCGCTCATTGATCTCTATCTATTCATCATCAATAGTAATTGGTAAGTAAAACACAACAATCATCGATATCCATTTTCTCTGAGAATTGAATTTACCATTTTTGTAGCCTTCTCAATAATTGTGCGGTTGGGTATATCTCTAGATTTGTTTTGCCTTCCAACTATCAGTATATCATGAAGAAAAAGAGTTTCAGTAGTAGTGGAGGACTCAACAGTCCCATGGCTAGGTTGCTGAGAAGAAGACGACTACGATAAATTTTGGCAAAGATGTGCATAGCTCATGTGAATGTGCTCATTCTTTGCATGCCTTTCTCTTTGAGCATCTCTTTCAGACTGGTTAGTAACAATGTTCAATAGTAATTGGTAACTAAAACATAACAATCAAGGTCAAGGTAATACAATGAATTAATAAAAATGTATTCATAATGGGGAGTGAGGCTTAATACCTTGAATTCATCTATATTTTTCATAGTAACAAACACCCCCTCCCCACATCTCTGGGTCAAAATAGCCCCATTGCTCAGTAAATGACTTCTTCCTCTTCTCAACATCCTATATGTATAGTCTTATCAGAGTAGTCCTATAATTCCTCAATATCCTCCCACAACGTTGCATCACATTTTTCGGATGTAGATTTTCATCCAAGTCATATATGATCTACAAAAGTTCATCTACTTAATGTAATGTTCTTAAAAATAGAATTGTAAATATCTTTCACAATAGAATTGCAAATAATAATATCTCACACCCAGTTCTTTCCATATGAAGTCTTTCTTTCTTTTATCAATTTTATGCCAAGATTCTAATGCTACACTAGAATGGCTACAAGTAAAAACCCCTAGATATGCCAAAAAAGAGATGTGGTTCTTTCCAATAGGATTTCTTGCATGATCAAACTCGACAACCAATTTCGGTATGTTACCCCTCTATTATATCAACTTGTTCATCACAGTGATGCCCCTTATTTTTGCCTTTTTACTTTGTTGCTCATCAAGCTAAGCAAAATCCTCAGGGTATACATCCTCAACCTAAAATTGACAAATAAACACATATAGTTCATAAAAAGATATAACTTATAAATGTCATAAAACAATACAAAAATGAAACAAGATAGGCATATTATAAAATGCACAGAGTGTTGATAAAACAATACACAACTTACACCAATGTCAAGGTGCAAATCGTGATGTTACTCATCCTCACAGTCATTATCATCATGGTCATCATACTCATGTTCAGATGCCATCTAAAAAAATGTCACATAAAAAATAATCAAATAGTGAAATATAACATTATAAAATGCACATTTAACATTAAAAAAAATAAAATCATGCCTCTAATATCGAGATATTTTATCGATTAACATTCCCTCAGTGTGATATCCATGCACATATAAGTCAACATTAGTTTAAATATTTGGTGTTGGCAAGCCAACTGAGAATGGATTTGAGTTATCATACTTGTCATAGTACTCTTCTTCATCTATAGTATCTTCAATTAATTGTCTTTTACCATGAAGAACACAAAACCATTTTTCATTTGCATGATCATCGATATAAAATACTTGCTTCTCTTGTGATGCCATTATGAATGGTTCACCCTTCTCAACAATCTTTTCAAAATTCACTAGTGTGAAACCCAATTCATCCTATACATCTCCTTTGGTGTTATCAACCCAATTACACTTAAGAGTGGAATTTTGAAATCTACATAGTTAAACTCCCATATGTCTTCAATGACACCGTAATAAGACATTTTAGCTTCATGTGGACTCTTACCCTTCACACTAGAAAAAAAATGAAGATTCTTGAAGGGTGACCCACTATTTTGGATGATACTCTTATCATCTTGATGCTTTGAGTAATATGAAAACCCATTTATGTCAAACCCTTAATAACTCAAAACATTCATTTATGGTTTTAAGATGAGGCATTTGATATTTTCAGCAACATTATTTGGTGTTTGAGATAGTTGATGTAAGACTTTATCTTCAAACACCTAATAAATGTCTTGTGATGCTCTCTAGCAAGCCACATTGAATTGGCTCGAGGATATTGTTTCTTGATAAATTTGGTATGCTCAGTGATATAAACACTCACTTTTTCGATGTTGTGTAAAATATACAAGTGAGATTGTACCCACAAATCACAACTCATTATTTGCACTCGTTCTCCTAAAGTCCCTTTGTCAAAATAGTCCTCAATATTCTTGTTATTTACTGGAGCTTCATTACAACTTAGAAAGTCACTGCAAAATTCAGTGTCCTCCCTGGCCACATAACCCTTAATAATACTCTCATTAGGCCAATAACAGTTTCAAGCATCTCCTTTAAAAACACTCATGTACCGTTCAAAAGGATACATCCAATGCAAGAAAATTGGTCCCAACATTTTCACTTCCCTATTCAAATAGACAACAAGATGTACCATGATATCAAAGAATGAAGGAGGAAAATACATCTCAAGATAGCAAAGGTTAACAACCACTTCTCTTTGTAACTTATCAAAATTCTCTGAATCAATAACTTTGTTGCATAGAATGTTGAAGAAGAAACAAAGTGATGGAGCTTCCACTTGCGTGGAATTGCGTGCACCACTAAAAATCCTAAAGATGGTAAGTATTTAAGTTTAGCCTTGCTTATGCTAGATAGATAACTCCACCCACGTATGCTAAGATACGTGGAAGTCTTATCGTAGTATAGTTAAGGGTCGAATCCTCGAGACAACGGTCTTGTTGTTGCCAACAATATGAAAAACGTTGGAATTTCACCTAATCACTCAATAGTTGGTATTTAGATCGGAAGGTTGATTTGGTTGTTTTAAATTAAGTACAAGTAAAGTAAAGAAAGCAAGTAAAACTAATGAGTTAAACTATGATAAAAGATCACTAGGGTGTGATCGGTTTTTCACCGCCACTACACATGGATCAACACATGCAAAGCAAAAACATAACTTGGAAAAGAGTCTAGTCAGTTAGTATCCTTGTAGGCTTAGCTTCCTTTCGGAGAACTAACTACGAGAAGTGCGGGAATGTTGCAACTCCAGCCATTCCCGAACAAATGGTCACATTACTTTGCATCATTCCCCTCACAAAGTGTGTTCCTCGACATACCAAGGTTGCACTTCCATACGTCAAATGATTCCATTTCATAGTATGAAAGTGCAACGGATGATAGTGAGTTTACTCCACTTCTTGAGATACACTTCTAGATACTGAAATAGATGCATGGTGGATACATGCACCAAGAACCAACATACAAACGAGTTTCGAATCTAATAGTACAAACGTAGACAATTCATACTAAAAGATAAAGGATAACACAAGTTGGAGATCAAGCAACATGCATTCATTAATTGTTTGATGTCGAACTGAAAAGATGAGAACTCTACATTACAAGTTATGGATTACAATTACATGATATGAAAACATGGATAGCGGGGCTACTCCCCGCACCCTAGTGAGAGAAGGCTACTCGCTCATGACTAGGACAAAGAAGGAGGCAGGAAGAGAGAGAGAGAGCATCATCCCCATGAAGGAGATGGGAAGGTCAACCCCTTGGAGAGAGAGCAACGATCCACCAGTCTTCAAAGGTTGCACGATGATGAGATCTTCCCTTCCCACCTTCTTTGGAAAAGAAGGAGAAGGCAGCTTCAAGATGGAGTATGGATCTCAGACCAGCAGCCCCAGGGCGGAGGATGGAAGTAGCAAGAGCTCTGGAACGATTGAGGCAGCCTTTGGGCGTCTGAAAGGAACTTCCTGGTGAGGACCCCTTTGGGTCATATTTATAGGTTTAAGTGGAGCCAAAACGGTCTTGAACCCGTTTGGGTGCTGGACTCGTTTGGGCGCTGAACCCGTTTGGTTGTTGAACCCGTTTGGGCGCTGAACCCGTTTGGGCACTGAACCCGTTTGGGCGCTGAACCCGTTTGGGCGCTGAACCCATTTGGGCGCTGAACCCGTTTGGTTGTTGAACCCGTTTGGTTGCTGAACCCGTTTGGGTGCTGAACTCATTTGGGCACTGAACCCGTTTGGGTGCTGAACCTGTTTGGTTGCTGAACCCGTTTGGGTGCTGAACGGTCTTGTAATTTCGTTTTTTTTTAATTTTTCTGCAAGGATAAAGAAAAGAAAAGTTAATCTATTGATGTGTCAGCAATAAGGTAAAGAGTTAATGATTCTATCTAATTTATCTAAGAAAGAGTATAAAAAAACAAGGGAAAACCAATAAAATAACATCACAAAGTGAGAGGTTATCACCCCCCCTAACTTAGAGTCTAGCTTGTCCTCAAGTTAGATAGAGCTAAGGCATGCAGTGGCGAGGCGATTTTATTTAGTTAGGGTTTCCATACTCTTGTTTCAATTCTCAACCTGAGTTCTCCTCAAATCATATCGGATCTTATTGCTTGCCTTGACTCTTTCAGGTTTTTGAGAGATGCATGGGTCTCAAGTTCCTTCCGTATCTCGTAGCTTGCATTGGGACCACTTTTATTTTGTGCATGTTGTTGACTCTAATCAGCTTTATACCTCTCTGAAGAACCTATCGGTAACTAGAGTGGGTATGAGGGTTGGCCAAAGGCTTAAAGTGTAACTCTCCCTTTTTGTGGGAGAGGGATTATCTATGCTTGTAGAGACTCACTACCGGGAACGACACATCTGCCTTCATGAGGGCAGCTGAATGTACCGGCCGGGTGAGCTCTTTATCAACCTTTTCTTATATTTGGAGACCTTAGGATCCCACTACCGGGCACAACACATCTGCCTTCATGAGGGAAGCTGGATGTACCGGCCGGGTGAGACCTTTATTGGCTCTTCTTATAAGTCCTTATACATGGCACAACTCTCATGTTTTTATTCGACACTCTGGCTTTTATTCGAAAAACTCACAGGCTTGGGATTTGGGGATTATTTTGGAATTTATTTTGGGCGGCCAAGCCTCTTTTATTTGAAGAGAGAAAAGTTGTTCTTAGAGTTTTTCAACATGCACTTATTATGTGGTCCGCTTGCCAGACTTCTTAATTCAGAAGTTGCCTGATACCCCTCTCGTCCTTGAGAGCTCGGCTTATTTCTACCTTGATGTTGACCTATGGAGACTCAGATATAGAAGTGAAACAAAAGCATAAAAACCAAAAGTGAAGGTGATTTATTAATTCTCCATTACATGCCTATATGCTAATCTTATTATTGCTTTTTGAAGACAAATTGGATTCTAACTTAGCTGAGGATGTCCTTTCAAAAAGAAGTGTTATTTATTATGCACAAGATTTATTTTAACTGGGATAATACTAAAAAGAAAGGCTAAATGTAAAGATAAAAGGAAAAGAAAAGCGAGTTTTGTTCAGGAAAAAAAAATATGAAAGAAAGGTAGAGTAGAGGGAAAATTGTACCTCACCCTTGTCAAATGCACTCCCCCCCTAACTTATCCTTCACTCTGTCCTCAGAGTGTCAAAGTGATAGGTTGAGAAGTATATTGACAAGGGCATTTAGGCTTCTGTGAGTCCTTTATTTGCCCCATGAGTTCTGAGTAGATTGGCTGCGAACTTTCCACAGAGAGCGTGGTAATCCACGTATGTCATATCCTCTACTGGTTTGTGAAGGGCCACGATGGTGTACATCCAGAAGAGGGCGTGGAAGCCGCAGTCATTAGATTCGCGAATTCACTGGGGGCACTTGTGGCTGAAGGCTGGGGGTTTGAAGTGTTCTTTACCATAAGCTCGTGTGTGATGGCTTAAGAGATCGTGTAGTTTTTCAGCACACTCCTTTGCTACTTCCTCTGTTGGCATCCTTGGTGCCGTAGTATACTCTTTCTGGTTAGGATCATACTGACTGTCGGAACTGTTATAAATTGTTGTTGTTCCATCGTGCAGGTTGGTTGCCAGTAACATCCAGTGCTCTTGATGAAGGAAAGGAAGCATGATGAATTTCGGAGTTGTGTGTTGGAGGTAAGATATGAGTGCCACCGGCGTTCCGAAATTCTTCAGACCTAAGAGATCGTCCTTCATGTAAGCAGATGTCATGTAGACCATGTGATGATTTCGGCCGAGTAAGTATTGATAAGCGGTCATCACACTTACGGACATAGAACCTTTGATTTGTACGGTCTCGCGGAGGTTATCTTCCATAACCAAAATGTCTCCATCTAGAAAGAAAAGATCCTCATTTTCGGCATGTAATCTTGACATGATAAGCCGAAGCTCATTGTCGGAGAGAGTCTTGCAGGCCTCAAGATCAAAATTTGGAAAAGTTGGTTCAATGGCAGATAGGGGCACCATTTGTGATGGGGATCGCTTGATGGGTGCCCCAGTTAATAACTCTATGACACCCTTGTCAGGAGCCAGGTCAAAGGTGTAAGGGTCCCATTGACTGGTCTCGGGGACCATGGCTGGTTGTTTTTCTTTCTCCAACTCCGCTAAAGTTTGTCTGTAAGGTTTCTTCTGCGAACGTTGGATTGCCGAAAAAAGGTAGCGAGGGATGTCATCTGGTGCCATTGTAGGATCGTTAAAAAATCGTCTATCGCAGATGAGTTCCATGGCATAACGCCCTCGCAGAGAGTGAAAATCTTTGTTGAGGAGGTCTGTGAAAGGGACTTGTTGATTTAGCGCTAGTATGTGTCGAATGACGTAAAAAGCACTGTCTCCGGAGCCTTCAGCAGCTTGGACCTGTGGGTTGATTATCCGGAACCAGGGTTGGCTCCAACCCTGGCGGAGAGACGGGCATGCGGCCCATATGAGTTTAAGAAGCCGGAAAGGGATGCATCTTGTCTCCCCGGCTTCAATTCCAACAAAGTTAATTACACCGGCTCATAGATCACTGGCGCAGAAATTGTACACCTTGGCATCGCGGGCGACAGTGTCCACAATCATAAGCAACCAGTGACTAGAAACTTGGAAAGGGACGGTTATATATCTAGCTTTTCTTGCGATCCCCCTGTGCAACCTCTTAATGGATTTGTGTTGTAGTTTTTTGTATAGTAAGAACAAACTCAGAGCGGGTGAGGCATTGAGAACTGGTTGTTGTCGCTTGAAGCTCCTGTAGATCTCAATAGAGTTGGCAAGGAGAGTACGGAAGATCGCCATCTTCACTGTTGACTAGACCCAAAGGATGGAACGGAAATCTTCACGTGTCAAGTTGCGCTTAGTCTTCGTGTTCTGGTATATAACATCCCCCCCTTCTTTGGCATCATCTACTATAGTGTTTAGGATAAAGATATCTTGTGCGTCTAGGGTAGAGATGTCCGCCATGTCTAAATCGTGTATTTTGTGAGGTAGAGGTGGCGGCGGAGGTAACACTTACAGGTCGGGGACAGAAATCTGTTCAGGATCATTCGTGTAATGTTGCAGATATTCATCGTTGTCAGAATCAGAAGGGGTATCTAGCTCTTCATCTGTGTCTAGACATACTCGTTCTGGTTCTTCATGATCAAGGGGAAAGGGCACCGAGGGTTCAAGGGTAGAGAGATGTTGAGATGCGGAGACAGGTGGGTTGGTGCTGGCTCCCAGAATGCAATGTTCGAATTTGGAAAAAGTTGCTTCTTTTGCAGCCTCCCCCAAAGATCCCAAGTCAGAATAGTTTAGGAACTGATCCCCATAAGATATAATAACGTGCTCATTGTGAGCAGGGGATTTGGGATCTTTATCACCGTCATGGTGATCCAGTTGTTGTTTTGGTTCTGTTTGTTGGCTGGGACCCTCCCCCGCATCATCTAGTTTATCAGAGTCATCACTTGAGGAGGTACTGTTATTGGAGTCAGCCGAAGAATCAGAATCTTCATCGTCATCGTCTTCATCTGCCGCTGATTTATCAGTTGTTTTCTTATGTGCTTTCTTCTTGCACAGACGATGGATGGATTGAAGCTCGTTGTATGCCACTTGTACGTGCTCGTGTGTTTCGAGCAGTGTGTCGTGGGTTTCTTTTAAATAAGAATAATGTGCTTCAGCCGAAAGGAGTCGTGCTTCAGCCGAAAGGAGTCGTGCGGTGAGGTCAGTGACTTGAGCTCTTAGTTGATTAAGCTCATTGTTTGAGGACTCCTCTTGGCGATTGTGTAGCTGTGTGAGGGTGATGTTGATGTCGTCCAAGCATGTGCTGAAAGCTTGTTGTTGCTGCTTGAGCTCGCGGAGGGTCTCGGGCAGAGGTAAAGTCTGCGTTAAGATCCTCTTGACTTGTTGTGCCAACGCCGTATGCTGGCTTTGGACTCCAAGGACTAGCTCGGGCAAGGTTTTGTAGTGGCTATCAGTGATCAACTTGCTTAGCCACTATATCTTGTCGTTGTTGGATTGCTTGGAGGATGCTTGGCATGGCGCGGTTTTGCTCATCAATCTTGGTGACCTGTTTTGTTAAACCCTGCACACAAGAAAAAATAGAATTTAATATGTTAGAAGGGTTGGTGAGGAGGTTTTAGATGGTGTCAAATTGTTGTCCGAATTCCTCACTGACGTTAGTGAAAGGGACCCCAGTAAAAGAAGGGTGGGGTGGCTGGGGTCGGGGTGGAATGGTGGTGGTAGTGTCGTGCGGAAAGGACACTGTTGATGCTCCCGCAAACTGCATGGTGACTGTGGAAGGGGGTCACTAGCGGTGTCGGGGCGGCTGTGGATGAGAGGGGTAGTGATATACCTGGAGAGAAAAGTGAGTCCGGTAAAGTTGATGGAAAGTCGGTGGAGGTGAAAGAAGTGAAATCTGGCGTTGTAACGGAAAATGGGATGCCCGAAGGGAAGAAAGATGTTGTGGAAAAAGGTGGGAGAGTGGTTGATTGTGGAAAAATGGAGGATGGTGGGGTGGTGGTTGGTGTGGTGGAAGATGGTGGGGTGGTGGTTGTTGGGATGGTGGATGGTGTAGTGGTGGTATCGAGATCAACATTTAGACTCATGATGAAAGAGTCTAGCGATGATGTTGTTATTTGTTCTTCTGGGAGGGAGGTTTCTGTTTTAGGGTGGGGTTTGGATGTTGGTGTCCGCGACAGCTCTTGTTCCTTCAAAAGCCTTCTAGAAGGTCATTTTGTAGGAATTTTTGTTGGTTTTGCTGCCGGGGTGGTTATACTAAGCTCCGTATGTCCCACTGTTGCTTGCTTTTTGGCGATTGTGATCGAAGACATGAGTTTTGCAATCTCGTCATTGGAGAATAAGAGCTTGTCTTTGTCATAATCAGCAAGATCTGGTAGTGGGAGCAGCGTTTTGAAGGATTTTGCTGTAGGGCAGAAGACGTAGTGTAGCTTGCCATCCTTTTCTTTTATGATGAAGGAGTTCTTTAACGTTTGCTCATTTTTAAGGATGTCTCCCGTTATTTGTTTGCATCTGGATAGAAGTCTATCCATCTTAAGGTATTTGATAATTGATGTGATAAGACCACCCATGCATATTTCTTTCCCCAGGGCGTAAGCTGATAGTTTTTGAATTATAAGACGTCCAATGTTGACTGGTAACCCATTTACGATGGACCAGATAACAAAGAGGTATGATAGGATTACATTTCCTCCTTCTGACCTGGGGAAGAGTGCGCCATCAAGGATTTTGTGAAGTGTGTGCACTAGACCCGATTGAATGTTTGATGCTTTACATGTTTTTGCATCATAAACTGGTAGCCCCGTTAAAGATTTCCAGAAGTTGTGTTTGTTGAACTTGGGGTTGTATGTGCCAACAACCTTGGCTTTCTTCAGTTGCTCTTGGTTATCTATAAAGATTTCATTCAGCAAATTTTCAGTTATGACTACTTTGTTGTTGAAGATTCTGGTGGATATTCTACGGTCACCACCGTCCTGTGCTTTATCCAAGGGATCCACTGCTTCTTTAGTGAAATAGGTGAAGAATTCCATTATAGGCTCGCCGTATGAAGATTCGGTGACAAAGCAAAGTCGAGAGAGGTTGGAATTGTCAAACAAAGTGAGGATTCTATTGTAGATCCCCATCTTCATAAGTATGCTTGGGCAAACGTACTTCGTCAGTTTTAGAGTTTGTTTAATGGATGGGAGAGTATGGATGTAAAGATTTCCTAGTGGTGGTGTGATGGTGGTGATGGGGGGGAAAATAGGAACGGTAATGGTGGCAGGGGTGGTGGTGATGGGGGGGAAAATAGGAGCGGTAATGGTGGCAGGGGTGGTGGTGATGGTGGTGGTTGGTTGGATGGAGGATGGTGGGATGAAATTTGATAGGATCTGTTCCCTTGCAGTGGTAGGGCAAACCTGCTTCCTCGCCTTCTTCTTTGGTTGTGGTGCTGAAGTGGTTGCTTGGGCCTTCCTTTTCCCCTTGGACTGTTTGGTAGGGGATTCTGCCTCTGGTGAAGGCTCATATTCTGAGGATTCGTCAGATGAGGTGTCTTCGACTTCCGCTTCAGAAGGTTCTTCATCTAAGCAGCGGTTGATGTGTTTTATATCATGCATAACATCGATCAGGTCCACCTCTACTGGGACCTGTCCAGTCTTTTTACAGTGGTCAACTATTTGTTGAAGCTTCTCCCGTTCAGCTATTAATTCCTCTTTTATCCAGAAAGGATCGTCAGCTGTTCCTGTTGGTTGCTTTGCAGGTGAGGCCATTCTGAAATTTTTGTCAAGAAAAATAAGAGTTAGAGTTCTGAAATTTGTAGTTAAATAAGTTTATTAGAATAGAGCAGTATTATTGAGGTTTGGTTGAATCCAAATGGGTTGAAGACTGTTTGGTTCCAAACGGGTTGAAGACCATTTGGTTCCAAACGGGTTGAAGACCGTTTGAGTCCAAACGGGTTGAGGACTCGTTTGGCACCAAACGGTTTGGAGACCGTTTGAGGCCAAACGGTCCTGCGTCCAAACGGGTTGAACACCCGTTTGGCACCAAATGGTTTGGAGACCGTTTGAGGCCAAACGGTCCTGCGTCCAAACGGGTTGAACACCCGTTTGGCACCAAACGGTTTGGAGACCGTTTGAGGCCAAACGGTCATGCGTCCAAATGGGTTGAACACCCGTTTGGCACCAAACCATCGGGAAGGTGAAGAGTCGGGCCATTTGACAGTGAGGGACGGCGGGAGGGAGGCTGAAGTACACTCGTCGGCGGTGGCCACGGCGACGGCGGTAGCAAGAACTGCGAAAACCAAAAGTGGAGACGGTGGCGTTGCTCTACCTGTGGAGACGGTGGAAGAAGAAGATCTGGAAGAAGGTGGCGATGCGCGAGCAAAGAACATAGCCGCGTGTAGATGGCGGCGAAGCTTCAGTTGGAGGCGAGAATGGAGGTGGGAGTCGGAGGCGTATACAGGAGAGATGAGAACAGGAACGAAACAGGGATGGAACAGCGAAAGCGATAAAACGAGATTCTAGAAGAGATAAAAGAGGGTGTGGGTGTTATTTATAGGATTTGGGGGGGCGTCCTTACAAATTCCCAAAGTCAAACAGTTTCGAGACCCTTTTAACTCCAAACGAGTGCGAGACCGTTTGAACTCCAAACGGGTGCGAGACCGTTTGAACTCCAAACGGGTGGGAGACCGTTTGAACTCCAAACGGGTGTGAGACCGTTTGAACTCCAAATGGGTGCGAGACCGTTTGAACTCCAAACGGGTGTGAGACCGTTTTAACTCAAAACAGGTGTGATACCGTTTGAACTCCAAACGGGTGCGAGGCCGTTTGAACTCCAAACGGGTGCGAGGCCGTTTGAACTCCAAACGGGTGCGAGACCGTTTGAACTCCAAACGGGTGCGAGACTGTTTGAACTCCAAACGGGTGCGAGACCGTTTGAACTCCAAATGGATGTGAGACCGTTTGAACTCCAAACGGGTGCAAGACCGTTTGAAGAGGTTTAGGGTTTTGATGTTTTTGATTTTTATGTTTATTTTGGTTATGTTGATTTTTTTTATGTTTTCGTTTTGCTATTTTTATGTTTGTTTTGATTGTAATTTTTTTTTGTATTTTCATAAGATAAACCTAAGGATAAAGAGAGAAAAAAAAGAAATCCTGGGTTGCCTCCCAAGTAGCGCCTGGGTTTTACGTCGCTGGCTCGATGAAGCTGTAACAGAGTTATGCTGTTGGTGTAGCATTCTTGATTTCGATGGTTTGTCTCGGCGTTTTGTCTTCCGGAGTATAGTATCTTTTTAAACGGTGGTCGTTGACCATCCTTTCTCCTCCGTTGGTGTCTATAATAATGGTAGCTCCAGTTGGGTAGATATGTTTTATAGTGAAAGGCCCAGACCATTTTGTTCTGAGTTTTCCGGGAAATAACTTGAGCTTGGAGTTAAAAAGGAGCACTTTGTCGCCAACGACGATATCTTTTCTCTTGAGATGACCATCATGCCACATTTTTGTTTGCTCTTTATAAATTCTGGCACTGTGATAGGCAGTCATTCTGAGCTCTTCTAACTCCTGCAACTGGAGTTGTCTAGTCTCTCCTGTGCTTTTAAGGTCGAAATTTAATTGTTTGATTACCCACCATGCTTTATGTTCTAGATCTACTGGCAGATGACAGGACTTACCATACACCAAACAGAACGGGGTTGTTCCGATTGGTGTTTTATAAGCAGTTCGGTATGCCCAAAGGGCATCAGGAAGTTTGGTGGACCAATCGGTGCGGTTTCTGTTAACCATTTTTTCAAGAATCGCCTTCAATTGTCTATTGGATACTTCAACCTACCCACTTGTTTGTGGGTGGTAAGGCGTTGCTACTTTGTGATTTACTCCGTACTTTTTCAAAAGAGCTTCGAAACTTCTTTCCAAAAAATGGGTCCCACCATCTGATATAACTGTTCTAGGGACTCCAAATCTTGGCAAAATGATATCTTTGAACAACTTGATAACTGGCTTTGAATCACTGGATACAGTGGGAACATCTTCGACCCATTTTGAGACGTAATCTACTGCGACCAAGATATAAGAGAAGACATAGGAGGAAGGAAAAGGGCCCATGTAGTCTACCCCCCACACATCAAAGATTTCGATTTCTTGCCACATTGTGAGGGGCATCTCGTCTCGTTTTGATATATTACCAGTGAATTGACATTTGTTGCAGGCTTTCACA
Source organism: Alisma plantago-aquatica (assembly GCA_963693085.1). NCBI lineage: Eukaryota > Viridiplantae > Streptophyta > Magnoliopsida > Alismatales > Alismataceae > Alisma > Alisma plantago-aquatica. The sequence continues at coordinate 820,707,724 of OY856411.1, read as the reverse complement.
AAGTCGAAGGAATCTTTTGCTATAGTAGGCCAGAAGAAGCCAGATTGTAAAACTTTCAAAGTAGTTTTCTTGGCGCTCATGTGCCCCCCCGTAGGTCCTGAATGGCAATGCTCAAGGACGGGGGTGATTTCTTATTCTGGGAGGCAACGACGGAAAAGTCCGTCAGCACAGAGGTGGAATAAGTAGGGTTCATCCCAGTAATAATGTTTTATGTCGTGAAGGAACTTCCTTTTGTCCTGGTAGGAGGCAGATGGGTGGATGATCCATGTGGCAAGATAATTGAAGATATCAGCATACCAAGGAAAACCATGAATGGCCTTCATAAGATGATCATCAGGAAGGCAGTCCTGGACAAGGATTTTATCTTCCTCTTCGACCTCAATCCGGCTGAGGTGGTCAGCCACAACATTCTCCACGCCACTCTTATCTTTGATCTCCAGATCGAATTCCTGAAGCATTAGCACCCAGCGGATAAGCCAGGGTTTGGCATCTTGCTTCTGGATCAGGTATCTAATGGCTGAATGATCGGTATAGACGATGACTTTAGAACCAATCAGATAAGAGCGGAATTTTTCAAACGCGTAGATGATAGCCAGAAACTCTTTCTCTGTGGTGGTGTAGTTTTTCTGTGCGTCATCTAGCATTTTTGATGCGTAATAGATAACATATGGTTTCTTATTAATTCGTTGTCCTAAAACAGCCCCTATGGCATAATCACTTGCGTCGCACATGATTTTGAAGGGCTGCGACCAATCTGGAGCTCTTAGAATAGGTGCGGAAATTAAAGCTTGCTTAAGGGTGGAGAAACTTTGCATGCAATCTTGATTGAAAATGAATTCAGCATCTTTAGTCAAGAGCTGGGTCATGGGTTTAGCTATCTTTGAGAAATCTTTGATCAATCTTCTATAAAATCCTGCATGACCTAGGAAAGCTTGAACTCCTCTTATATCCTTTGGAGGTGACAATTTTGAGATAACATCGATTTTTTCTTTGTCCACCTCGATACCTCTGTCACTTACTCTGTGTCCGAGGACGACACCTTCAGTTACCATAAAATGGCATTTTTCCCAATTCAGGATAAGGTTGGTTTCCTCGCAGCGCTGTAGAACTTGTCCGAGATTGATTAAGCAATTGTCGAAGGAGTCTCCATAAACTGAGAAATCGTCCATGAATACTTCCATAATTGATTCAGTTAGACCAGCAAAGATAGCAGACATACATCGTTGAAAAGTGGCGGGTGCATTACATAACCCGAATGGCATTCTCCTAAAAGCGTATGTCCCAAAAGGACAAGTGAACGTGGTTTTTTCTTAGTCTTCCGGGTGTATGGGTATTTGATAGAACCCAGAATAACCATCAAGGTAACAAAAATACTTTTGATGAGCTAGGCGCACTAAGACTTCATCGAGGAAGGGCAGAGGGTAGTGATCTTTCCTCGTGGCTTTGTTCAGCTTCCTATAATCAATACACATTCTCCACCCTATTACAGTCCTAGTGGGTACCAATTCATTTTTGTCGTTCAGCACAACGGTAGTACCTCCCTTCTTAGGAACTACCTGAACAGGGCTGACCCACTGGGAGTCAGAGATGGGATATATAATGCCAACTTTAAGTAATTTAAGAACCTCCAGGCGAACCACCTCTTTAAGATTAGGATTCAACTTTCTTTGGTGTTCGCGTGATGGCTTAAATTCGTCAACCATAGGAAGCATGTGCATACATAGGGATGGATTTATGCCTGTTAGGTCAGTTATCTTATATCCTATGACCTTTTTATGCTTTCTCAGCTCATTTAGAAGCTTTTCCTCTTGATCTCTTGCAAGGGTGGAGCTGATGATAACTGGGTATAGTTTTTCTTTATCTAAGAAAACATGTTCGAGCCCTGTAGGTAGAGTCTTCAATTCAGGGGCTTTTGGTGACTCATCTGCTTCTATAACAGTAGCGGCCTTAAGTTCTTCAAAAGTGGCCTTTGGTGCTTCTTCAGCCTTTTCTAGATGTTGGAGACACTGTTGAACTAATTCATTCACTGAGAATTCAACCTCTAGATTGATTAGAACATTTTCAAGTTCGTCAACTGGCTCGGAGATTTCCAACTGTGACATTTGTTGAATAGCATCAAGGAGGAAGACCTCCTCATGGATGTTGGGCCCTTTCATACTATTAAGAACTCAGAATTGAATTGCTTCTTTTCTGAGCCTAAGAATGATGGTACCAGCTTCAACGTCAATGAGCGCTCTGGCGGTAGCTAGAAATGGTCTGCCAAAAATGATTGGATACCTCAGGTCTTCTTTATTGTCCATGACAACGAAGTCGCATGGTACATAAGCATCCTTGCCTATCCTTATCGAGATATCTTCAATGATCCCCAAAGGTGCAGTTATAGTGGAATCAGCCAATTGGATAGTCATTGATGTAGGCAGCAATTCAGTGAAACCAAGACATTTGCACATTGAGTAAGGCATAATAGATATGCTGTCCCCAAGGTCAGCTAATCCCTTTTTAGAAGATGTGTTGCCAATGCAACATTGGATTCCGAAGGAGACTGGGTCCTTCTTCTTTTTGGGCATCTTGTTTAAGATGATGTCCGAAGTGGTCTGAGCAAGTTTAACAGTTTTAGCTCCTCGGTGATGTACTTTCGTGATAGTAAGGTCTTGAGGTATTTCGCCCAGGCTGGCACCTCGGAAAGAGCATCAAGGAGCGGGATATCAATGTATAGTTTCTTCATTGCCTCTTTGAACTTTTGGAACCTGGTGTCCATCTTTGTTTCTCATAGTCTTCCTGGGTACGGGATTCTTGGTTTATATTGCAAAACTTCAGGTTCTGTGGACACTTTATCTTTGCCCTTTGTGCTTTCTGAGGGCTTCTCCATTCCTTGTTGTGGACTTTCACTTGTCATAAGAATCGGTGTGTAATCATTATCAAGATTGATCTTGGTAGTCTCATGAAAAATGCGTCCAGATCTGGTGGTGACAGCATTCAACTGCTCATGTCTGTTTTGTCCGTGCTTAGGATTCAATTCAGGTTGCCCAGCAAATGTACCTGCTGGGGGCTTTAATTGTGCGGCGATCTGAGCAAGTTGAGCTTCGACTGCTTTCTGCTGAGCCTACTGGCTAGCAAGCATAGTTTGCTGTGATTGTAACATCTTCCTGATCAAGGATATTTCATCTTCCGGTTGGGCAGGAGCATTTTTCGAAGGAATCGGTTGTTTTCCTTGCTGCGGTTGCTGCGGAGGCCGCGTTAGCTGAGGTTGCTGGGTGTGTAGCTGTGGGTGAAGTGGAGGATGTGTATACTGATAATAAGCATTTTGATTCCTGGGGTAATTAGCCCTGGGGAAGTTGCTCCTGGGATTCCCTTGATTTTGGTTGAAATTGTTTGAGAATCCAGGTGGTAGCCTACTAGCAGATCCTCCTTGCGTTTGATGCTGAGGATTGGCAGTTCCTGCAGGATTTCCATACTGAAACCCTGGATGATTCCTTGGCTGATTAGGGTTGTAGTAGACTTGCCTAGGATAGGAGTGAATAGAGTTAACTTGTTCTGGTAGTTGCTCTTCTAATTGATCAATAGTGGGTTCATATGGTTGTGGTGGTGGATGCAGATCCATCATCACATTATATAGCATACCGCAGGAAAGGGTCGGATGGCCAGAAGCATGACAAGCCTCACATGATCCCGTGACGGCTTTGACTTGTTGGACTAGCAGAGTTTTCTTCTTATCGATCTCTCTGAGAGAAGTCTCGAGAGCTTGCTGTTTATGGACTATGGTCTTCAGGACTTCAGCTATTTCTTTCATTTCTATTGATTCTTCAGCTTTGAAAACTTTGAGGACACCTTTACTGACTAACCGTCCCCAGTTGGACTGGTTTTCAGCTCCGAGAGTAACAATCTTCCATGCGTCCTCGGAATTTTTCCTCATGAAGTTTCCTCTAGAAGAGGAATCTAAGAACTGTTTAATATCATCGCTTACTCCCCGGTAAAAGGTTTCTATCAGTTGATTCTGGGAGATTCCATGATGAGGGCATTTACGCAAAAGTTCTTTAAACCTTTCCCATGCCTCAACAAGGGTTTCTCCAGGCAGCTGAGAGAAATGATTGATCTGCCCTCTGATCTCATAAGTCAGTGAGGGGGGAAAGAACTTCTCTAAGAACTTTTCCTCTAGGGGAGCCCAGGTGGTTATTATTGGTTCTCTGTCAAGTGAGTTATACCAACTCAAAGCTCTCCCAGACAGAGTAAAGTGAAACAGATGAAGCATTATTGCATCGAAAGCGACTCCGGCTTGCGGAACCAGGCGGCACAGTGCCTTAATCCTTTTCATATGATCCATGCAATCATCCCCAGAACCTCCGGAGAAAGAGATACCTTGCATGATTTGGATCCACTGAGTCTGAATCTTGAAGTTTGGGATATTAATAATCGGAGGTCGGACCGGGTGGTTATCCTCATAGTTCTTTGGGACAGCGTAATCCCTCAGTTTCTTGTTCCGTAACTCCAACTGAGCAGCCTCAGTTTCAGCTCTGATGCGAGCTTGCTCTTCCGCACGAATCTCCTCTTGGATTCGGGAACGAGTTTCAACGATGAGTTGTGCCCTTTGAGCGGCGATGGCGGCGTTGACCCTCTCCATTACCAAAGCAGCCTGGCGTTGATCTTCAGCCATTTTCCTGGCCCTTTGGCGATTGAGTCGGATGCGGCGGTGGAAGCTTCTCTCTACCTCAGAGTCAAACTCTGGATCAGGGGAGAATCCGAGGTTATGCGCAGGTTGCATACACGATTTCTACCTGAGTAGCGAGAAACACCTTTAGAAAATGACAAAGATATAATAGTTTCAAGAAGATATAGAGTTATGATTAAAGAAAGTGTAAAATCCTAACCAACTAGAAAGGTACCAAGTGAAATTACAAAATTCCATTATCCCCGGTAACGACGCCAATTTTTGATGGAGCTTCCACTTGCGTGGAATTGTGTGCACCACTAAAAATCCTAAAGATGGTAAGTTTTTAAGTTTAGCCTTGCTTATACTAGATAGAGAACTCCACCCACGTATGCTAAGATACGTGGAAGTCTTATTGTAGTATAGTTAAGGGTCGAATCCTCGAGACAACGGTCTTGTTGTTGCCAACAAGATGAAAAACGTTGGAATTTCACCTAATCACTCAATAGTTGGTATTTAGATTGGAAGGTTGATTTGGTTGTTTTAAACTAAGTACAAGTAAAGTAAAGAAAGCAAGTAAAACTAATGAGTTAAACTATGATAAAAGATCACTAGGGTGTGATCGGTTTTTCACCGCCACTACACATGGATCAACACATGCAAAGCAAAAACATAACTTGCAAAAGAGTCTAGTCAGTTAGTATCCTTGTAGACTTAGCTTCCTTTCGGAGAACTAACTACGAGAAGTGCGGGAATGTTGCAACGCCAGCCATTCCCGAACAAATGGTCACATTACTTTGCTACATTCCCCTCGCAAAGTGTGTTCCTCGACATACCAAGGTTGCACTTCCATACGTCAACTGATTCCATTTCATAGTATGAAAGTGCAACGGATGATAGTGAATTTACTCCACTTCTTGAGATACACTTCTAGATACTGAAACAGATGCATGGTGGATACATGCACCAAGAACCAACATACAAACGAGTTTCAAATCTAATAGTACAAACGTAGACAATTCATACTAAAAGATAAAGGATAACACAAGTTGGAGATCAAGAAACATGCATTCATTAATCGTTTGATGTCGAACTGAAAAGATAAGAACTCTACATTACAAGTTACGGATTACAATTACATGATATGAAAACCTGGGTAGCGGGGCTACTCCCCACATCCTAGTGAGAGAAGACTACTCGCTCATGACTAGGACAAAGAAGGAGGTAGGAAGAGAGAGAGAGAGCATCATCCCCATGAAGGAGATGGGAAGGTCAACCCCTTGGAGAGAGAGCAACAATCCACCAGTCTTCAAAGGTTGCACGATGATGAGATCTTACCTTCCCACCTTCTTTGGCGAAGAAGGAGAAGGCAGCTTCAAGATGGAGTATGGATCTCAGACCGGCAGCCCCAGGGCGGAGGATGGAAGTAGCAAGAGCTATGGAACGATTGAGGCAGCCTTTGGGCATCTAAAAGGAACTTCCTGGTGAGGACCCCTTTGGGTCATATTTATAGGTTTAAGTGGAGCCCAAACGGTATTGAACCCGTTTGGGTGCTGGACTCATTTGGGCGCTGAACCCGTTTGGTTGCTGAACCCGTTTGGGCGCTGAACCTGTTTGGGCACTGAACCCGTTTGGGAACTGAACCCGTTTGGTTGCTGAACCAGTTTGGGTGCTGAACTCGTTTGGGCGCTGAACCCGTTTGGGCGCTGAACCCATTTGGTTGATGAACCCATTTGGGTGCTGAACAGTCTTGTAATTTTGTTTTTTTTTGTATTTTTCTGCAACGATAAAGAAAAGAAAAGTTAATCTATTGATGTGTTAGCAATAAGGTAAAGAGTTAATGATTCTATCTAATTTATCTAAGAAAGAGTATAAAAAAAACAAGGGAAAACCAATAAAATAACATCACAAAGTGAGAGGTTATCACAACGTCTGGTAATTACAAACCTCACATGCTGTGACAGTTTGGATTGAATTGCCATAGGCAATTTTGTTGCATTATGGTGTGACAATCAAGAGATTTAAGACCTGTCAGCTTCAGATTTTTCATTGATACCACTCTACTAATATTGGAAGAGTATCCTTGTGGTACTTAACATTAATCAAGCACTTGCAAAAACTATTCTTCTCCTTTCTAGACAACGTGTAACAAGTATGAGATAAATATGTATCTGATCACTGCTAACTACTTCTGTTAATTCCTGATTCCCATTTCACTTAGGTCCATTCTGGATTTGATGCCATCTTTAGTCTTACCTGGTATATTCAATAGAGTAATAACGAATCTATCACATACATTTTTCTCAACATGCATGACATCGATACAATTCCTAGCTTCCAAAGAACTCCGGTAAGGAAGATCCCAGAATATTGACCTCTTCTTGTATAAAGATTTGTCACTCTGTGTGGGAATGGTACACTATGATTTCTCACCGAATGCATTAACAAAGTATTTTACTCTTTCGTAAACAACCTCCCATGATATAGGTGTAGGGGTACTCCGTTCCTCATTCGATCCTTTGAACACTTTGCTCAACCTTCCATAAGGATGAACTTTTAGAAGAAACCTTTGATGACCAAGCTATACAGTCTTGCTACCATATTTAGTCTTATTGAATCGGTGTTTTCTTCACATATAGGGCATACTTTGGATCCTTATACATTGTATCCAAACAAATTTCCATATGTTGGAAAGTCATTACTAGTGCAAAAGAACATAACATGCAAACAAAATGTCTCTCTACGTGAAACATCATAGTTTATCACACCTTCTCCCTAGAGTTTCTGTAAGTCATCAATCAGAGATTCAAGATAAACATCGATAGCATTTCCATGTTGTTTAGGGCCCGATATCAACCACAACAACATGACATACTTATTTTTCATACACAACTAGGGACTTATAAGTATATAACAATAATAATAGGCCAAGTTCTATGTTGGCTGCTCAATGTGTTGTATGGATTCATCCTATTGATACAAATCCCAAGTATTAGATTCCCGATTTCTTCACCAAATTCAGGGTACAATAAATCAATCTTCTTCCACTGTGGGGAATCATACGCATGTCGTAGGATCCCATCATTATTTTTCTTTACCTCCATCTTAAATTCTTCACATCCATGGGATTGGCAAATAAGAGCTGAAAATGTGGTATTATAGGTAGATACCACATCACCTTGGAAGGAGATCAAGTTTTAAACTTCCCCAAAGTTGTCATTTTGTAGCCTGACGCCCCACATTTCGGACAATCTTTCAAATCGACATAGTTCATTTGAAATAACACACAATCATTCAGGCATGCATGTATCTTCTTAGCCTTCATTTCCATTGGACACAACATTTTCTTTAATTTATATGTTGAGATTGGTAGCTCATTTCCTTCAAGAAGGATTTCTTTCAACAAAGACAACAATGACGTGAAGCTTTTGTTTCTCCATCTATTGTTTGCCTTCAGAGTATACAATCTCAACATAGTGCTCACTTTCATAAACTAAGTACAACCTAAGTATAATGGTCTCTCAACACCATGCATACCGTTTCTAAATAAGGAAGGTGGATCAGTGTGCTCTACACTACAACTATCTAGCATCACATCAACCATGTCTATCCAAATCGGTTCATTCACATCTACATCATCGGTGGAAATTTATTCTTTAACACAAGGACTATTATCGACCTCTACTAATCTCATTGTTGAATTCTCTCCATGCCAGTAACATTTTGTATATCCCAGTATAATCATGTTGCACATGACGTGACTTTTGATTTCGTCAGTAGTGTTAACTTTCAAGTTGTTACCGTAATGCCTACATGGATAGTAGAACTTATCTCCAGGTTGTTTCCTATGTTCCTCTGCAAATCTTATAAACTAGTCAAGACCAACAATAAACTCTAGGGTGCAGTGATTTGGAATGGACATCCATGATCTATCCATTCTATGATCAAAGAAAAAACAAGTATTAGGATTTAGGGGGGTTTACATGATTAGGGTTTAGGATTTACAAATAGATTATAGTTTATTATTTTGGATTTAGGGATAAGGGTCAACTATATTACGGTTTATGGTTTAAAAATTAGGGTTTATGGTTTACATATTAGGGTTTATGGATCAGTAATGAATGTGTGTACCACATGTCCCATTCTTGAATACCTAATCTCACTAGTAAGGGTATAATGTGTATTCAATTTTCAAGAAACTTTTGCATAATTTCCCCTCAGTTCTCCAAGTACACAATAGATGGGCAAATCTCCACCAACATATGTACTCAGAGAACAAATGGGGAAGGGTGAACAAACATCTTGATAATCAAATATAAATTATATACCTACATCCTAAGTGAGATTAAGTATTCAAGAACAGTTCCAATCCAGGTACTAACCAAGATTTACTCCTAATGAGTAAATCTCAGATGGGTTTCTAGGCCATAATACAATGTTGTCATTGATAAACCTATGATCTTAATATCATCGGGCACTTTAGTTCGCACCCACTATAGAAGTGAATCTATGATTCTATATTATGAGATCAATGAGAAGACTAACATCATTTGTACTAAACAATGTTTTGGACTATAAAATAGGGTTGTTAGGGAACACACATATATATGAGGTTTATCTAGGCTACATGTTGTCACTTAGCATTTTATTTTTATCATATATTATTTATAATCAAGTCAATCATCACTTATATTAAATAAACATTACATGTTTGTACGGATTATTTGTTAACATATTTTAAGGAGGAATAGATGATGGGAAACCAACTAATTGGGGGCATGTAGCATACCAACATTTCATTTCTTACCTGCAATGGCACAGAGAAGAAGTACACAACAATGATGGAAGTGGTGGTGGCCCTGGGTGTACTGGAAGCCCTATTTGTGGTTGGCCTCGATGGCCAACCCCGATGATGAGAAACAATAGGAAAGCACAAGAAGCAGTAGTGGTGTGTTACATGAGCATGAGAAGTGGTGGTGGCTGCCTCTGATAGTGGTGGCATCAAAGAAGAGTGCTCTGACAGTTGGAGCAGCATGGCAGCAACAAGGCGAAGAGCACGACTAGTGAGCACGGCAGTGACAGTGGAGAGCACAAGTAGCGAGCATGGAGGAGGAGGTCAGAACTGCCAGAGCAATGTTGGGTGAATAATGAAATAGAGAATGGAGGAAGGGGAGAGAAATGTCACTAGTATTAAGTGGGACTTAGTCATTGGTAGTATGAAAAAACTATAAAGTAAGACGTTAGTCATCAGTTGGATGTGTAAGACTGACACCACACATTGTGACTTAAACGTCAATTTATTCCAAAAAATTGATGCAAGAGGCCTTGACCCAAACAAAAAAACTGTCCTCAGTAATGGCGAAAGTCTTCAGTTGGATGTGTAAAACTGACACCACACATAGAGACTTAAACATCGATATATTCCAAAAAAACCAATGCAAGAGGCCTTTACCTAAATAAAAAAAACCAGCCTCAGTAATGGAAAAAGTCACAGGTAATATTCAAAAAACCAACAATGCACATAGAGACTTAAACATTGGTTTATTCCAAACCAGACGCAAGTGGCTTTAATCTAAAGGAAAAAAATCAACCTCATTAAAGGAAATAGTTATCAGTTATATGTAAAGAACCGATACTAGAGTGCAATTTGGGGGGGGGGGTCGCGGGGGCATTGCACGAACACTAAGGCATCGATTTCTTTTAAAAAATTGACACAGATTGTGCAAATTTTGGCAATTTCCATGTGAATTAATGTCAGTTTTGTGGATAAGAAACCAATAACATATGTATTTTGAAGGAAAAATTTATTACGCGAGATGATGTCTTTCATCGGTTCGAAGAAAATCGATGCCCATCTTAAAAATTTTGGAGGCAAATAATTTCCCCCCAAAAAATAATATTTCACGTATTACTTTAGAGGTCAATTTTCATGGAATGTAACTGATGTTAGTGAGAAAGTGATACCCGTGTCTTTTCTTAATTGGTTAGACTTCATCTATGGTGACATTTATGATAAACAACTGACAGTTTTTGGTATCTAGCGTAGATTTTTTAGTGTAACCAGCATCAGGAAAAGTGACACTAGAGGTCGGAAATGTTCTAGGGAGAGAATACATAATGAGCAATAAGAAGAAGAAGTTTGCCACAACAATGGTCCTATCATGAACCGTTGGTGTGAGTAGCATTTGTTTCTTTAAGACAAACATATGAATTTAAGGTATTAAGCCTCCTCATTTTAAATATATTCTTATGAATTCAATGTATTATGTAATTAAAATATCATTTGGTTTAATCAGGCTTTACATGATGCTAAAAATGAAGGCATGCAAAGAATGTTTATGACCACAAGTTGGGTCCAGGTGGCTACACAATGTGTTGCCAAAAGAGATTGGAAGAATCTTCTTTGGATCAACCTACTCATGGGTCTCATGAGCCTTCTACTACTCCCACACCTTTACATCACCACTAGGAGCGGATAGGTGTGAGGACAAGCCAATATGGTTATTTACCCAACCCCACAACTACTGAGGTGGCTAAAAAATCATAAAATTCAACTCTTAGAGTGCACGTTCTTTTTTGACCTTGATTGTTTTGTGTTACTAACCGATTACTAATGATGATTATCAAAGGGAGCTATACTATTCATATGAAGTGGATCATCCTATGATAGAGGCGGTTGGGAACAATCCTCTAGACCCAACAATAGACACTCCTGGTATAAGCCTTTTGTGATATAATATTCTTTTAGGTGAATTTATAATATGTTTGTTTTTAGTTATATATAACACTATATACAAATTTGTAGTGGTTTATTCCATTTCGTATTTTACTAGAATACTATGGTGTTGCACTGGGTTACACTTACCTACCCCTTCTAGGTGATAGTATTCATGGTGTTCCAATGCCCGTCGATGCGGTTAGGGTGTCTATCAGGCTTGTTTACAATTCTTGGAAGTAGACACCATAGGCGCATGGCCACCATGAGCACAAGAGGGTATGTGATGCAAGATGCAACATGGTTGTGTGCTCCAAAGTGGGAGTTATCTATATGTATGTATGCTAAATTTTCATTGTGTTTTTATTTGTGATACTTTTCTACTCATGTATATAATGAGGAATTGATATGAGAATATTTATATGAAGATAACAAAACCTAGAAAATCCCCTATTGTTTGTCCTCCACTTCTGCCTCCATATATACAATTACCTACCTATATTGTAAAGGACCTATTCGAATCACTAGGTCCTAAGGACAAAGGGTTGGTACTATGACTAAGAAACTTAGAAGAAGGGTCAACTATGGTGGTCCATGTTTAGGAGGACTCTATAGGTCAAGCTTACAATACTAGTGTATTCGTGCAAGATATTGTTGAGCTTAATTGTGCTTAGTTGAATAAATTTGTGATAGAATTTTGAATATAGTGAGATATTATGGCTAAATATCTCATTCTATATATGTGAAAATATATGTTTATCTATTATCTAACATATTAATTCATAAATATATGTTTTGTAACTACTTATATAGGGTGTCTGGAGAGTTAGCACTAAACAATGTGGAATTTCTAGTTCCATAATTGATTTTCTATGTAGATAAAGACCCAAAACCTATTAGTGATGGTTGATCTAACACATTAAAATATTTTGATATGCGATAAAGATCATAATTGTAGCTCCTTTTAGTGTTTGATAAGTTTTGGTACTTTGCTTATAATCTTGAAATATGAATTACATTTCCTTGTAGATTTTGAGTTTTCTTTTGTTTGCTTTCTATTCACTTAGTAATAATCATTGGTAGTTATTGGTAGTTATCCCTGAGTCTCTAACTATGTATTATCTAGATCCTTTGGGTGACAAAGTAGGCATTGGGGACATGCAATGAAAAACACATTATTTATATGAGTAAAGTTTTATATTATTGTCAACATATATTAATGTTTGTATCATTATGCGACTATTTATTAATTCAATTAAATGTGTTAGTTTAACTTATAGATCTATAAAAGAATTTGAAAAGGCTAGAGGAAAGGTATATAAGAAAATGAATTTATTAAGTTGGAAGAATGTTCAGGTAGTTTTCTTACTCCAATACATATATATTTTGACTATTCTTACTTCTATTTATTAACATGTCACATAACTGTAAATACATAGTGGCATGTGGATGCTACGTGATGTGGTATATGGAACTGATTGTTAGATAGGCGAAACTAGAGATCCATTGTATCCAAAAGGTAATCTACATGATCTTGATCATTGTAAGTAAATCAGTCTCATTTGATTATATGAAAAATCAAATCAATCTCTTGAATTATGTCATTCACATTGTAATTGTTTGACATGACAAAGACATGTACAAAAGAAGACATAGATGAGATATAAGAAGAATCAGCACACACCTTCATTAAGGAAGTCAACTTTAAATTTTATTGGGATAAACTATGAGTTTTCTAAACCTTCATGTCATTATTTATATTTACTTGATGTGGTTATGACTTCTGCAAGCTTAAATATGATGCAAGTGAATTGTTGGGGAATATGTGAAAAATGTGTGTATATATCCATCTGTGTAAAGAATGTCAAATGGAATGAAAGAGAATTACATGTCATGAGAATGGAGTTGGAGAATGGAATTATATGTTTGTTTTATGAATCATGTATGTGTATGAGAATGGAATGAAATGTTGAAGAGAATGGAATTGAAGCATAAAAATGTATGTGGGTGGATGGATCATGTGTATGTGTTTGTTATTGAAAGTTTTGAAAGTTTTATAGCCTATTGTTAAGCTGAACATAAGATGCAACATGTGATTCTAATAAACTATAAGATATGTATCAGTTTGAATATTTGAACCTTCAATTAAAAGAAATATACATGTGGCATCAATTATTATTAAAAAAATCAATGTTGTCGATTTGTTTTGTCAATTTTTTTACCAAAATGAATGACACATCTACCCTTATTAGTTAAAGCTTTGACTGGTAAGTAAGTACAATTTAAGTTTTGGTGATAAAATCATCAACTTTGTAGATCTGCATCGTCAATTTTATCACAAAAATCTATGACACATATACCATAAAGTAAAATGGGTATGCCAAACAATAAGGTTGTGCTACCCAATCCGTAATACGGTTGTAGTTCCTAGAACACACATGCTTCTAATATATCATTTCGCTCTGCGTCATCCATTTTTCAGACCAAAACTGATGACACATTTGGACTACATCGTCAATTCCTTTCCAGGAGAAGACGACACAGAGTGATTCCATGACATGGATATCTCTCTAAGTCATTGGTTGAGTCATCAGTTTCTATTTTTGTAGCAACCAGAACTGATTTTGTGTAGTCGATTTTATTGTTCCTAGAAACTAGCGCAAAAGGTCCTTAGTTGTACTATTGCCCACTTATGTGTCGGTACAAAACTAACATTATATCACAACAGAAAACATACTCATTAGCGGCCTTTCAGAAATGCCACTAAAAAAATAAAAGCCAGTAAACAGGTTTAGCGGCATTTGTTGACATTTAAAAAAATGCCTCTAGCGCCAATGCCACTAGGAAGATAGTGGCTTAAGTTGTAAAAGCCACTAAATGTTTTTCCTTAGTGGCTTCGAATAAATGCCACATAAAGGCCACCAAACCATCATTTGGCATTTATAAAAAAGCCACTATCCATCAATTGGATTTTATACAAATGCCACTATTTTGTATTATGTTGGTGTATGAAAATGTTCTTATTGAGTTTAATGGCGTATAAAAAAAAACCACTAATGACTACGAGTTCTGTATTACTACATGTTCATGGCTTTTAGTCATTCAGTTTTCAATTCATTATCATTATTTCTAAATGAATGTCAATTGTAGACGAACTCACTTTTCTGAAAGTATGAATAATTTTTATTTATAATCAATTGAGAATTACATGGAAAGGACATTTTACCTTGCCCCTTATATTGAATACAACACCAATGATATACTTTCATTCAACATTTTACCTTGCCCCTTATATTGAATTCCATGGGGAGGACGTTTTACCTTGCCCCTTATATTGAATACAACACCAATGTTTAGTGCTGCATTTTATGGTTTGCTAAATCTTCTTGCAGAACAACGTGTCATACATGATGTCTTCAACATTGATGGAGTTGGCTCAGCAACTGCTGATGTATCTGGTCTCATATTGCCTGGTTCCGTGAGATGGCGAGTGCGGAATATGCTCCTTGGTTCTGCACTTGGAGCTGCCTTTTGCTTTCCACTCGGATGGGCCCATCTAAAACTTGTAGAGAAGGCAGCTGAGCGGAGTGTAGTTCCGTTGGAGTCTGATTCTGGTGAGTGATGCAGGAAGTAGGGTGGGTGCGGCAATTTGAAAGGCTTGAAAGTGGCCTCTAAAAATACATGTAGCAAGGTGCAGTTGGCTGCTGTGTTCAGGAATCATAGAAGCAAGGTGATGGCTAAGTCCAAAGCCTCAACCTAAGTCCAAAGAAAAAAGTTAAACAAAAAATACATGTATCATTGTTCTAGATGGTTAAACAAAAAAAACCATGCTGAAAGTGCTTGTTTAGTGTAAAGCAACAAATATTAAGGGCTTGTTTATTCCATCAACGAGAGTTTACAAAGAACAAGCTAATACGAACATGATAAAATATGGTATTATCAGTACCATTACAAGTATTATCCTCTAAACTAAGGATAACCCTTAGGTCTATCAGCCTTTCAGGAATATGAAAGATGAAGTGGATTTTAGGGTGATGATTAACCAAGCTCCATTGAACTTGGATGGCTTCACATTCCAATATAGTCTTCACTGACTTAAAAGAACAATAGTAGGGAGGCCGGAATGACTGAATTAACTGAATTAATGATCTGTATAGCCGCTTATAAACCAGAAACTGCAGGAGTTGCAACATGATTCTCTTGATTAAGTCTGTATTCATTCCTCAGGTTGTACAGATCGGCTTTGGTGTGATTAAACTTTGATCTACTTCAGTTGTCACTGCTAGATTATGAAAATCCTCTAGTCTTGGACTTCTTCTGTTAGTCTCAATCATTCTCGCAGACCCTCACCTCTTCATCTTTGTGCCACTTCCTTTAATTCTCCTACTTACTGATCTCTCTGGAGTGACATCCATATTGGCTTCCTTGGTTTCCTTTACTGTAGAGATTTGGACTGAATCCTTGTTTATGTGCATATCATCTTTCTCTGCATCCACTAGGACGTTTACAAACTCTATTATTTCATCCAACTCCGGGTAAACAACTGTGTGATTGCTGCATTATCAACAATAGTGTAAAGCAACAAATAATAAGGGAAAATAATTTACATGTTGACTCATCTCAATAATGCCACATGCATTATCAACAATAGGTCCAAACATATCGATAGTCAATACATATGCAGCAGTACTCAACATCCCCATGGTTGCAACAGCAGTCCCAAAAAGACCACATGTGGGATTTCCAATTTTATATACTAGGCAGAGATGATAGATACACTGATCTCCAGAACTGGAAGAGCTATAGATTCTAAACCTCTGGTGCAACAAGTGGCCTAATACAGAGCAGCTGCAACATCCATGTCGAATCAACCAACAGACTAACTGATAAATGGCCAAGCAAACCTTTCTTTCTTACTTTGCAATTTCATTTTCCTTTGATAGCTTCCTCCAAGGACCTAATGCAATTTCATTCTCTTCTTAGATTTTAGCTCTGAAATTAGAAAAAACCATTATAAAAAAAAAACTTTCAGGAATTGTTAATTCCTCTTGCAAGTTGCAGCAATAGAAGTGTGATGTCCATCAAAAAATCTCACTAGTACATGATTACAGTTAGCATGACAATACATTGGTTCATCAAATTAAGAATAAATTTACATTCCATCTCTATCAAAGCAATGTTCATGTTACATTCCAGCTCTAGTATATGAACCATCAAAGCTAGACATAGCAGAACAAAGATTTACCTATCTATACAACTCTGATGTGTAGAGTGGGTGGTTGGTTGGCATGTTCCTAGCTTGTAGAACATAATTCTTTTGTCATTGGTTCATTATCCAATGTATAAGTGAACAATATAACAAGGTCGATAATAAGCACACCATTCAGATTTATATACACTGCATTAGCAATCAAACAACTAGAATAGAATAGGAATTAAAACAACAACCTATATATGAAGGTGTAAGGAATTTGACAGCCAATCACAACATTTTTCTATATTGTTTTTCGCAATCGTAGTGGTTCTCAGGAGTCCGATTATCGAATTGCCCATCAGTTTTGCAATTGGGTCATGGCAGATATGAGGTGAGGAACTACCACATTTAGAAACACCATCACAACTCTGAGTAGAATCTACTCACAATAAGAAAATAGGTTTAAAAACCTTAAACTAGAGGGTAGGATAAATAGATGTAGCCTCCTGGAAGTTTAAAGAAAAACATGTGTGAAATAGAAACCTTAACTGAAATGTCTAACTATATTATTGTAGTTCCTGCAATATACAACAATTAGTTTGTAATATATGTACTGACATCAGTGAATTAGGCAATAAATATGGGGCATGTGCATATGTTGTTTGATATGTTTTCCAAGATGTAAGTAACTACTAAATTGTGTTATGTAGGACTTTAAGGTGTTGAGAAAGAATGGAAGAACATACCTGATCGAATTCTGTTGAATGATGTGCATGTTTCAAGCCTTTCACCTTTGCAAGCATGGTATAATACTTTAAAAATGAGGGGCACAAAGTCCTCAGAACAAATTTAATCTAAATATCGCATTTTGGAATCTGAAGGACACTACATTTTAGATGCCACTAAGCATAGCTTGAAGTTCAGCTTTAGCAATGATCCAGGAACTTGGGAAAGCTGTGGAAGTGAATATCACTTCAATGATTGTTGTTGAATAATCTTTGTATTTCCTGAACCCTAGAGAGTAAAGACACAAACAATTAGGGAGAATATTACCACATTTTATACAATGGTTACTAATATGTAATTCGTCCATAATGGAATGGTAGCACTCATGATATAGGGAGAATATTACCACATTTGATAAAATGGTTAACATCATATCTCATAAAATTCATGATGCAGTGAGTTTAGAAGAGTTTCAATCTTTAATGGTACCATATCAAACAATTTTATGAACTTTAAGTAGGAGAAAAACAATTGATCTTGATTGAGAATCTCATTCACCTTCATTGTTTTCTTCAAGGTAGAATATATGGCATGTATACAGTAAAATGAGCACTGGAAGTTTGTGATTCATTTGATCCATATCCATATTTCAATCCTATGCATTTGTACAACCAAAATCCAATAACTGGTGAACTATAGTTTTTATGCATTTGTACAACCACTCTCCACACGTTGTACAACCACACCTAAGACACAAGCATAGCAACATAGAACACCCCAGATAAGAAAAATGAACACAATGACATATAGATTTGAGCCAAACAAAAATAATGGGATGAAAAACCCATACATATGCTAAGGAGTCAAAATTCAAAACTTACAGCAGCTATTGGTGGCTTGTTCGACTGCCCAGGGCTCCCATGGGACACATCCATTCCTAGTATAATAGTTGGCTCTTAGGAGATCTTTAGCATGGATGGAGGATGCTAAGCTGTGGTGAACTTCTCTGCACGTTGTGACAACCGCAGGCTTATTCAGGATCTCATTCGTTGTGGAAACATGAAGTGCGTTGTTAGTAAAAAAATTATGTATTTCATTTAACTAATTTAAATGAAATACATTAAAAGATTTTACTTACAACGCCCTTCATGTTTCCACAGCGGATGAGATCCTGAATATGCCTACGGGTGTCACATTGCGTAGAGAAGTTCACCACAGCCATGAGCATCCTCCATCCATGCCAAAGAACTCCCAAGTGCCAACTATTATACTAGGAATGGATGTGTCCCATGGGAGCCATGGGCAGTCAGATAAGCCATCAATATAGAGGTTGTCAGCTCTCAAGATTGGCCTTTAATTAATCTCCAAGTACATAGCTGCAGTTAACAGAGGATCATTACCATAGTTATTGTCTTTTAGGGCCTGCATCACAACCACATGTTACAGAAAGGGTATTATTTTAGATGGAGGGGGTAAAGGAAAAAAGACAAATATACAAATGTTGTTTTAACAATTAAGGGAACAAGGAGGAAACCACATTACTAAGAACACTGATTCTTTCTTGAGGCTTCTTCCTAGACTTCTCAACCAGAGCAGGCCTCTGAAATGTTGACAATCACTTAGTGTGCCTCTGCAAAATGCAAAAACACCAGGCTATATTATACTTAGTACCAAAAACAAAACATTCAAAAACAACGCAGTGAGAAAACAGAACATCACTCGTAGAAGTAACATACCTCATGATCTGACATGATGCAAGTTGTATATGAAGCCCACAAATATGAAGAACCCACAATATGCATTCCTGCTTATATAAGCAATTGCATTCCAAGATATTATCAAACAGAATCAAACCTGCATAGGTTGGGAAACAAAAAATCATGGTATACGATGTGTGGCTGCCATACAAAGGGACAATTACCCTTTTACTGCAGTAGTTTTTACATTAAAAAAGAATTATTCAGTCCACATCACCCATCCACATTAGTTGTAAATTTTGAAAATCCAAACCATAATAATCCATTTACTAGCTGAGTAATTACAAAATGGATCAAATAATCGTAACTCATTTTCAACTAAAGTTTTCATCCGTACCCACAAACAAGAAGCTAAAACACTGCTCATAGCTAAAAACCACAAACCAATCATAATGTGTGTATCATCCATAATACTAAGATTCTACATAACAAAATTAAAAGTAGGACAAAACAAAATAGGATTGTTATTTGGCAACATTGTCTATGAAAATGGACATGAAACACCATTACTTTGGATCCGCATGTACAAATAACAAAGTGGACTACATAAAAACAACTATAGCTCTCCTCTCTTTAGATAGTATCCAAGAATGCAATTAAATTTAAACTTCATGTCCTACAACAAATGGAAACGACTTTAAATACTACTTTTGTTTTCAATTATGTAACAGTGTAAGCAATACTTTATGCTCACCTTGGCAACGTATGTGTTTTCAGCCATGCTATGACATTGCCAACAACATCCTCAACAGATTGATATTGATCATAAGGTCTAACTAGAAGATCGTTTCCCAACAAAGCAACCTCTAAAAAAACAACAACAAATGATGAGCCTAAAATTGCACCTCCCACCCTTTTCATGGGGTCAACCTCAGAGACTCGACCGAATGCAATTCTAGCATCTGGATCTGTAAAACTCAGCAGATACATATCCTACAAAAAAAATACAGTTTACATAACAAATTTATATAAATGTAAAATGAAGTGCGATTCACAGCAATACAAACATACTTGTCCCTTCTTAAATGATGAATGTCTTATATCGAGTGGAGTTTGCATTGATAAGTTTGTCTGCACAATTATTTTATTTTTGTCATAAGTCCATAAAAGTCAACATGGAAAATAATTGATACCACACATCTTGTATAAAATGTATTCATACTTGGGCAGTGCCAACATACTATGCTTGACTATTTCCTGCTCTAGTTAAGGCAAGTAACTCCTCTAATTTTTGGTTGAATTCATCCTTTTATTCTTGAAGTTTTGCATCAAATTCCAACCGTTGTTCTTCAAGCTTATCCTAGAAATGCTTCCTTTGTGCTTCTTCAGGTTCTCGGGATTTACGGTTCTTGCCCCATATATCAGAAGGTGATGGTCCAAGTCCATAACCATGAACATATCCTGGTCTCTCTTCTCCCATAACATGCCTATAAATTTCATCTGAAGTAACATCAGGTTGTTTTCTTCATAGCTCTTCTCCTACCTCAGAAAATTTTTCCTACATACAACAAATCATACGAGATGCAATTTATACCAAATATATACCTCTATGAAATTAGTAAATGTAACATAATACTATAGGATATTATGTGTTGTACCAAAATTTTGGCAGATTCAACATCAACTATGCTCCCATCTTTTTTACGATGAGTTTTCTCAAAAAACATTATGGGATCCACTTCTCTGCCTATTTCCTTCTCCATATTTATCATTCAAACAAGGTTATTGTAAACATCAAATTAACGGATGCCATCAAATTATCTAAATGGATCACAAAAATTACTAACTTACATCATATTTCATACATGCAAACGACTTGGTTCCTGTTGTGTGGCTAACCTTTTGAAATTTTCTGCTTGTCTTGTTAGTTATAGACTTCCTCTTATGGAAAACATTGCAGTATTGTGCATAGTAATTATTTGTGCGGTACTGCAAGTATCAACAAATAGACAAAATAATATTACCTTTCCTTTATTACTCCTCCAATAATCGACAAGAAATTTCCAATGCGACTTGTCCACGCGGGGACAAACTTGTTCAAGCTATTGTTGGTATGGACTATCTTCTACGACGTATAGTCTCCTTAACTCACACTTGTGGTCCTTCCATTTCTTTCCTAGTCTCTTCATTGTCCACTCCTTCAGATCTGAATCCATTGTGAATTTACTCTACCGACATAAAGGATATCAATTAGATGCTTCATTTAACCATTTAAAAATAAAATTTAATAATATACCTTCACAAAATTCCATATAGAATCTTTTTTATTTGATGGAAATTGCCTCCAGTACTCATAGTTGTGGACAAAGATTGGGATCTCTTGCAATGGTTGTTAGAAAACTTGATAAGTGACATTGGTTTTCACCTACTGGTTGTCCAAATTGATTTTTCTCAATGGGAATTGGATCGTCGGGCTTTCTTTTCCAAACTTTCAAACATTGTGTTCAGCCACGTGCTCGATGTTTTTGACCTAAGCATTCATTCATAAAGGATAAAATATATATATGCATAATTATATATGATTAAATGCAGCACTATAAATACAATGATATGAATGAAATGATTACCTAGCCCATCGGAAGGTGTTGTTGTAACATTCAATGACTCAACATGGTGATCAGAGATGTTATTTTGGTCCATGTTATCAGGAAATACATTGCTATTTTGGTTACTGGAAGCTCTATTATCTACAATTCTTGAATGAATATACACGGAAGCATTGACATTAGGCACACGGGGTAGCTGTGAAATTCTTGATCGTGTAACTTTATCGCCACTTTCTTTGTTTTGCTGATTTTGGAACCTTGTTCCCATCCCTTTTCAGTTGTGCATGTTTGAGAGGATTTTGAACCACCAACCATATTAGAGTCTTGGGGAAACGTGGCTGATTGGGCATTTTTGGTAGAGCTAGCAGCAGTTTTATTGAATTTGTTTGCTCGATGTTTTTAACCTAAGCATTCATTCATAAAGGATAAAATATATATATGCATAATTATATATGATTAAATGCAACACTATAAATAGAATGATATGAATGAAATGATTACCTAGCCCATCAGAAGGTGTTGTTGTAACATTCAATGACTCAACATGGTGATCAGAGATGTCATTTTGGTCCATGTTATCAGGAAATGCATTGCTATTTTGGTTACTGGCATCTCTATTCTCTACAATTCTTGAATGAATACACACAGAAGCATTGACATTAGGCACACGGGGTAGCTGTGAAATTCTTGATCTTGTAACTTTATCACCACTTTCTTTGTTTTTCTGATTTTGGAACCTTGTTTCCATCACCTTTTCAGTTGTGCATGTTTGAGAGGATTTCGAACCACCAACCATATTATAGTCTTGGGGAGACATGGTTGATTGGGCATTTTTTGCAGAGCTAGTAGCAATTTTATGGAATTTGTTTGCTCTATCATTACGAATTTCAGTTGGGAGGGAAGCTAAAAATTTTTTGGAGAAATTTGAGGATGACATGTTCAAAGATTGCCAACAACCATGTCGAGTAATGCTAGGGAAATGAGTCAACGTACAGGAGTCATTGTTGTTGCTCTTATCATTGCTTGCAGCTGTCATGTTATGGCAGTTGTCACTGTACTGTTCTCTCATCCTGAGTATATCAAGTCACATAAAAATGGTCACATTTAGAAAAATATTGAACAACATAATAACAATTTTATTAATAATATTTAAAAATGAAACACAAATATTTTATCAAATATAATTATAAACAACAGTAGAGACAAGGATAAATATGAATAAGAATAATGTCAGACATGCAAAATTGATACACCTGGCTAGAACACAATGTGAGATAGAAAATTAAAGAGATACATTGAGCCAAAAAAGGCTTATTTAAGTCAAATATTAATGACAAACAAAAAGAAACATTGGCTTCTATTTTGTAATCTTCTCATTCAAAACAGTCATCATCATCACTTTGAGATACACTTTCATCATCTTGTTGAATCCGGGATTGGTCTTTTGCAGTTGTTGAACTAGCAATAGTAATTCCTTCCATATCCAATCTATCTATGTCACAAACAGTATCTTCGTCCTCTGATGTCATTGATGGCCCATCTCCAGTTTCACCTTGCACATAAGCTTCGACATTCTCAATACAAGATTGTTCTTCCATGTTGAACATATCCCGTGGGGAAATCTTTACAGCAAAATGCCACCCTTTTGCAGTGACATCTTCTACATAAAATACTTGTCCAACTTGAGATGCCACTACAAACGATTCTCCTATAGTTTGAAGGCGTCTCAAATTAACAAGAGTCAACCCATGTTCATCATGCTTGATTCCCCTTGTTGAGTAGATGTCCACCCAATCACACTTAAATAATGTCACCTTAAAGTGTTCATAATAATTGAGCACAATAACATCCTTCAAAACACCATAGTAGGTTACATCTCTAGTAATTGGATTGCGGTCAGTGGTTTTAGAATAAAAATCAGTCTTAGCTACCAAAAGACTCCACTATTTTGTGTTGTTCGATTTGCATCTTTTGCCTTGGTATGAAATATGTGACCATTGACAACATAGCCCTTGTACTTAATGGTCAGTTGATGTGGACCTTGAGAAAGAAACTTGATTTTATCATCTACCATATCTGTTCTTAGGAGTGTCTTAATCTAACAGAAGAAAAGTTTGTTAGACTTTATTCATGAAGCATAACTAATTTAATTACCACAACCAAACTTACATGTTCCTTAAACCATCCATCAAATGAGTTACTATGTATTCTCTGAACCTCCTTTAAGGACTTCTGAGGATGTTTTTGCCTAATTATATCATAGTTCATCCTGAATACAAAATATGTGCAATATGTTATTGGAATATGTTATAGCATTTTATTAATAGAGGACAGTTGACACTAACTTACTTAATGTAGGGTTCAATTGCTTCACAATTGAATAGTACATACTTATGGGCTTGTTTCAATGTATGTTCATCCAAGACACATGTTACCATTTTATCAATACCACGACCTACTGTCGAGAAAATAGACCAATCATCACTGTCAAGTGTTGGCTCGTTTTCCAAATTTGCTTCGTCAGTATCGTTTCTATTTGGCCGATTTAATTTTGTTTCAACTCCATCCATGTATCTTGAACAAAAAGTTAGACACTCTTCAGCTATATATCCTTCTGCTATTGATCCTTCTGGATATCTTTTATTACGAAGATATCCTTTTAGGGTCATCAGATACCTGAAAACAAAGTTGAGGAAAATATTATGATAAATTACATTCCAATAGGTAAAGTCATCACGACGTGTGAAATGTTACCTTTCAATTGGATACATCCAACGATACTGAACAGGGCCGGCTATCTTAGCTTCATAAGAGAGATGGACGGATAGATACACCATTATGTCAAAAAACATGGATGGAACATCTTCTCCATCTCACAAAGTGTAACAGCTATTGCATTTTCCAATGCAGAAAAATCAATTTGATCTATGACTTTAGTGCACAACCTTTGAAAATAGCGACAAAGATTAATAGTACATGACTTAGCATTCTTACTGGGCAAGGACACAGTGACAGCTAATGGCAAAAGTTGTTGCATCAGCACGTGATAATCGTGACTTTTCATTGGTAGCATCTTGTGATCCTTCAGTCGTGCACATCTAGATATATTAGATGCATACCCGTCTGGAACTTTGACAGATTTTAGGAGGTTGCAAAATAATATTTTTTCATCTTTTTTGATTGTATAGCAAGCTGGAGGTAGGATGGTATATTTACCAACAGTTTTTGGATGAAGCGGAAATCTGATTCCCATATCCTCCAAATCCTTCCTTGCATTCATGTTGTCCTTACTTTTATCCTTCAAACCTAGCAATGTTCCAACAATACTCTCACATATATTCTTCTCAATGTGCATGACATCAAGATTATGCCTTACAATGTTAGTTTTCCAATATGGTAGCTCAAAAAATATACTTTTCCTTTCCCAATTGTGTGTTGAATCCTTACCTCTTGGCCTTTTCTTACCAATTACAGTTCTTCCGTCCTCCAATTGTGACAAGATTTGAGCTCCAGAAGGAGGTTTAGGTGGACACCTAAATTCTTGCTCACCGTCAAATGCCTTTGCTTCTTTTCAGAATCTGTGGCTAGTTGGAAAAAACCTACGATGTCCTCTATAGCAAACTTTACAGCTATGTGGCAACCAATGTGAGATAGTATCTTTATTACAATAGGAACATGCTTTGTAGCCTTTAGTACTCCAACCAGATAGATGTGCATATCTTGGAAAATCACTAATTGTCCATAATAAAGAAGCACGCATCTGAAAGAATTCCTTGGTTCCAGCGTCATATGTATGTACACCAGTATCCCATAGTTCTTTCAACTCATCAATCAATGGACGCAAGTACACATATATATTTTCATGTAAAGCTGGTCCAGGAATGAGTAGGGACAACATAAAATATGGTTTCTTCATGCACAATCAAGGAGGTAAATTATATGGAATAATAACAAGAGGCCATGTACTATAAGAAGTACTCATTGTCCCAAAAGGATTAAATCCGTCATTTGCAAGTCCCAATCGAATGTTTCTAGCGTCTACAGCAAATTTTGGATGTATCACATCAAATGTTTTCCATGCAGGTGAATCAACCAGGTGTCTTAACTTGTCATCTTTTTCATATTTTTCTGCATGCCACCTCATTAAGGATGAGGTTTTTGATGACATGAATAACCACATTAGGCGGGGTATAATTGGAAAGTGTTTGAGCACTTTGATAGGTATTCTCTTGGGTTTTTTTGCAAACTCGTCATCATCATTTGGGATTGTAATCAGTTTCCATCTTGATGCTCCACATGTATCACATATGTCTTTATTAGAAGAATCCTTCCAAAACAACATGCAACCATTTGGAAAAACATGAACCTTCACATAATCTAAGCCCAACCCCATAATCGTCTTTTTAGCTCATAAAATTAATTAGATAACTATTCTCCTTCTGGTAGCATCTTCTTAAAGAACGTAATAAACATGGATGATGCTTTCTTACTCAAGCCATTAAGACAAACCAGGTGATAGAATTCTAGGATGTAAGCAAGTTTGCTATATTTCTTACACCATGGATATAATTCTATCTCAGAATCTTTTAAAAAGATATAAAATTTTTCAGTATTGAAATGTTGATCACTAGATGGCTCCACTCCTTCTGTATTTCCATCTTCACTGAAACTCGGAAAAGTATCATGCAACATATCTTGTAAATTTTCAGCATTAAGGAAATCTCCCTGATCAGTAGGAGCATCCATTTGAACATCGGCATCTTCACCATGAAAAGCCCAAGAAATATAGCTTGGTAAGAAGCCATGCCACAGTATATGACTCAATGTAGTCTTTTTGGTGACCTGGTATACATTAGCACACTTTCTACATGGGCATACAATCTTGTCTCCAATCAATGAATGTTCAAAAGCAAAATGCAAAACATTTGATACTCCACATAAGTATTTACTGCTGGTTTGGTCATCCTCTGCTATCCAAGACTTATCCATTCTATAAAAATAGTAAAACATATAACATATGAGTAAGTATGTCATATTAAAATAGACTATACAATATGAGAAAATACTAGTGTAATCATGCAAATGAAGTTCATGTGAGCCTATCCGACTAGGAGGGCATCTAAGCATTTTTTAAAATACTTATAATAAGGATAAAAGAACATAGTTATAATAAGGATAAAAGAACATAGTTATAATAAGGATAAAAGAACATTTATAATGAAATTTATCAGTAATTTGTAACATAATAGGATATGCATATTTCTTTTTGTTGTTTGGTTTCAAATGTGTTGTTAGATATGATGGATTTGTGAATTTGGAACATTCATGGGAACACACACTTCAGTTATAAAAATTCATGTAGCAACTTTCAGTTCCATTCATTAATCTCTTTTTACATCCACACACAGGGGTGTACCCCTAAACAATAACTAAACAAAGGGGTTGGTGTACCCCTAAACATGCACATAATTAAAATAACTATTAATATAGACAAGTCTAGATAGATAGACAACTAAATAATACACCAACATGGTCCCACATCAGTAACTTTGAGGACTTATCATTGTGGCGATCTTCTCCTGAAGTTCAGAAAAGAAAATAGGCAAACCCTTTCAAGGCAGCGGGACCCGATGGTACAGATATACATTTCATCAAGTCGAACTGGAAGTCTGTCAAACATTCCCTTCTCACTTTGATTAGAAGCATGATGAACGAAAATGAGATTCTGAGCACAGTCGCGGATGCCAGCATTGTACTTATACCTAAAGTGAAACACCCTACCAATTGCAGCCAATTCAGACCGATTATGTTAAATAATGTCTGCCTCAAGCTGGCCTCCAATGTCATAGTGGGCAGAATCAAAAGATACATTGCTCAATGGGTATCTCCAGTGCAGGCTAACTTCATTCCGGGCAGGTGCATCTCTGACAATATTTTCGTCGTCCAGGAGATCATACATAATCTCAGGCGCAAATCGAGCGCACCCTATATGTCCATTAAAGTGGACCTATCCAAAGCTTACGACAGAATGTCATGGAAGTTCATCAAGAACACGTTAAATAAGATGACCTGGCCTCCACATATTAAATCGTATATCATGAATTCACTTTTAGCTGGTAATACGAGTATCATTCTCAATGGAGAGTCTCTCCCACCCTTTAAAACTTCCAGAGGTCTCAGACAAGGCGACCCCCTGTCCCCGTATCTGTTTGTTCTGTGCATGGAATGTCTAACGCAGCTAATCAACCAGGCCGTGGAGGCAAAACAATGGACCCCAATCAAGATTTCTCAACAGGGACCCTACATTTCTCACATCAGTTTCGCTGACGATATTGTCATCTTCACTAAAGCATCACTGGAACAGATGACTATCATAAACCAGTGCTTCAATAGGTTCGAGGCAGCATCGGGCCAGAAAATTTCTATTGAAAAGTCTAAAATTTTCTTTGCAAGTTCTGTTAGCAGAGCCACAAGATCAGCTATCTGTAGAACCAGTGGTATCATGGAAACCGACGACCTCGACAAGTATTTGGGTGTACCTCTTCTGCACAAAAAAGTGAGCAAACACACCTATTCATTCCTTGCTAACAACCTGGAAACTAAGGTAAATGGCTGGACGGCTAGGACTCTATCCTTGGCGGGGAGGATTTGCCTTGCCAAATCGGTGTTGACGGCCCTCCCAACCTACGTCATGCAAACCGCCACAATTCCCATGTCCATCTGCAGCAATCTAGATAGAATCATCCGCAAATTTATCTGGGGTGGTTGTCATAAAGAGAATCATGTCTCCCTAGTTTCCTAGAGCAAAGTGTGTACTGCGACGAGCAATGGAGGGCTGGGCATCAAATCTATGGCTGACTAGAACAAGGCGCTCATCTCGAAGAATGGATGGAGGTTTCTGAACTACAAACATTCGCTTTGGGTAGAGGGGATGCAGCACAAATATAAGAACTATAATGAGCACTCTAACAGGAGGGCGACCCCAGTATGGAGAAGCATATATGAGGGGCTTGATTTCATTAAAGATAATTGCATCAAAATGATTAACAATGGGAATACGACTCTGGTTTGGAAGGACCATTGGGTCCCGGGTTTCAAAGACTTGTGGTCTGTCTGTACTCATCCAATTGGTAGTGACATCGCCGACCTTACTGTTGATTGCCTAAGAGACCTCAATGGCAATTGGGACAAGGAGTTTCTGTCAAGCTACCTCCCTACTGCATGTGTTAACCGTATCATGGACCTCCCAGTTCCTGCTATGAGCAAGGGAGAAGACATATGGAGCTGGATGCACAATGATAATGGTGAGTATAATGTATCTTCTGCCTACGACATCATCCGGAATGATAACCAGTACCCCCATAACAAGCTGTGGCAATTAATCTGGAAATTGTAGGTACCAAACAAAATCAGAACCTTCATTTGGTTGGTCGCTCATGAGGCTATTATGACCAATGTCAGACGGAGACAAAGGAAGTTTACGGACTGCACTATCTGCCCTAGGTGTGAAGCCTATGAGGAAGATGCTCTGCATGCTCTTTGGCTATGCCCTAATGCACAAGAAGTTTGGCTCAGACTTAATCTCACTACCCCACCTGATCAGTCCCTTGTTACTATCCTGGAATGGCTCATGCATCACTTGCAAGCAAATGGAGATCACCCGGCACAATTCTCTGTAGCCTACTGGATCATTTGGAAGACTAGAAATAAGATGGTGTTCGATATGGTTCCTGTTGGTACGACTAAACAACTTGTTCAGTTCGACGATCTCTGGAATAAAATCCTTACTGCAAGATACAAGAAGGGGTCAGCTAAAAACAACCACTCAGACGATGACTATGAGAACACAAGCATCCCGGATCATGTCAGAGTTTGCTATGTTGACGCTACTGTTAAAGGAAAGGAGGTTGCTATAGCTGTTGTGTCTCTGGATGAGAATAAGTGCTGGGTTGGCGGATTTGCTAACTTTGCTCATGTTGAGTCTGTGACTGAAGCTGAATTGCGTGCGATCGATTTGGCAGTGAGGACTACACCTACCTCTGATGATATTAATACTTTCATTGTTACTGATAGTGCTAGAGCCTTGGAGGCTATTGAAGGACATCCACGAAAATTCCCTGCGTTTAACAGCTGGATCCGGTCAATTGAAGACAACATCAATAGAAACCCTAAGATACATATTGTGCATCGACTAAGGAAACACACTATCCTGGCTGATAATCTAGCCAAACACCACCTAAAACATTTCAAGGATGGTCGTTCTTATACGAACCCTCCTCTCGACCCTGTGGGTCTATCTATCCCTTTCCCTTTATGTAATGGTAGGAGTCCTACCAAATTTCGCTTTGTAGCTGATAATGTATTAAATATTCGTTTAATGCCTGCTAGAGGAGAGTGGGATGAATAAGAAGAACTCCTGACTTTCCCAAAAAAAAAAAAAGAGAAGTCTGAGATAATCTCAGATGAGTATGTTGTATGAGGAACTAAAAGTGTACTCCTCATAAGATAAGAATAAGAATGAGGGAGATGAACCATGTTCAATAATGTTGCCAGCATAATAAAGATCTTTCCCATAATGAGGAAATGGGAAATGTGATGAGATCACGAGATAATCATATACATGATAGATAATAATAAAGAAAGGGATAATGACATTCAATCATCCTTAAAAATTTTCAATGCTAAAGGCAAGGAACCTAGGATGAGATAAAGAGTAAATGGTTCATGAATAGTTGAAAATACATAAATTAATAAGAGGAATATGAATCCTTGTTTTCTTTCCTTTTAGGGACATGGCAATCAAGTGGGTCTTAGGACACTTGATGTGCATAAGATAAATGTGTTCATGTGATGGATACTTAGAAAAGTATCAGTTACCTTGGACTTTAGTCCCAAGATGAGGACATATGAAACACATAATGTTCCAAGATGAAAGGAAGAGATATATATGATGTGTTTCCAACACATGTGATAGATACCAAGGTGAAAGATTCTGGTATCTGAGAGTTATCAGATGGGTTAGGTTGGCTACCTGGAGTGGTCAATTGTGAAATTAGTCTGATTATAATAATATGAACATCATATGTTAGGGGTTTATGCACTGCATAAACATGATATTAATAAAGAATGTATGATGCTTCTCTGAATAAGAAAAGTGTTATTTGACACAAAGTTGACTCTATAGTCAATGATGAGGGACAGTGGGGCATGTGCCTTGTGTGTTGATTCTATGAGAATCTTGTATGGAAACACTTGGTGCTGATCAAAGTTTTATGGTGTCTCTATATAAGGAGATGATATGTGAATACTAGATAGTATGATGAATAAAATGCATCTGTCTTCCTTTATCTGGATTTCGAGGACAAAATCCTTCTTTGGGGTTTATAATTTGTAATACCCCTGACCTGGGTTATACTTTAACCCTATGTGTTTTGATTAAGAAAGATGATTAAATGTTTAATCTCATCTTGTGAAAGGTAATTAGGGTTCAAGAGGAACTTATATTGCAATTCTAGTCCTTTTTGAACATTGTTGAAATCAATGTTTTGCCTGTTTTGGACTAAAGTGCAAATTACCCAAGTTGAGGGGTTTAAGTGCAAATTGTGCATGATAATATGTTCCTCATGTGTTGAAGCATCATGAGAGTAAAGATGATGCAGAGGTATGGCTTATGGAAGCCTGAATACTAAGAAAGAGCTGATAAAGCAATGTATGTGCATGAAAACCTAGTTTTGGTGTAATGTGCAATTTACCCAAAACCTAGGGTGTAATATGTAAATTACCACCTCAATAAGGTCCCTAATGTTTCTTGGCATCAAGTAGATCAAAGAAAATGAGAGGGGCGCCTCATTTGAATTAAGTTGGAGGAGAGAGAATCTTGATATTAAAATAATCAAGATTTAATCCTAATTGAACCCCTAATTTGATTTAGGGTAAAAAATAAATGTATTAATTGAAGGGCCTTCAACCAAAAACGAGATGGTTTAATTTTCTCAAGTGTGAACACCTTCTTGCCTTTGCTAGGCCACGAAAATATCTCAAGCAAGTGGATAACCCACTCACCATTGTTATAAAGAAAAGTAATATCCACTCAAATTGGGATATTGTTATAATATGATCTAAGGTGCTTAATTTTCTTTTCTTTAAATTGAGGATAATTTAGAGGAATAAGAGGCAAATGGGATATGAGGAGGCGGCACCAATTTTGGAATAAAATGCATTTTTATAAGGCATTTTCTCTCTCATGGAATTTCTTATAAAAGTACCTTTACCAAGCCAAAACAAAGGCTATTTCGGATTCTTTTCTTTCCCCTTACTTGGAAAATGACTAAGGAGCTGTGGAGGAGCAGGAGGACGACCCCAACCTGTTGGTAAGGTCTTTGACCTTCGTTCTCCTTGATTCCATGGTGGAAATAAAAAATAAATCATTGATTTCTTCTTATTTCGATCTCCTCTTCAACCCTAGCCAACTTTTTCACCCAAAAGCTTGGGATGAGCCAGGGGGTTGCAAAAACTTCATCCACCATTGTTGGCGTGAGCTTGGAGCTTTGAAGCTCAATTGGAGGCGGGTTTTATAACTTGAACCCTTAATATTGTTATTGCATTCAATTCCTTATCAAATGTTGATGCTTTCTTCATTTTCGAAATTTATTTTGGTTGATTGATGAAACCACCATGGAAATCACAACAAATTTCGTGGGTTTGTAGCTTGAAGATGATGATGTCATCACAAGCACACACCTCAATTAATATCTTAGGCAAAAAAATTCAAAATTTGGGACCAATCAGTTTCAATGAAATTGGTTAAACGATTTCAACAAATTGATTGAAACCAAACAGTTTCAAACTATTTGGAGTGGTTAACCATTTGCAATGGTTGACCATTTGAGGAAATATGCTGATGTAATTGGATATTGATCCAATGGGTTCAATTGGTTTGATCTTAATGGTTTCAATTGTGAATGATCCCTAAAATGCAAACCCTAATTGTTTATGCAAGCAATAACTCAGTATACTATGTCAAGCATAGTTGTTTGTATTTGATCAGATGGTTGATGTAACCAAATCAAGTGGAGAGAATGATAGAAATGAATTCATACATGAGTATGATTCATATGGTGATTTAGGGTATGATCCTTAGTAAAGATATCAGGAAACCCTAATTGAGAAGGTTAATGAACCCTAACCCTGATTTAGGGAAATTCTGAGTGAAACCCTAATCTAGGGTAATAGTGTAACCCTAATTAAGGGTAATAGTGTAACCCTAATTAAGGGTAATGACTTGGGTAACTCTAATTTAAGGTAATGAAATGCCAAACCCTAATTGGATGAATAATGAATCCCTAATTTATGGGTAATTGAATGAAACCCTAATTGGGATGATTAGTGAAACCCTAATTGAGGGTGATTCCATGAGAAACCCTAATTGAGGATGATTCCATGTGAAAACCTAATTGAGGGCGATGGCATATGAAACCTTAAACCTAACACAGAGTAAAGCTATGTGAAACCCTAAATTTGGTCTATAATGCATGGAATTCTAATCATGGGAAATATGATGATAAATCATAACCCTAATGTCTGGGTAATGATATGAGTAAACCTTAATGATGAAATAATGGGTAATACCCTATAACGATGAAATATCTCAAGTGGTTGACTATAGGCAACCTTATAATAAGCAATGCCTTAACTTGAGATGAGTCCATATCATTTAAGATAGTTGGATAATCCTTGTGTGTGATCTATGCACATCATGGTACAGGTGATAGGTTGGTGGATGAAAGTATTAAGATGTGAGATTCCTTATTATAAGATAAGTTAATAAACTCAAGTAAGATAGAAGTGATGATGGAAGTGATACATTGAGACATTATAGATATCACATTTAGCATTTCAGGGTTGATATACCTTGATGCATCTCAAATCCAATATTTTTGGATAAGATACACAAGGAGAGTATTATGTAAATTGTTACAATGAAATGTAATGAGTTTAACATACTTGATAAGTAAGCTAAAATGAGTATGATGTAATCATACCATGATAAGGATGAGAGATAAACTCATACCTTGTGTTGATGGTCATTTAATGATAAATGATAAGAATATTAAATACTTGGAATGTCGATGGATGCTCCTAGATGTATGGAACAATATATTAGGGTTGGATTGATAAAATGAACATGAAACCCTAATTGATGTGAATAGTAAACCCTAACCCTACTGAGGAAATAGTGGTGTTACTAATATATTACATGAGTTAATATGTCATTGTTGCCTAGTGAGAGGTGACAAGATGTTTAATGGTCTTGTGAGCCATATGGTTAGATGTTACCTAGTAAGAGGTAATAAGATGTTTCATGGGCATGATTGAGCCCTGAATGAGGTGTAATCTTCTTGTGTTGATAAGGGTTGATTCCCTGTGATATTGTGAAAAAGATTTATATCCCGTGATAATGTGATGATTGGTGTAATCTCATGAATGGCAAGTGAATATTACCATGTGATGATGAGATGAGAAATTATGTTTCATATGTTTTATATCTTTTCAGGTTTTGATATTTATATGCTTACTAGAAGTGAATTAGGGTTTGTATGTCCACTTGTTTGATGCAGCCTTAATTCACCCAATTGGCATAATTAATCAAGTGCAAATCTAATCATGTAGTGCCCTGTGCCATAGATCCATCTGAGTGTCAGAACTTGCCAGATGGTGAAACGAGTATTCCTAAGGGAAACTCGGAGTGCATATTGATGAGTATGCGGGGTGCTTGTCATTCTGAATTCAAGTGTTTAGGGAGGATGATTGCGGTCATACCTAGCCCTCAGTTTGAGAAAGACTGCGGTCGTGTCTCAATGATTATATATGTGATGATATTGGAGGACAACTACGGTTGTACCTCAGATGGTAGGGTATGCGTACCCACCTCTTTCACTAGTGTCGTGACCTGTACCAAGGACGGACTAGGCTGTTAGCAGTTTGACCTTTTGTGTCGCTGTGGCGGACCCGTACTGACCGAGGGCGGAGAAGATCTTAGGAGTCTGGCTCTTCCTAGATCTTGTATGGCACTGATTTCGACTTAGCAGTGGTCAGTTGGATTTTGAGTGGTATCCTCGATTTCCTCAGGGCATAATAAAAGATGTAATACAGCCGTATAGAAGATCTATTTAGGGTTATACATGATGCTTCACATTGGATGATAACCCTTGTTTGTTCTCTTTACATAAAATGATGCTTAGTGTACTTATGAGATAGTAATTATACTTATGTTGTGGATATGCATAAGATTGTAAATGTGTACATACAGTAGTGATGCTTATGTTGATATCTATACTCCTACTGTTGATTATAATCATGATGCTAGATATCTCTTGTTGATAGTTATGTTTCATATGCTATCCATGCCTCTATAATTAGAAATACCTGGCAGAGGCTTAATGCCTATAATTAGGGTTGGTTAAAGTCTAATGCCTGGTTGTGTAATCAGGATTGGTATAGTCCAATGCCTAAAACATTTATACCTGATTGATATAGTTTAATGCTTGAATAAGACATGATGATATATATAATCACATGTCTAGCATAAGTGAATATCTGTTTAGCAGATTGGCTAAGGCCAATAAATAGAAACAAGAATGAATCATGGGTGAAACATCAGAATAATGAATAACATGAGCAAAGCTTGAGATGTTGAAAATGTATGGTAGATAAATGTTATACATGTTCTTTCTATTCCTTATAAAGATAATAGATGAATTATTGTTCAATCATAGATAGGTGTAATACTTTAAAAGATGAGAATGATCTAAACTGCTTATCCTCTGCTCAGTTTTATATTAATTAAACTACAATAATGATGTTTCTGGTGGATAGTTATATCTCTCGCTAGGGCAATTTTCAATTGTCTCACCCCCGTGGGAACCAACATTTTTAGGTGGACGAGTGCGAAAGAGACTGCGAATATCTTGAAGAGGAAGAACATCAACAGCTATAGGGACAGCAGTGACAACTAAGGTTGAGTGTACTGTCTATCATGTTTTGTAGATAGAAGTCCTATGTGTCGTCTCTGTACTCTCAGGTCCTCGGAGTTAGTACTTAGTGCTTTTAATGTATCATTTTGAGATTTTGGCTTGATGCATCGAGGTTTTTATGTTGTCTGTGTTTAGCTTTTAACAAGGTAGTTGATGTTGTAACCCTCGAGAAGAGATGGTATAAGATATATACTTATGAACCATGATGTAAATGTAATACATTGGGTCTTGTTGAAAGGGTTTTCCTATGATTGGGTCTCTTTGAATGAGGTTTTAAATTTTTAGTGACTTTCTGTAATCTGCTGCTTAGTGAACGCTTCCGCATTAGTTCATTATGTTTTTGTGAGTTGGATGCTACACTAACGACTTCATCCAAAAACTTCTTTGGAGTGTCATACTCTAGCAGCATGGTCCTAAAACATCTTTGGAGTGTCATACTCTAGAAGCATGGTCCTAGATATTTCCTGTAGTGACTTATTCTTTCTCTCTACAACCAATTTTTTTTGAGGTGTTCGAGGTAATGAAAAGTTATGTTCATACCCAAATTCCTCACAAAACTGTTCAAACAAATCATTTTCAAACTCCCCCCATTGATAACTACAGATAGAGACAATCCAACAATTAGCTCTATTTTCATTTGTTTGCAAAAACACAAGAAAGCATCAATAGTATCGCTTTTTGAAACAAGTAAGAAGGTCCAATTATATCTAGAAAATTCATTGTCAATCACAAGACAATACTTGCTACAACGAAGAGATAGCCTTCACATTGATTCAAATAGATCAATGTGAAGAAGTTATAGAACTCTTTTGGTTCTAAGGACTCCTTTGGATTTGAAGGAGGACTTGGTTTTCTTTCCTTGGGTACAAGGTTGGCATTCCTCATCCTTTTCAAAATCCAATTTAGGAAGTCCCTTAACTGAATCCTTTTTTATCAACTTCATCATTTGATGCATATTTACATGACCAAAGCCTATGGTGCCATAAAGAAATACCATTCAAATTGGCAACAAGACATATACCAACAATAGACTTAATGGGGTCAAGAATAATAATGTAAAGAGTACCATTTCTAGTTCCGTTATATATGCCATTGTAGGAGAGGGAATCTATAAGTAAGCATTCCTAAGAAGTAAATATAACAAGATAACTATTATCAAAAAGTTGACTAACACTTATTAAATTGTGTTGTAGGCCATACACAACAAGAACATTGTTAATACAAAGTGAATGACCTACATAACCCTCACCTATTACCTTACCCTTATTGTTGTCCCCAAATTTCACTGATCCTCCTTTCTTCTTAGTGAATTGATTGAAATGGTTGATTTCACCTGTCATGTGTTTTGAACAACCACTACCAACAATCCATTTTCCTTTTACCTACAAGAAAGGAAGATAATTGGTGCCCAATTTAAACTTTGGGATCTGGGTTAGCTTGGGGACCCACATCATCTTTGGGTTGATCCCCTTTTCCCTATAATGACAACAAGTAGAATAGTGGTCATCACTCTTACAATGAACACAAACCATATGGTTCTTAGAGCTGGAAGACTCTCCATGGAAGATTGGAGGTCCCATGCTCTTCTTCTTACCTTTCATGTACCTTTTAGAGCACCTCATATTCTAAACCACTCGTACCACTATGTTTGGTGGAGTGATCCAAGACATCATTGAGGGACTTCTTCCCTATGAGGAAGGTTTGTAGAGTGGCTCTCAATTTGTGATTATCATTGATAAGAGTGACAACATTAGAAGATAAGTGAGCAATATCATCATTAGCATGCGGCATGTCAGCCTCTAAGTAGAGGGATTTAGTCAAATAAGAATCTCTTTCCAAAAAAATAGAAGTAACTTCATTGCTAGGCAAAACAAGTGTAGAATGTAGATCATAAATTTAGGAAAGCAACCTAGAATTTTCAATTCTAAGAAACAAAATCTCATCAAGCTAAATTCTAATTTTATCCTTAGTAGCATTACAAGCAAGCTTAATGTTATCATTTTAAGTTTCAAGCAAAGCAAGGTTATCTAATAGGGATTGATTTTCTTCCTTCATACTAGTGATGTTCTTAAGGTAGACACCATTCTCAACTTCAACTCCATTGTATTTGAGCTTATGATCAAGAAACTTCCCTTGCAAGGAATCGGTGCTATCAAGACACAAATTTTCATTTTGATCAGGAATCTTAATTTTAGCATATAAATCATCAATGATATTACCCAACCTCTTCTTCTTAGATTTACATTCGGAATAAGAAGAGCAAGTAGCATTGATCATATCACTAAGAGTTTATTTGGATAAGTGATGCAAGATTACCTCACTTACCTCACCAATGTCTTCACTTGTGGAGGCCATTCGTGCAAAATGGTCTTCTCCTTCATCGGATCTTGAGCTACTAGAGGAAAATTCCTACCAAGATGCATGAGTTGCATCCTTCCTCCTTTTCTCCTTCTTATTCTTCTTCTTGTACTTTCCTTCCTTCTTGTAGCCTTCCTTCTTCTTGTACTTGCCTTCCTTCTTGTAGCCGTCCTTCTTCTTGTGGTTTCTCTTGTGGTGGCTCTTCTTGGGCTTTGGGCATTCCTTCTTGTAGTGCCCCTTTTGTCCACATTCATAGCACCTAAAAGTTGAGGATGAGGAAGACTTTCCCTTGAAGTGTTTTCCCTTGGACTAGTTTTCTTCATGATCACTAGGGCCATCATCTTCACTTGAGGAGGGAGGAGAGGACCAACAAGAAAGTTGTTGTTGGAGAATCATAGCCTCCACTTGAGCTTGGAAGGCATTGTCATTCATCTTCTTTGGTTCCTTTTCCTCTTGCTTATCAAGCCTTGGGTCATGAGCTTGAAGATTGCAAATGAGCTTCTCGGTGGCTAAGTCTCCAAGTATTATAACTTTGTCAATTGAAAGGGGCCTAAGTATCTTGGAGTTGATTGTCCCTCTATCCAAGGTGTGTCCCAAGGTTTCAAGTCCATTGATGATGGTGTTAAGCATTGCGTACATATCAACCACTCTTTCCTTCTTGTCTATCTTGAAGTTTTCAAGCAGTTCATTGAGTATGTGGATCTTTGATTCCATGACTTGTTGTGTGCCTTCATAAGTGATGCACAACTTGTTCCAAATCTCATGGGTTGTGTTCCAAGATGAGATATGGTTGAACTTAGAGGGAATAAGGAAAGTATATATTATGTCTATCTCCTTGGAACTGAGTGGTTCCTTCTTGATTGTAGCTTCATCCCAAGTAGCTACATCATCGGTTAGCTCCTTGTATAGAAGAATCACCACCTTCCACATGTCATAGTTGGTCCCTTGAAGGAAGAATTGCATCATCCATTTCCAATAGAAGAAATCGGTGTTGTTGAAGACCAAAGGTATCATGGAGAAGATTCCCTCTAGGTTGGGAGACCCAATTAAGTCATCCATCTTCTCATCTCATGGGAGATGTGTCGGAGAAGATTGTGGCTCTGATACCACTTGTTAGATCAGAGGGCTCTAGAGGAGGGAATGAATAAAGCTTCAAATTTTGCACAAGAATAGTTAGAGCTTCAATTTACCTCAACTAGGCATAATATTAAATAGTTAATTTAATGGAAATCTAAACATGCATATGAAGGATGATAGAAATTGAAGTAAGCAACCGAACAAGGTGTTTTAGAGTGGTTCCACTGTCCAAACTTGGAGAGAGTCAATCCACTACCTAGAGAGGTCAAGCTCTAGGATTTCTTAAGCTTGTCTATTCCTTATATTCATTTATAAGAGTTAAAACAAATGACCTTCCTTTTCTAAGACATGGATATCCAACTTCCCTTTGAGGCCAAGGGAGACAACAACCATACAATCAAGGTCTTACCTATCCAAGTGCTAGTATTCTACCTCACAAAGGTCTTTCCCACTCTTGCAATTTGTTGGATGCCTTCACCAAGGTCCTCCCCTTCTTACAATTAGTCTTCAGCCTTGAAGGCTTTACCCACTCACCTTGTTGGATATTTCTCCTTGATCTCCTCCTTCACTCAGAGAAGCCTTGAGCATCTTCTTCTATGGGTGAAGAAGCCTGCTCCTTCTCCTTCTCTTTGAGAAGCTTACACCAATCAATAACTTTGAAGAAAGGGGTTGGGAAAGGAGAATCTTGTGACCTTTACAAGCATACAATGGGGTATCTCTATCTCACATGACCTATCACACTCATAATGACAAATTGAAGTGTAATCAAGAGAGAGAAAGGGGCTCAAGTGGACTAAAAGAACTCAACTATGGCAAGGACCTTGAATAGAATGAATAGGCAACCTTGGAAT
This sequence comes from Alisma plantago-aquatica, assembly GCA_963693085.1. NCBI lineage: Eukaryota > Viridiplantae > Streptophyta > Magnoliopsida > Alismatales > Alismataceae > Alisma > Alisma plantago-aquatica. Next base: position 820,667,822 of record OY856411.1, on the reverse strand, counting down.
GAACTCCAAGAGGTCTTATTTATAGATGGGGGTGTTCACTAGAGTGTGGGAGAACTTACAAACATTTTCTAGCCATTTATATGGTTGGAATGGATATTTGTTCGAGCTTTGCAACACTTCAATGGTTAGATTCACTTTTTCTGCATTTTCCATACAGTGCATTGGGTCGAGTTTCAATAAAGATAACTCAACCGATCACACTATGAGATAAGACCAATTTAAACCATCAGTTGAATGTCCTAGTGGCAACTCGACCGATTCACTTAAATCAATTTTGGGTAGAGAGGTTGTCGGTTGACATTTGTGGATGGAGAACTCGACCTGACAATATCATTCTCACAATCCATTTAAGATTGGTTGAGTTTGCAACTTGACCGATAAAGTGCATGTAATGAGTTTTCCAAAATGATATTTAAGTGTTAAAACATTCGAATTAAGTGTCTCTAATTTTTTTCTCATCTCAGTTACAAGTCATATCATCAATATAAATGATTACAAAATTAATCTAAGGTGATTTGGAGTGTTTTTTGAGATTTCACATTTGCATTGCTTTTGTCATGAACTAAAACAATCTAGGGCTTGATCGATTTGATCCTTTTCATGTACCTAATGCCTGAAATCAATCTTAATCAAATATATTATATACATATGAATGGAATGGTTAAGTCATTATCAAAATATCAACAATGTGTAACACTTAGGTAAACAAGTTCTAGTTTTTTTGGTGTGGGGTAGTCCTATTCAACTCATGATCTCCTATGATAGAGAACTTTCCTAGACAGTTAGGACCAATGTCTAGCAAAAAGGATAGGTACGATTAAAAGAGATCAAAAAAAAATTTTGATCTTTATTTGTGTAGTCAAATCAAGTCATATAAAGAAGATCACATGATAGTTTTCTTATTCAGTCAGATGATTAGTATATAGTTATAAATGGTTAAAGACAATCACAAGGAGACAACAGTTGAGAAAAATTTATTATTAATAGTTTAGATATACATGATTATTTTTGTGCACCCTAACAATGCTAGAAAACAGATGGTGTTATTACGAAGGATCCTCTGAACACAGACAATGTAGGAAATAAAGAGTGAGATAGTTGATCATCTGGTTTTAGGACGGTCAAAATGGGCTCAAAATATGTTGTAGTGGGAGGGGTATTTATAGGATTGATTTAGGGTTTGACGCTTTGGATAGAAAACTCTGGAAGAGTTGGTTGAAAGAGGCAATGATCCATGAAGGGGAGCCCATATATCCAGGTGATCTTCCACATTTCATGTTTCTTGCAATGGATGGCTACAATCTGGTGAGTAGCCTAGGGAGGATAAAGAATAATTTTCAAAATTTTAATATTTCAAAATAATTCTATAGAAAATCAAATACAAAAGGTAGAAAACATAGATTGTGAATGAAATTTAATAAAATAATGAAGGTGGGAAGAAGGCATCAATTTAGGATCATTAGTCACTATTATCAAGAAGATATGTGTTTTTTCGACAATAAGGTAATTGAATATCTTTTGAAAAAAGAAGAATATTTAATATAAGATAATTGAACTAGGAAATCTAAGAGAAGGCTTACAAAAAGTATAACTAGTGAGAAATTTTGAAAGATGGTGCCTTGAAATGGATAAAAGTGGATGAAAATGAGTGGACTTAATAGACAAAAATGGAAAATATGAAGATAGGTGAAAATAGGATAAGATATCGAGAAAATGTAGAAAAAATATGGAAAAGGTGGAAAGAAGGATTGAAGTCCATCATTAACCAAAGGATGAACATTATCATGTATTTCCACTGAGTGAGAAAAAATGGGATGTCAACAATAGTTAATAGACATAAAAGTTTGATAGATATAAGTTATTGAGAATCATTTAAAAGAACATATACACTTTTCACTTTCAGTCACATAATTATCACTAACATATTTAGAATCCCATGATTGATGAGATATGTATGGACAAACACTCACATAATATTTGATATAATAAGAGATATATTATTTCACCCATGTCCTCCTACCTTTAAGTAGAGTAAATCTCATGATGTTGCGTGCATGTGTTTGGTAATTCATAACCATTCATAATGAGATAAGTTATATATATAAGTATAACTAGTATGTGACATTAGGGTAACGAGGAATTCAATGTTATTTATATAGCATGTGCGGGAATCAATCAACCTCATGCTGGTGGGAATCAAACGGGAGATCTTATTGTTACAATCAACTCCCTTAGCCACTCGAGTGCCAACTTTGGCATAGAATGTTCTATCTTGGTATAACATAGAATATATAGATTTGTAAAAATAAAACTAAGTCGTAAAATGAATATTAGAAGATCATAGAAATCTCAATACTATAAGCCATGCAAATATGGCCTAAGGTTCATCCTTACATTATCCTATACTTAATTACTAATACACAATGTCATATTTTTGTTACTCTAAGTAGTATTGTGTCTCTAGAGAGAACACCTAATTTACAACAAGTAGCTTAAAAAATATAAAACATGTTTTATTACACTATCATTCTCAAAACTACATGTATATAGATGGTTTCAAATATCACTGGTGAACATTTACTTGTGATCAAGAAAATAAGGATATCATTTATTATGAATTCTTCATCACATATTTATAAAAGGATATTGTTGGAAACATCTTATGTATCGACTTCATAAAAAAAAGCCAATAAGATTGCAACATACAAATCATAACAAACAATTTTTGATGTTCTTTAGTACATTAATTATATTCTATTGGTAGTCTTCTTAAAAATTTACGCCCCAATGTCAAAGTTTTCAATGCTCATCCCTTGTCCTCATCTTCTCTTCTTTTATGTGGTAATCTCTTATGTCATTTCTATATATAACACAAAAATCACATTAATAATATATTTAATACATGTAATGCACATTTTCATTAGTTATTATAATATATATTAGTATTATTTATCTTTTCTTTTTTGTAACACTCTTATAGACTACATTTTATTTCTACAAGTTGATCGTGGTTTTTTATACTTCCAAAAATGATAGTTGAATGGCTTATTGATAGCTATAATTAAAATAAGATGATATCTAATTTTAGAAAATGTTTGTTTTATCACTCATGGAGTAGGAACCTAAAAAATTATCATTATTTATGTTCTCAAATAAAGAGAGTTGAACCCAAACTCAACTATGCTGGGAATAACCCTCTTCTAAATACCAAGAAAAGATATACAATGCTTTTAAGTCAAGAAGATAATTTAGTTCTCAATTGTTGGAAATACTGGCTATGCATTTCTTGAAAAATTCCATTGTATCTACTAGTACATTCAGAAATGATATTGATGTGGTTTGCATGTATGTCAACCAATGAAGATGATTTCTTGAATAAATGAAAGAAACAAATACTTTAAACCTCATGGTACATATCCTCAACATTTCTAACACGTGTCTATTGTTGAAAATAAACTAATTAAAAATGTGTAGCATGGTTTTATAACGAAAATGTTTTTATTTATTTTTGTTTGGATTTTTCTTGTGTTTAGTCAATTTAGTAGATGTCGAATAACGAAATCACCTAATTTTGAAGAGTGGTCTATGATTTATTGAATCAACCACTATTCTCAAATGATTCATAGACATTAATGTTATTGTCAATCTCCTCGTCGTACACCTCTCTCAGAGAGTTTGGACATTGTGACAGAGTCCAATCACAGTCTGGTTCTTCGAGTAATATCTTAGCTAGCATATCTTCTAGGTTATTGTATGATCTACTTATGTGTTTATTTGCATTCCCCAAACATCAATTGGACTTAGGTGACATACATGGCCATACCTTTTCCACTATGTCATGTTAGCATGAATCAACTTGCATGCAGTTATTGTGTCGGAATAGACTTGCATATTCTCGAAAACGAGAATTATCGAATACAATATTATTATTCAATTTGATGTTTCTATAAAAAGAACATTGATGAGAACAAACACATTCCAAGTGAGCCATGGAACGATCTCCCTATATAAAAGTTCTCTCTTGTAACTTTTAAAACAACAAAGAAGAAAAATACTAGGTACATATATTCCTTTCCTTTCGTTGTATCTCCGCAAAACATACTCTAGAAAATTGTCCAGTCGCCTACATCGTCAAAGACAGTATCATCTACGCCTACGGATGCACATATTGATGTTTCATTCTAAAATTGTGTCTTTTCATCGGCTACCTGTGGGCCAGCAACCAGGTTCTCTTGAGAGCACCACTAGGTCGTATCCAGATCTGTGTGCGATAAAAATCTGGGAGATTAAATCGTCAAAAAACACATGCACATGGGAGACTAGAGATGTTTTCACAAGAACAATCATTAAGCGTGCCTCCATCGAAAGCTCCTACTTTTCTAATTTGTTATTATATTTACTGCAGTTTTGATTTTAATAATGTTATAAACTTACGCACGTAGTTACAACACACAAATTAATATTGAGGCATATACACATCTATATATTTTTATCATCTGTAAACTCGAATTAACAAATCTATATTACCAACACATATGACTCGGTAACCTTCAATGCTTCTTGGGAAGGTAGTAACACTTATTTTTCTTGTTAAGGGACTCATCTGTTGTTAATAGGAATGGTTTCATCCCAGTTTCATGAATGGTTTCATTCCAGTTTCATGGTTCAGCCCTGCTTCTTCGTAATTGAACAAACTGCTTATATATGTATCATTATAAATTGATCCACAGTGGTAATTAATGTGTGATTACGATCGAGAGGGACATAGCTTGACATAGTTTGTAATAATTGTCAGAAACGGACCAGTGCCTGACTCAATGATAACTTCAAATAGTCAACCGTGTACTGGCTCCCAATATCTGACCTTTCAAATAGATGGTGGTCGAGGCAGTTGCAAGCAAGCAATGCTTCCACAAAGTCCAAATCCATCAAACAGCTACATCATAATATATCATCAACTCTTGGTAGGCAGAGTGAAGAATGATTCAAATCCACTTGCGTCTTACAACTACATCATAATAAAGTTGATGATGTATAACTAAGAAGCCACAAGTTCGATATCCTTGACAACGAGATGAATAAATTGTCAATGTTAGAAAATAAATAAAAAATTACAATATGTTCGGATGGTGTTACCAATTAAAAATATTGTGACAATGGCATTTTGTGAGGCAATTAGCTATGTAAAAAGTTGGGACGAAGAACACTAGCCACAAGTTGCAAAGTCAAGTATCACTATTGAATAGAATGAATATAGGACCAAGTATCGCGCGTATTCATAATGTCCTATCGAAGAGATCATATTATTGGCGGTCGGTGGCGTCACATTGCGATCGAGTTGTGGTGGAGCGTTGAATGGTCCCCGAACGTCGCGCTCGGCGGCTAATAAGTAATAAAATGATTGGTTGGACGTGCAGATGCATTTTAAAACGGCGTTGATGAAGCTAGCGTATTAATATAAAACTCAGAGTCAAGTGGCTGGAGGACGTCCCACATCGATTCAATTAGTTCTATCTCCTGAGACCTTGCTTCGTTCACAACTTTGACCCCGACAATAGTGACTCGAGAATTCCATCCCCGGATGCACTTCAAGGTTTGTCACTGGCACCGACTTGACAAGGCTGATCGTGACCGCGAAAATCATGCCGCCGGAAGACCACAAAATGTCCTGGCGGTGCACTTGTCGGTGCGGTGAAATGAGGATGGTATTCAAAGAAACAGTATTGTCATATTATTAGCCTGCATTTGGTTCCGGAGATAAGGTGGATTTCGGTTTGTCTTATTATGTCACGTCTACACGATTCAGTCCGATTTGTCAAATGTCTGTTTGATTCAAAATCCTAAAATGGTCCCGTTTTGGGTTCCGTTATCTTGATATCTGGATTGGCTCAGTCATGCTAGCAGAGAGATTTCGTAACCCAATACTGAATTGGCTCTGTCTTTTTTTGTATTTTGTTTTATCAGCCAGACTGAAAAATACAAGTTACGATACCAGTCCAATTTAATGATGATATTAGTTTGCCAAACAGAAATAAGATTTACTACAGTTCGGATAATCTCGATGACTGGATATATCCGGTCTACCTCAGTCCGGATTTCGTAATCCATATCTTGAACCAAACGGAGGCTTAGTCTTTATTTGGTTTGAGGTCCAGATTACAAAATCCAGACAGGATTAGTCGATAAATCTAAATTATTTTATTTGGATTCAATTCTGTTTTTATTTGGCAACTCAATAGACTGGCCTCCTAACTTATGTTTTTCAGTATGACATATAAACAAGATAACATAAAAGACAAAGTCAAATCCGGACTATTCCAAAATTCTGCTGATAGTTGGACGTCTGATTTTTGTAAAATAAAATAAGACTAGAACCGGATTTGATTAGTCGGGATTAACGTCTATGTGGGACAAAAAAGACAACCCAGAATTCGGATCACATCCTGAACCAAACAGACACTACGTGACGTTGGAGTCAGTCACACTTTTCCCTACCAAGTACCACATAGATGTCACAGTAATTTATGACTCACAATAGCATCACGGCTCTATCGATAAGTCACGCCGGCGGGGACCAAACGATAAACCTTTCGCTGTACGTCGTTCAACTCTCGAATTCGTCAATTTGTGTCGTCGACGGTTTTCTGTGAGATTGAACAAATGGATTATGTGGAAAGTCAATACAACTATTGAAACCGCTCAACAGGAAAAGGAGATGGAGAAGTTGTCTGGAAACAATCAAGAATTGATATTTACTAACTATATAGAGCGAAAAAAAAGGGACACTGCCGAACTTTTCTATCAGAAAAAAGAGAAAGCAACTTCATGTGAAGCCAACGTTGGAAAATCGGATCAAACAAATACGTGGCACAGGAATTTATAGCCGCGATGTGACAAAGAGACGCAAGGAAATGATGGCATAATTCATAACAGCATTAACATGAAAATTGGCATACAAACGCATTTCAGTTAAAGCTACAAAGTTTGTACCATGAATTAGTAGTACCAGAACTGCCTTAAGTCCTATAATTGGCTGTGTAGATTTTCAGTAAAGATAATCAAAATATAGCTTATGTGGGGGGAGACAACTTGACAACAGGCCTCGGAAAATACCACATTTAATTGGTTGTTCTACGAATAATATAGAATATATCTTATACTACAATTTTCCAAGGGACCTCGACGGGTCGCTCAATGAGAACTTCAAAAGAGATGCAAATATGAATGAGTTGAGGGTTTTATGACTCAGTTAACAGGATTAGGGATCCAAGTCATAAAATTTCCAATTTAAAATAGGGAAGAAGTACATATCTTTCACCAAATCATAAGAAGTCCAAGGTCAATACTCTAGGTCCAAACTAGTACCTCCCTTCGCCTAATAATTAATTAGATACCACAATGGTCACTTGTATGCATCACTAAAACCCTAGAAAAATACTTTTTTCCCCAAGGAATTAATTTATATGAGGTATATTGGTTGTGTTTTATGAATATCATCATAGAAATTATTTACTACTCATGTTAGAATGATGTATTTTCATATATAGTTTCTTACATTACACATAACCACGCTTTAATATTTTAGAACATTGTAATGTGAGTTTAATGATTATAAATTAATATAACATGTTATTATTGAACCGTAATTCTATGAATAGAACATAGGATTTAATTGATTATAATATCATGTACGTATTTATCACTCATCTTAAATTAAACCTAGTCATATTCCTAAGAGTTAATAGCACGTATTTCACTGATGAATGCTTTTACATCCCACATCTGTTGTATGTTTTAGATCAAATATACTAGTGTTGCATCGCTAATTCCCCATTTTCTGCATGAACTTTTTTAAATTTCTTTTGTTTATAAAATTTGTTTTTTTATGGAATTTTTTGCTCTTTTATGGGGAAATACACTCTTCTAATCCTAGTGAATCGTTCATGAACATTCCCCATCTAATATTTCATGTTTGGAAAGATTGAAAAGCTCAAAGACTCGATCAGAACTAATCAAGGAAGTCAGTCAGGCAACTGACATCACTAGTTGACTAGTTGACCGAGCACAAAAGGAGTCCCAAGAAAAATGTGAATCGCTCGACTCTCCCAATGAACCGTCCAACTCAAGTTTGGGATATTGGTTATAAAGAGTTAAAGACATTCTTGTAAGCTACAAATCAAACAACTAGTCATCCTAGTCACCTAATCCAACTACAATATTCTTTCACTAAGCCAAGGCTAGTGGACCGACTGCCTCAGCAGATCAACTCATTCATAAATCTTTAGAGACCCTTACTAGTCACTAGCCGACCGGGTGTCTATACATGTCGGTCAACCTACACCATAGCCAAGAGCAAGCATCTAGAAGTGAGTTTATCAATGCATGCGACGAGTTGGACGGATGGAATTTCAGCACGTGCCCACTTGAAAGCGTTTCACCTGACCCAATGATGCTAGTTTGGATATTGGTGTTGTAGATGTAGATTTGGAAAGGTATTGTCATTTAAAACCAAAATTAAATTTGGTGGGTCCAGGGGCACCCATATAAAAGAAAAGAGTACCCTAAAATTGACAAGGGGATCAATTACTCTTTGTTCTAATTCATTTTTCATATCAAGGAGCAAAGAAGAGAGAAGAATGTCATATTCTATGTGCCAATCACAAGACTTACTGCTTAAGCAAAGATCTACTATTTGAGACCATTGGTGGCATGTTTCTCTATCTTCTATAAAAAAATTCTCTCTTCTCTTCGACATGGGAGAGTAGCTCCCTCACTGGGGCATGACGAGTGATAGCATCACATGTATTCATTTTGGCTATTATCAAAAATTTCAATTGAATGTTATACATGCTTTTCAATCATTTTATTCTTGTTCTTGGACTTGATCAATCAATTTACATGTCTAATACAATCCTAGATCTACATATCACAAAATCTTGGATCTGATTATCAACTAGATGTGTTGAATTCTAGATGATATCTCAAAACGGGTTCTCTAGGATGATTAGTTGATGTTCTATGGTTAAGGAAACCTTGAGCCCATGGGAAGATTCATATGTAATTCATATTATGAAAGGATGAAAAAACACATGATCCTAATCTAAATAGGTTTTAGTGATGACAATGAGATTGATTATGTAGGTGTGAAGGGGGTATCCATAATCCCATGGTGTTTTTTAATCTTGATTCAATCTGTTGGTATGTATGCCCTGAGAGCCAATCATGGGATGATTGGTGGGATACATTAAGATTGATTTGATAAACATCAAAGGCAAGCTTCTAATTCTTTCTGGTTTAGTCATATGAGATAGTGATAGAACATATTGAATGTCTAGAGAATGACAATACTCAATGTTGTATGCTTTCAGGTTGAGGACCTGAACGATGAGATCATACGGATGCTAAGAGTTTGTACATTCTTGTTATGTCCCTAGTCGGATGTCATTGTGGAAGGTAGATAGACAACAATGACACATAAGACTAGATTGTAGTGTTGGTTGATGATAGAATCTCATTAGTCATGATATAGAGATATCAAACCAAACACATAGGTACTTGTTAGAGAACAAGTGTATCAGACAGACCCACCGTGAGTTTGACACATGGAACCATGACATGGTAGTCACAGTCAGTACTCATAGTGATGGTGGTGAATGTGATTCTTTGACCTGAAATCACTACACTCAACACATGTCAGTGGGCAAACTTTGACATCATCAAACGCAGTCCTGAAACATGGGTTGTTATAAAGGTGATGATTGGGTGGCTTTAACACATGGGGCTTTTGAGGGGTGAGTGATAGATATGGGATTTGTACCTCCTGAGGGAGTTTGATATCCAAGGCCACTTGATGAGTAGGATTGACATAGGCGTGCGCACACATGTGTGAATCCATATGTGATATTGATGTCATACATATCTCGTTCAATCTACTCTGAGATCAGGAAAGTGAATGAACGTTGACAGGATGACTGTTCCATGCCTCGAGTTCATTCGGGATATCAGTGACAAAGGAATTATACATTCGCTGTAACACCATTCACGGATTGTAGGATTGAAAGTTGTTCTCCAAATTTCTACTTTCACTTGGGTAGCACTGATGTGTGACTAGGCACCACTCTTTGCTTGTGAAGTCATAAGTGTTATAGACTTTCACTGCCAACGTGAAATGGACCTGTAGGGTCACACACAAAGGATTTAACCTGGAAGAGGAGTTTTGTCCACAAGCAATGTTTAGATTGATTACTGAAGGAGTTTAGTAGTTCAATTATACACTCAATCAATTGATGGCTCAATCTCATAATGTTCAAGATGTTGTACACATCGATTGGAGTATCAGATTGATTGAAATCGTAGTTGACTAATTCTGCACAACCTGCACTCCCAACCAATCGGTTCATGAGATGAACTGGTCGGTTGAGCTTGGTGCACCGGTTGACTCAAGTGTTGAGCCGATCGGCTCAAGATCAGGGTGAACCGATTGCTTCAAGTGTTGAAACGATCGATTCAACTGGTGCAACCGAGCAAGTTGGGAAAGTAAGATTGGTGAGAATTTTCCTTTCGTTTCAATTGCCCAACTTGATTGGGAAATATGATTGGTATTCGATACCAATTAGAAGTAAAAGAAGGAAAGTCAATCAGGAACTGACCTGGACCACCAACTGACCGGTTCACTTATGAACCGACCAGTTGAGGTATCCCAACGGATCGGTTGAGATGTCAACCGACCGGTTCAGGTCCCCAACTGACCATTTTAGATGTGAAACAATCGGTTCAGGTTGCGAGTTGGTTGCTTTTGTGGAAAATCTCGAACCCTTCTACTCTTGCTTTTAATCCCGCATTTCCCGGGATGGAGAACCCTGTCCCATGACCCTCCTATATATAGGAGTATTTGGGGCTTCTCAAAGAACAACTTAGTGCAACCAATTGCTCTACAAAGTTGCCGTTCTCTGGTTTTGGTAACCGAGAGAGCCCGAGCAAGTGCTACCCACAAAGGGAGGCGCACCAAGGGAAGGACAACTGCAGTTGCAACTGGAGGCAGGAGAGTGTGTTGGCTACTAGTACGTCAACAGAAGGGTGCGACTCGTTCCAACTCGTTGTGGGATAAGGAGTGTGGAGTTCTAGGTGGTCCGTGTGGACTACTTCAGAGGCGGGAGGTTTCTGCCGCTCAGGAGGACAACTGTCATTCGACAGTCTGGTGAGACTAGGAGTCGTCAGTCCCGGTGCGACCAGGAGCTGCACAGACACCGTCGAAGACCAGAGTTGAAGAACGCGCAAAGCGCGAGGTATTGTCGCCGAGCAAGCCTCGGGACAAGGTATGATTCCACAAACCATCCTTTCCTATTATATAGACGTTGATGCGTTTCCTTGTTCTGGGTTTGGGGGAGTGAAATGTTTGTTTTCGCTGCCTTCTCTGCCTCCCCTAAAACCCAACAGTGGTATCATAGCTACATCAACTGCTCTATATTTTTGGAATATCGATAGGATCGATTTTGGTTTTTCGACTTTATTTATTGCATACGATGCGAATAAAATTGGCTTTATGGATGTCCAATCCTAAATTCACAAATCCCAATTACATATATGATATGTATTATTAATGCACTCGATACGCGTCGCCCTTCAACGAGTTTTGTGGTGGATGTGTAGCATGATTATGGCATATAAACCCCTATATCTGTGTGTGGTTGTATGTGGTTGCTTGCATCTCGGTCTGCACACCGATCTTCCCTCTCCTATTCCTGATGTAACTCGAAATAATTTGAGAATTCTTTTCCTACCTTTGCTCCCACTGAATGTAACTCGGGGTTTCACAATTAAATTGTAAATAGGATAGATTTTATTTCCTGTTATGTCATAGAATGGAGGCCATCCTGACGACAGCTGAAACGATCGGTTCAAGGCATGAACTGATCGGTTGACGTTCCAGACGATCAGTTCAAGGAGTGATCTGATCAGTTGGTGACCGGTTCGAGCAGCGAGACAAGCGGGTGGCGGCCATGAAGAGATGCACGACAACCAGGTGAACCGATCGGTTGGAGGAGCCAACCGATCAGCTGGTGGCACCCAGACGAATGGGCCAGAATGAGCAATTCATTCATGGGATGAGTTGATCTACTCGAAAGGCAAAGCACAGAGTTCATCTTGAGAAGGTTGCATGTGATGTAGACCTAGATGACCGTGATTCCTCTTGGCTCGAGGAATCACATTAGGATGGCCATAATCATCACTTTTATCGTTTTTCATGTTTTCTGTGGGATATAGCATGTATATGATATGTACTATGTATTGTGGTGATTGGATATGTATATGTATATAAAACCAAATCTGTCATTAACTATTAAGATTTTGATGCCTTCCAAATGTGACACACGTGAAAAACTTGATCGACCAAGTGTGGGCACGCCCAAGCATGGTGCACCGTCTATCTCGTGGAAGCGTGAAGGATGAATGTGTGGGTCTGCCCAAGCAGGGTGCATATTCATCGAGTTTGCTTTGGGTTGGACTTAACAAGGTGACCTAGATAGGATCTAGCGCCTTGAGGAATGGAGATGATCATGGCAAGGAGTTTCATATGACATCTTATCAAGAGTTGCATATGATGCAATTGGCAAGAGTTTCCTACCTGAGAGATCTAAGTTGTGGGTGACAACCCTAGCTAGTCCATGGCTTAGAGGATTTCAGGATCTTGCCCACTAGAAGGTTGTACGTTGCAATATTCCAAATTGATGGTGAGGGCTATCAATTTGAATTAAAATAGTGGGAGCGATAATTTATCAAAAGCCTAATTATATCTTCAAACTTTCAAATCAATCAAATAAGTCAAAAATTAGTTTTGGGCTAAAATTGCGTATTTTCCTTTTGTAGTACAAATGGCAACAAACAACAATCACTTTTCTCTACGATCGGTCCTTGACAAGGACAAGCTAAATGGGACAAACTTCCACGACTGGTATCGGACATTGAGAATTGTTCTCACTCAAGAGCGTAAGCTCTATGTCCTGGATACTCCAATTCCAGAGGAACCCGCTCCTAATGCACCAAAGACAGAAAGGGATGCTTACAAGAAGCATTCTGATGATGCCATTGATGCAAAGTGCTTGATGTTATGTTCTATGAACCATGAGTTGTAGAGGCAGCATGAGAACATGGGTGTCATTGAGATGATTCAACATCTCAGGAACATGTATGAAGATCAGGCACGGTAAGAGAGATACAATGTCTCAAGGGTAATGTTCAAGTGTGTCATGACAGAAGGAGATCCAGTTGGTCCTCTTACACTCAGGATGATTGGGTATGTGGAGAACTTGCAGAGATTGGGATTTCCACTGAGCCAAGAGTTGGCTATTGACGTGATACTGCAATCATTGCCAAAATCTTACAGTCAGTTTGTGATGAACTACAACATGAACAACTTTGATAGGCCACTGTCAGAGTTGTTGGGCATGGTGAGGACAGCCGAGATACAGATGAAGAAGGACAAGCCTAAGTCCGTGATGGTGATCAAGAGCAAGAAAGAAAAGTCCAAGCGCAAGGGCAAGGGCAAAGTTAAGAAAGATTCTGATGCTAGCCAGGAGCCCAAGTCGTCTTCAGCTCTCAAGGCCAAAGGAGGCGTGACCAAGAAAGGAAATTGCCACCATTGTCAAAAGCCAGGACATTGGAAAATGAATTGTCCTATCTATCTGGAAGAACAAAAGAAGAAGGAGACAACTAAAGTCTCCACTTGAAGGTGTCATGAAAATAAACTTGTAACACTTTTTGAGGTATATGATACCAAGATGTAAAGTGTAAAGCACTCATAAATGGGGCAAGTGTTGCCGCCATAGATAGGAGTACTTTAGTTTATTTTCAGCCTAAAAGGCATGTAATACAATTATGAACTGCTATTTCATATTTGCCAATAGATAGAAACACTTTATTTTTTTTTCATATTGTATGACAATTATTGCAATCAATAAAGAAATGTTTCAATTTATAAAGATGTGATCTTTGTGGCAATGCTTTGTTTATCTTGTGGTATTTGATATGCATAAGATAAAATGATACCTAAAAGTTATAGATAACTCAAACAATCAAATTAGCATCAATCATGAGAAATTCATTTCTAGTTTCCATATGATGGATAAATCTAGACTCTTTTGGTTAGAGAACCAGTAAGAGAAATGAATATCTTGGAAATGATTAATCAATCTTCACTAAAGGAAGTGGGAGAATGATTATCCTATTAGGTATGATACATGTGATGTATTTACATACCTATTGGAACAAATGCTAATACTTCAAATGGTGTTTAGAGAAATGCCAATATGAATATCTTGAAGTGTTCAAGACTATCATAGATGAAGTGCAAATTTGGTAAAGTGTTAATTCTTGATGAGATCAATGAATGAAATACTTGGACCAAATGTTTGAGATCCTTATGAGTGATTATGATAGTGTATCATAGTGAACTCATGATTAAGAAGGAATCATACTCAAAGGAGTTGGAGAATGATAATCAAATAACTGAATTCTTCTTAATAAAAGAATACCCCACACTAATAAAGGACATTAAGAATCACAAGGAGTTGTGAGTTCTTATATCCTTAATAGATACACCTCAATTATCTATATGATGTGTTGTTCATGAGATGAATCAACTATCTAGATGAATACAAGGAACCAAATTTTGAGTTATGGTTTGTGGCCATTACATCCTAAATGACTTCCATGTGAACCATAAGGTACGACCTTGATGGTAGCACCCATTGGATGGAAATCCATAAGTGCAAATGAGTCTTAAGTGTTAAGACACATGGATAACATTTTGAGAAGGATGATGCTTGTTTATTGCAACTTAATGTCTAAGACATTTGGCATATGGATACTAACACTGCATTCCTATGAGGAATAAAACAAGGATGTGTACGTGACACAACCTATAAGGTTTATGAATCCACCAATGCAAATGAAGTCTATAAGTTACAATGGACTAATCAATGTGATTGATTGAGTACAAGCAACTCAGAATTGGATCTTTACTTTGATGATATAGTCAAAGGGTTTGACTAATATGTCAAAGATAAAGAAGGGATCTGTGATTTAGTGGGAGTGTGTTCACATTCCACATGTTGATGTGAAATGGAAATGTTCTAGAATGGAAATCCAAAAGTGGAAATTATCTTTAAGGAAGATAGAGATGTTTCCTATGTGATAGGAATAGAGATCTATAGAGATAGTTCTCTAAAATCTCTTGACTTGAAAAGAGAGAGCATACATTGGCAATCTGTACTTAAGGGTTCAGTATGCACAAATTATGTGGGAGAAAACTTATCCATGTTACATGGAGTTAGTATCCCAAGGCCAAGTGTCCAATTATTATGAAGAATGGGAACACTAAGAATAGATATGGATCTATCATATATGTAATCATCCCATTATCTTGCATGTATGGACATGGCAAGAATAAAATGCATTCATCATCTTGTATGTAGGACATGACAATATGATGTGCTCATCCTGATAACTCATATGTGAGACATGACGAGTGGATGTTTGTCTACTTCCAGTAAGGGTTACTGGAATACCATGAGAACTTGATAAGTACTTGGGAAGTACTAGTTCTATGGAGATAAGGAAGAGTTCGATGTAAAGAGTTACATTGATGTGAACTTCTAAAGGGACAGAAAATTAATCGCAATATATATATATATATATATATATATATATATATATATATATATATATATATATATGATATATAAAAGTGAAAGTTTGTTGATAATTGGAAATGTTCCAATAAAACCATTTAAAAGGAAATTCCGAGTATCTATGTGTTAGAGAACAACAGTGGATACTATATGGATCTGGAAGTTCTTGAGATGAACTTATAGATATTCCACTCATTGATGACAAGTCTGGAATCCTTGATCATGCAATGTGGCTACAGGTTAGAAAAGGAATACAAGATCGCATATTACAACAACTCCATCTCATAAGTATGACGTACAACGAAGAGATGAGAGACATGCAATTTATACTGACTTTGGCAAAGTGTTGCCATTACTCACTATGTTGGCACTAGAGCACAGTAACATGTGGGACATGCTTGAAGATCACTATGAATATGATTCAAGGGTGATTGGCTCGCAGTGCAAGTGGGAGTCTGTTGGTATGTATGCCCTGAGAGCCAAACATGGGATGATTGGTGGGATACATTAAGATTGATTTGATAAACATCAAAGGCAAGCTCCCAATTCTTTCTAGTTCAGTCATATGAGATAGTGATAGAATAGATTGAATGTATAGAGAATGACAGTACTCAATGACGTATGCTTTCAGGTTGAGGACCTGAACGATGAGATCATACGGATGATAAGAGTTTGTACATTCTTGTTATGTCCCTAGTCGGATGTCATTGTGGAAGGTAGATAGACAGCAATGACACACAAGACTAGATTGTAGTGTTGGTTGATGACAGAATCTCATTAGTCATGATATAGAGATATAGAACCAAACACATAGGTACTTGTTAGAGAACAAGTGTACCAGACAGACCCACCGTGAGTTTGACACATGGAACCATGACATGGTAGTCACAGTCAGTACTCACAGTGATGGTGGTGAATGTGATTCTTTGACCTGAAATCACTACACTCAACACATGTCATTGGGCACACTTTGACATCATCAAATGCAGTCCTGAAACATGGGTTGTTATAAAGGTGATGATTGGGTGGCTTTGACACATGGGGCTTTTGAGGGGTGAGTGATAGATATGGGATTTGTCCCTCCTGAGGGAGTTTGATATCCAAGGCCACTTGATGAGTAGGATTGAGATAGGTGTGCACACGCATGTGTGAATCAGCATGTGATATTGATGTCATACATATCTCGTTCAATCTACTCTGAGATCAAGAAAGTGAATGAACATTGACAGGATGACTGTTCCATGCCTCGAGTTCATTCGGGATATCAGTGAAAAAGTAATTATACATTCGCTGTAACACCATTCACGGATTGTAGGATTGAAAGTTGTTCTCCAACTTTCTACTTTCACTTGGGTAGCACTGATGTGTGACTAGGCACCGCTCTTTGCTTGTGAAGTCATAAGTGTTATGGACTTTCACTGCCAATGTGAAATGGACCTGCAGGGTCACACACAAAGTATTTAACTTGGAAGAGGAGTTTTGTCCACAAACAATGTTTAGATTGATTACTAAAGGAGTTTAGTAGTTCAATTAAACACTCAATCAATTGATGGCTCAATCTGATAATGTTCAAGGTGTTGTACACATTGATTGGAGTATCAGATTGATTGAAATTGCAATTGACTGATTTTGCACAACCTGCACTCCCAACCGATCGGTTCATGAGATGAACCGGTCGGTTGAGCTTGGTGAACCGGTCGGCTCAAGTGTTGAGCCGATCGGCTCAAGATCAGGGTGAACCGATTGCTTCAAGTGTTGAAATGATCGATTCAACTGGTGCAACCAAGCAAGTTGGGAAAGTAAGATTGGTGAGAATTTTCCTTTCGTTTCAATTGCCCAATTTGATTGGGAAATAGGATTGGTATTCGATACCAATTAGAAACAAAAGAAGGAAAGTCAATCGGGAACCGACCTGGACCACCAACTGACCGGTTCACTTGTGAACCGACCGGTTGAGGTGTCCCAACCGATCGGTTGAGATGTCAACCGACCGGTTCAGGTCCCCAACTGACTGATTCAGTTGTGAAACGATCGGTTCAGGTTGCGAGTTGGTTGCTTTTGTGGAAAATCTCGACATGGGGTATCGGTCAACATGAATCAAAGATACTTTGCATGATACCCATATCGGTCGATACACCTGCTCAGTGAGGAAAACTTGAGACCGTTAAACTTTTAACAAGAAAGAAATCGCATCGGCCGACACGGTCTGTCGGGCAGCAAGCCTGTCGGGCTATACCTTGTTGTGATCGGAGCTTGTCGGGCGACACAAGAGGTTCAACAGTCTCGCGCGACACGGGAGCCAAAGAACAGGATTCTCTCGCTCGACACAGGAAAGTAAAAGCAACAAAGCAAGGAACCCGACACGGTAAATCTCATTTTCCTTTTACAGTAAGTAAATAGTTAAACCCGAGAGGCGCGTCGACCGATTGATTCAAAACATAAGTCGGCAGCCCAACCGTCGGCGGGACTATTGCGCTTCACAAACCCCACCGCCTGATAAGCATGCACTCAAGGTGCTGGTTGAGTTGCCTCCTATGATATCGTGAAGACAAAACTGTTTAAGCTGCGGCTGATGAGTAAAACATCATTGGCCTAGGACTAAGCTCCTGGCCTCAGATGGTATTACCCATCCCGGAAAGTAAAACTAAGGCGGTGGCCCATAAAACAAAAGAGTTAGTGCATGTGGCACATACACTGTCTCGGGCCTTATTACATACCAAATGTTTGTAGTGTTCGTCTTGCAGGAAAGTAAAATGCAGTCCTATTCTAAGAAAGAAAACAAAGCTCGGGTTGCCTCCCGAGAAGTGCTTCGTTTTTCGTCTTCATCTGGACGTCTTTGGCCTTCTCTTCACCTTCTGCCTCTTCGGTCACTGCCCTGTTCTCTTTGCTGGTTCGGTATTTGATGGAATCTTTCCTGACGAGTTCTTCACAACTTTGGCAAGTTGAGCTAGCTGCTGGTCAATCTGGCGTTGATGCGTCTGCATGTCTGCCAGATGAGCCTGCAACGAGTTCAAAACATCGGAATTTGATAGAGCGCTCTGGGCTAGCTGATTGTTGATCGTATCTTGTTTCTTTACAAAATCGAAGAACTGCCCTACTACATTTGCTTGGCTAGCAGCCTGGTTCTGACCTCCTTCCTTGGAAGTTCCCTGGTTTTTACCCTGTCCTTGGAATTTACCTTTATTCTGCGGGAAAGGGGCATTCCTGGCATATTGACCTGCTCCTCCCCTCTTTTCAAAAGCTTGGGTAGGCTTAGTCGAGTTATGCAGCTGATGAGAGTTCTCCGCCTCATCCTTGTTTCCATAGTTGAAGCCTGGGTGGTCGGGTCTTCTAAAGTTTACAAAAGAAACATTTTCAATCTCTTCTGTCTCGGACTCTGTATCGCTGGTTGCCTCTGGCCGGGTGTAGACACAATTATCCACCCCGTGACCACCTTCTCCGCAGGTTACACATTTCATCACTCTTTCTACATGTTTCTTTCCTTTACCTCCAGCCTCTCTCAACTGTTTCACATCTGTGGAAATCCTTTGAATCTGTGAGGTGATTGCCTCCAACGCCTTTGATTCAATCGAGGACCCTTCTCCAACCTTCTTTATTGGCCCTCTATAAGACCGATCGAAATCACCATCGGCCATCAACTCAGCCATATTCTTGATGATCAGCTCTGACTTCTTGGCCTTCTTTCCCAGGAAATCATTGCCTGCTGCTGCGTTCAGTGATACCCTATTTTCGGGGGTCAAACCATTGTAGAAGGTGGTTATGAGGAAACCCCTCTTGTAGTTGTGATGGGGGCAATCCCGGAGGTACTCCTGGAATCGCTCCCAGGCATCATGCAGGCTTTCACTCGGCTTTTGCGTGAAAGAAGTTATCTTCTGCCGATTCCGGACTGTCCTTTCTGTGGGGTAGAACTTGTTCACAAAGGCATTGGCTAACGCCCTCCACCCGTTCCAGGATTGGTGGGGTACCCCAAGGTACCAGGACAACGCCTTGTCTTCTAGTGAAAAGATGAACCCCTTACAGTATATCACTTCTTGGGGGATCCCTCTCATCTTGATGGTATCACATATATTCTTAAATGCATCAAGATGATGATACAAATTATCATACTTGGAGTTCCCTCTAAAACATTTATTATGAATCATGGATATCATGGATGGCTTGAGCTCGAAATTGGTTGCATTAAAACGTGGGACTACGACCGGGCATCTGGAGTGGTTAGCCTTCGAGGACGCCAACTCCCTGAGCGTCTTCTCCTCTTCCTCAGAGTCTTCGCTGTCACTATCCTCCTAGTGCCGTTCCTACTCGTGGTTTCTTCTGTTTCTCCGGTGGCGACGTCTATTACGGCGGTGATCCGTCTCGGTGATCCGTCTCAGATTGGTCCCTTTCTGGATCTTCTGACTGGTCATTTCCGTCGTATCGATCATCGTCGTCAGGAGGAGGCGAGTTTTGCCTAGCCTGCCTTGGGCGCTCGCCTTCGGACTGGGGTGGCTCAACTCGGGGAGGCATGGCAGCTGGAGTAGATGCTCAGATGAATTGAGGTACCTACATTATTGTTACAAAGAAAATCGAGTTTCGAAAATTAAATTTTTATTTTAAAGCAAAGTATAATTCTACGAAAAGAAAGAAAAGGAAAAAGAGTGTTGTCAAGCTCATCTCCAAGCTTGAGGCACAGGAGTGTAGTTAGTGTATTTAGGTTCATCTTATAGTACCGCTATTGCCTTGTCCCCGGCAACGACGCGAGAAAGTTGACCGGCCTAAATCACGCGTCCAAAAGTGGAGGTGGATTCGAGGTAGTCGATCTCTCACATTTATAAACCCGAATCCTTCTAGACCCTCGCAACTTTGTTTACGGGGTCGAAGTAGTCATACGGGGTCGAATACAGGGACAAGGGGGTAGTGTTGAGAACCATGAATCGACACGCTACACTCCGGCAGGTATAAAGACATAAAAGTTCCCAAACGGGAACAACAAGATGTCATGAAATAAAACAACAAAACTATCTCCAAATGGAGCTACTAGAGAGATTTAAGGTTTTAGTCATTTAGCAGTTTTTAGGGGTTTTCATGCAACAGAAGCAGAAAGATAAAGACTAGAGCTCAGGCAAGGTTTGGAGGATAAGACTGTAGTAAAACAAGCGGTAGCGGTAACACCCTGCACCCCTCCTCTCAGAGCGGGTACCTCTAAACTCTACATCAACACCCCTCTCGAGGTTGCTGGGCTTCAGTTAGAGTGGAAAGTTACAGAAAACAGCTCCGTTCCAGGCACTCTCGTACTCCAGAATCGGATCAAACGCTAGAGCCGCAACACAACTCTCGAAGTTGTTGCGACGGGAAAACGGTTCGGTAGCTAATTGAAACGCGATCCAAATCATGCAAGCTAGAGTTCAGATATTAAACAGAGCAGTCATCCAACATTGTACACCAAGCATAAAGCAACAAGTAATTGAATCTTTCCATTTCCATAAACATTTAAAGGTATTAATTCATTACATAAACAAATAATTAAATAACAAAATTAAAATATAGGTGTCGCCTCCTTGATGTAGAACAGCGACAGGGTGCTGTAGCTCTCCTGCCCGATATCGGTCAGAGGCCTAGCCCGATACAGAGGTGTCGGGCGACACACCCTCTCGGGTGGCACGCGCCGACCGGAGACTACATCGGTCAAGGGATCTGGCCGATACACTCATATCGGACGACACACCCTCTCGCGCTGCACGTTCGATAGACTAAGCGTATCGGGTTGATATCGTGTCGGGCTAAGAGCTAAGCATTATTGCTGTCGGTCACTTGTGTCGAGCAACTGTTTCGGCCGATATCGGCCCGCAGTGTCGCCTAGGACGATCCTAAGTGAACTGTCCCCTCCCTCTCGGGATGAGGAGAAGCTCACCTAGTGTCGCCAGAGATGAACACTAGGGCACGATACGGGTGCTCTCAGAGTTTCCTCGGTCAAGCTCCCAACTATCTAACTGTCAGTTGTCCGAATGCGAGCCGTGCCAGCCGTCTTTTCGGCTCCATGTAGCTGCTATTTATAGTCAGCTGGTTGGTGGGAAGACATGGTGCTCGAAGCGCCACATAGCTCCCTTGTACGCCGGTCGATGGAGATGGACGGCCGATACAAGCATTTCTCGGCACAAGGTGCTGGCTATTGGTCACGTGGCGGGCGGCACGCCTGTCGGTGGGTGGCTGTGTCGCCCGACGGGATGGGTCGTCGAGGCAGCTTTGGCTCCCTGTCGGGTAGAAGGTGTGTCAGCCGACACGTTCCTGTCACGCGACATCTCCTCGTCGAGCATCTTTGTGTCGCCCAGCCCGTGTCGGGCAGAGGCTGTATCGGGCGTCAGGGAGGCCGAGATGGGTCAGGACTTATTCATGGGCCGGAATCGGCCTTATTGCACAAAAGTGAGGAAAATTCTGTAAAAGATAGGAAAATCGGAGTAAGAGCATTGCTTGGCCAATTATTGCAAAAATGCTAATAAAATAGAGGAAAATAGCAGAAAGAGGGCAGTTTTGATAACAAAATAAAGGGCAAAACGTCACAAAAACTGATGTTATCAACTCCCCCAAACTTAGTGTTTTGATTGTCCTCAATCAATATTTAAACTATATTTTTGTGATGCTTCTTTTTGCTCGGATAACTTTCAGGCCAAGAGGTAAAACAAGTGTAGTAATGCCTTTAGAGATAATGCTGCTTCACTCAAACAAAAGACTACGCATTTCCTAGCCTTATTATTTCAATAAAATGTTTCTCTACAGCTTCAGCGAGACTTTGTTGTATGATTCCGAAGTTAGCTTACGCACCAAACAGCTTTATTTTTGGGGTAGAAAGTTGTGTATAGGGTAGGCTAAGACTTTTTGGGTTTTTCATTCTTGTTTCCCATCAGTCCATCCATGTAAGGGTCCGTTAACGGGCAAGTGGTCCCTGCAGTCCAAGCCAGTTGGCTTTAGAGCAGTGATTTCACATCCTACGTACCACTGCCCCGGATCTACCATGCCTAAAGATGGGTACTTCTGGAAAAACAAGTGGTGTATATATATTTTTTTCTTTTTCTTTTACTGGGCACAACTCTCATGCTTTTATTCACGCTCATAAGGCTTTTCTCTTTTTTTGGGATTTTTGTTGGGTAAGGGGGAACAAAGAGATTCCTGCTGTTTGGGCAGCTTTTTCCTTCTCTATACTTATCTCTTAGCTGTTCGCAAGATTATTATATTTTTGAAATTTTTGACATGGCAAAGTATACTCTTTTGTTCGTTTGGAGCAGCATTATCAAAAAGATATAACAGGACTTGCATCACATTTAGCACAAAGAAAATAAACTTTGCAAAAAGTAACAACATATTTTTTTTTATTACTAAAGCAACTTTGTACATATGCATAGGGGTGATATAGACAAAAGAATTTTCAAAATTTTCAAAATTTTGGTATGAAAACGTATATGAACAAAACTGAAAGTGTATATGTACGTAAAAGAATAACGAATATGGGACAAAAATAATGAGAGAACAAAGTGGAAGAGGAAGGAAATTTGTACCTCCCTCACTGGAACATGGTACCCCCCTCCCAAACTTACTCCACACTCTGTCCTCAGAGTTGTGAAGTAGATAAGGTGAGGTGATGTTTATTCCAGTGAGGTCGCGCCTGCGTTAGAGAGGAGCTCCCACACATATTCTCCTCGTTTGCTGTGGTATCCTATGTGTTGGAGCTGGTCAGGCGTCGCTTCATTTGCCATCCACTCCAGGACAAAGATGCCGCAGTTGTTGGATAAGGCAACTTGCTACGGACTGCGGTGACAGAACTGGAGTCCGTGCCATGTGCCTCCCTGTATGTTCAGGAAATGATCGATCATCTTTGACACTTCGTCGTAATATTTTCGAACTATGCGTTCGACGGGTGTCAAAGGTTCTGATGTACACGACACCGGATGATTCGTGTTGCTGTCCGAGCTGTTGTAGAAAATGCCAGCTCGTTGCTGATTGTACATCGCCAGGAGCATCCAGTGATTGTAATGCACGATAGGCAGAAAGATAGTGCCTGCAACGCCTTCCTTCAAATCTTGCAGGAAGATCTGCTTCGCTCCAGTTTCGTCGGCAAGGCAGATACCATTGAAGCGCAAAGGGTGAGCTATGTATGTATGTTTTAGCTTTGGCTGTATATATTGGATGTAAGCTGCTACAACTGATACAGTCAAGCACCCCCCTTCCTTTACCATGTCCCTTAGCTCATCTGCTAGGACTAAGATGTCTCCTTCCTGAAAAGCAACGTCTGATGGGGTTGAATCAGCAAGCTTCTTCTGGATGATGTCGACTTGCTCCTGTGTGAGAGTCGCACATGAAAAACGGTCAAAATTTTTTGATCATCTCTTCAGAAGCCTAGGGCAAAGCAGTGTCTTCCTTCCCGTGCACTTTATTTAGGATTGCTAGCTGCTTGCCCGCCCCATGAATCTCGGGGGCTATATCTTCTTCTTTTCCTTCTTGGCTGCTGGATCGTGAAAAAGATTTTTCTTCTGCATCACTATACAGCAGCTCCTCCGGCACACCTGCATCCCGGAAATAGCAGTTGTCCTTGATCAGGACATTGGCGTAGATGCCCCTGCGTTGATAGTAGCACCTATTCCTGAGGATTCCCAAATTCCCAATACCATTGAGCGCTTCAATGGCCCCCAAGATGGCGATGGCACTGTTTCCGCTCCCCTTTTCTGCTGGTTGGGGAAGGTTTCTGATAATGTAGTGGTTCCAAGGCCCTTGAAGACATTGGATTCCTTCCTTTAGAGCTCGTAGCAGGCGTATTGGCAGACGTCTCAACACTCTGTCCTCCGGGCAGCTGAAATTACCCCCAGAGCGTGGTACTTCATCATCGCTGCAGCACAGCAGCTGGACGTCACAGTTTCTGATGTCCGCCATATAGAGAAACCACACGTTGTGATGCTTGTACGGGGCCACCACCAGATTTAGCTTATGTTCTTCAACGTATTGCAGCATGT
The DNA here is from genome assembly GCA_963693085.1 of Alisma plantago-aquatica. Taxonomy (NCBI): domain Eukaryota; kingdom Viridiplantae; phylum Streptophyta; class Magnoliopsida; order Alismatales; family Alismataceae; genus Alisma; species Alisma plantago-aquatica. Next base: position 820,643,155 of record OY856411.1, on the reverse strand, counting down.
CGACCACCACACGGAAGTCTAAATCTCCCTTCATCAGCCTTCTTGCCAAGGTCGGGGTGGCTATGTATATCTGTCTCCGACCTATCCTGCTGTCGATGTTCTCGATCATTGCGTTCTCCAGGACCCTGAACACTCGCTTGCCGACCAAAGCCGACGTGCGGAACATCTTCCAAAGATCTCCCCGTCGTAGGGAGAGGTAGCAGTCGCTCCAGACGACTTCTTCTTCATTACCCTGCAACCTCAAGACCGAATCCAACAACTTCTGGTCTCTGATCGTCAGGTTCTCAATGGCCCTTCTATCAAAATCAGCCATCTCAAATGATGGTATCTGGGACGGCTCACGGAATCTGTCCGCAAATGAATGCTTTCCTCGGGGTGGATGCCTGTTATATATAGTGTAGACATCCCCCACTTCTCCTTCGGACTCGTCCGATGAGTCTCCTCGGATGTTGGTATCTGCGTTATCATCTTCCACTTCATTTAGGGCGATGTAGAAGTTGGCATCTCCCAATCCCAAAGAGCTCTCCCGTTTGCTAGGAGACCCTTCGGCAGATCTTTGCTGCGTCCCCTCTCTGTGCGTTGATGATTGTCTGCTGGAGGAGGATTGGGAGGAAGACGTTGTTCCCAAAGAGGAACCTGAAGAAGATGGACTATGGTTCCCACTGGGAGGGGACGACAACCGTCTCGGCTGCCTTCGGCGCGGATGATCGTCGCTCCTGTTCATCCTCTCCTCGATCCTGTCGAGTCGTTGGAGGACTTGCTGCATCGCTGCATTCAAGGCCTCCAGTCCACCGGGTATGACCGCAAGAGTCAGCAGCTCACTCTCTTGCTTTTTCAGCCTGACCTCAAGGCTGCCCTGCTTATCTTGAAAAGATGCAAGTTTGTGTGTTAGGGAAGCGCAACTAGTAGAGTTGGTGGTTGTTACCTCCCACAGATTGTCGATTTTGTCTCCGAGCATCTTTCCAAGCGACGGAGGGGGTCCGGTGGGTCTCCCTTCTGTCCTTGTGATATCTAGTCTGCGTGAAGGTCCACCTGGAGAGGTGGAATCTATGAAGATCGTTCGCGATCCAGATGACTTCAGGCGGGGCGTCTGAGCTATTTCAGGTGCCACCGCTTTGCCTTCTCTTCTGACTAGGGACGGCCGTGGTGAGGGCGGATTTTGCTCCACCTCTGCACTATTGGCGGTATCCTCGACCGTTGCAGGCGGGGACTTCGGCGGCAGCGAGGGTGTCCTTTCGAGATCCCTTCTGATCTCCTCGAACATTCTGATGCTGTTGCTCCGCTGAGGCTCCTCTCGCGCCTCTGCAGCCTTAGAAATAGGTCTGGGAACTGGGGCCATCTCTTGCGTGGCAGATCCTGAAGATTTTGTTCTGGTGACCTCGATGATCACCGGTACCTTCTCAACCGCCACCGTTGTTGCTGGTGCGGTGGTTGGTATAGTAGGGGCGACGACAACTCGATCAGTAGTTGTCGTCGGAAGTTCTGGAGTGGGCCTCTCTGTGGTCCTGGCCGTAGTGACTGTGGCCGTGCCATCTGCCATGGCTTTGATCTCGGCGGCGGTGAAGACCAACTTCTCGATGTCATAGTCGGCACAGCGAGGAAGGGGAAGGAGTATGTCCTTCCTTGAAAACTTGTAGAAATATCTCCCCCTCTCCTTCCTGATGATGTTGGTTCTCATCAGATATTTGGTATCAAACACCTCTTCGCCCGGCGTTCTTGTATGGCTGCGAGGCTCAAATGGATACCCGATCCCCACTGTGATGAGGTTGATGATGCCGCCCATGCAGTATTCCTTGGTAGCGTCCTTCATCAGGTGGAACCTATTCATTAAGAACCTACCGAGGTTGATTGTTTGGCCCTCCATAATGTGCCACATGACGTGGAGCTCCTCCGTGTAGATGCTGCTGGATTCGTTCTTGCTGAATAGCAAGCAGGCTACTAGTTTGTGCACGATCCTCCAGAAACAGGAGTGCACCGCCACGACCTTCGCTCCTGGCTTGAATGAAGATTCGCCGGTGAGCTTCCCCCAGAAATCCACGGGATTGAACCCATGACCCTCAGTGATCCTTTCACGGTTGTTCATCCTATTCATCTCCTCCTCGCTGGAAGAGAAGATTCTGTTTAAGTCCTTCTCGGAGATGGTATGCTCTGAGTTGTACAGCCTGGCCTGGAATCTGTCTGGCCCGCCAAAATTTTCTCTCTCTGCCGCTGAATTCTTCACTCGGTAGAGGGAGGACATGAATTCCATGGTCAGTTTAGTGTATGAGGCCGTCCGTTTGAAGCAGATCTTCTTCAGTCCTGCCGCCGCAAGGATGCTCTTCAGCCTCTTCTCAATCCCAAGCTCATCAAATGAGACCTTGTGGCAGAACCTACTCGGCTTGTACTGCTTGGGCACCAACTCAGCATAGCGATGAGCATGCTCATCGTCTCTTGGCTCGAAACTCTCCTGGAAGGTTTCCGGGATTTCTACTAGTGGTGTTGGTGCGGCTGTGGGCTGTGCCGGTGTTGGTGCAGGAGTTGCAGGTTGTCCAACCCTCGCCTTCTTCTTTTCCCCCGACGTCCCAGCCTGTCCTGGGTTCGGGCACTTAGGTTGGGCCGCCTGCCCTTCAGTAGCAATTTCAGGATAGATCTTCCTGCCCTGCTCATCAACTGGGACAACGGTAATCTTAGTGCGGGCCATTTCTGTAAGTCAACTAAAGATAACACCCTGATTAATTAAGCTGGCTTTTGAAAATATAATAAAGAGTAAACGTTTGGCCCAGTATAGTCTATACAAAACTGCCCGAAAGTCCTGTATCGGACGACACATTGGTTTCAAAGGTGAAGCCCTGTGCCCGACACAGGAGATGGGTATTGCCCGATACGTTTTCATGAAAGAAGAGCAGCGTGTCGGTCGATAAGCAAAATCAGGCGATGCGATGCAACATCGGGTGACACTGCTATTACTCGACATGGGATATCGGTCAACATGAATCAAAGATACTTTGCATGATACCCATATCGGTCGATACACCTGCTCAGTGAGGAAAACTTGAGACCGATAAACTTTTAACAAGAAAGAAATCGCATCGGCCGACACGGTCTGTCGGGCGGCAAGCCTGTCAGGCTATACCTTGTTGTGATCGGAGCTTGTCGGGTGACACAAGAGGTTCAACAGTTTCGCGCGACATGGGAGCTAAAGCACAGGATTCTCTTGCTCGACACAGGAAAGTAAAAGCAACAAAGCAAGGAACCCGACACGGTAAATCTCGTTTTCCTTTTATAGTAAGTAAATAGTGAAACCCGGGGCGCGCGTCGACCGATTGCTTCAAAACATAAGTCGGCAGCCCAACCGTCGGCGGGACTATTGCGCTTCACAAAGCCCACCGCCCGATAAGTGTGCACTCAAGGTGCCGGTTGAGTTTCCTCCTGCGATATTGTGAAGACAAAACTGTTTAAGCTGCGGCTGATGAGTAAAACATCATTGGCCTAGGACTAAGCTCCTGGCCTCAGATTGTATTACCCATCCCGGAAAGTAAAACTAAGGCGGTGGCCCATAAAACAAAAGAGTCAGTGCATGTAGCACATACATTGTCTCGGTCCTTATTACATACCAAATGTTTGTAGTGTTCGTCTTGTAGGAAAGTAAAATGCAGTCCTATTCTAAGAAAGAAAAGAAAGCTCGGGTTGCCTCTCGAGAAGCGCTTCGTTTTTTTGTCTTCAGCTGGACGTCTTTGGCCTTCTCTTCACCTTCTGCCTCTTCGGTCACTGCCCTGTTCTCTTTGCTAGTTCGGTATTTGATGGAATCTTTCCTGACGGGTTCCTCACAACTTCGGCAAGTTGAGCCATCTGCTGGTCAATCTGGTGTTGATGCGTCTGCATGTCTGCCAGCTGAGCCTGCAACGAGTTCAAAACACCAGAATTTGATATAGCACTCTGGGCTAGCTGATTGTTGATTGTATCTTGTTTCTTTACAAAACCGAACAACTGCCCTACTACATTTGCTTGGCTAGCAGCCTGGTTCTGACCTCCTTCCTTGGAAGTTCCCTGGTTTTTACCCTGTCCTTGGAAGTTACCTTTATTCTGCGGGAAAGGGGCATTACTGGCATATTGACATGCTCCTCCCCTCTTTTCAAAAACTTGGGTAGGCTTAGTCGAGTTATGCAGCTGATGAGAGTTCTCCGCCACATCCTTGTTTCCATAGTTGAAGCCTGGGTGGTCGGGTCTTCTAAAGTTTATATAAGAAACATTTTCAGTCTATTCTGTCTTGGACTCTGTATCGCTGGTTGCCTATGGCCGGGTGTAGATGCAATTATCCACCCCGTGACCACCTTCTCCGCAGGTTACACATTTCATCGCTCTTTCTACATGTTTCTTTCCTTTACCTTCAGCCTCTCTCAACTGTTTCACATCTGTGGCAATCCTTTGAATCTGTGAGGTGATTGCCTCCAGCGCCTTTGATTCAATCAAGGACCCTTCTCCAACCTTCTTTATTGTCCCTCTATCGGACCGATCGAAATCAGTGTCGGACATCAACTCAGCCATATTCTTGATGATCAACTCTGACTTCTTGGCCTTCTTCCCCAGGAAATCACTGCCTGCTGCTGCGTTCAGTGATATCCTATTTTCGGGGGTCAAACCATTGTAGAAGGTGGTTATGAGGAAACCCCTCTTGTAGTTGTGATGGGGGCAATCCCGGAGGTACTCCTGGAATCGCTCCCAGGCATCATGCAGGCTTTCACTCAGTTTTTGCGTGAAAGAAGTTATCTTCTGCCGATTCTGGACTATCCTTTCTGTGGGGTAGAACTTGTTCACAAAGGCATCGGCTAACGCCCTCCACCCGTTCAAGGATTGGTGGGGTACCCCAAGGTACCAGGACAGCGCCTTGTCTTCTAGTGAAAAGATGAACCCCTTATAGTATATCACTTCTTGGGGGGACCCCTCGCTTCTTGATGGTATCACAAATATTCTTAAATGCATCAAGATGATGATACGGATTATCATACTTGGAGTTCCCTCTAAAACATTTATTCTGAATCATGCATATCACGGATGGCTTGAGCTCGAAATTGGTAGCATTGAAATGTGGGACTACGACCGGGCATATGGAGTGGTTGGCCTTCGAGGATGCCAACTCGCTGAGCGTCTTCTCCTCTCCCTCAGAGTCTTCGCTATCACTATCCTCCTAGTGCCGTTCCTGCTCGTGGTTTCTTCTGTTTCTCTGGTGGCGACGTCTGTTACGGTGGTGATCCGTCTTAGATTGGTCCCTTTCTGGATCTTCTGACTGGTCGTTTCTGTCGTATCGATCGTCATCGTCAGGAGGAGGCGAGTTTTGCCTAGCTTGCCTTAGGTGCTCGCCTTCGGACTGGGGTGGCTCAACTCGGGGAGGCATGGCAGCTGGAGTAGATGCTTAGATGAATTGAGGTAACTACATTATTGTTACAAAGAAAATCGAGTTTAGAAAATTAAAATTTTATTTTAAAGCAAAGTATAATGCTAAGAAAAGAAAGAAAAGGAAAAAGAGTGTTGTCAAGCTCATCTCCAAGCTTGAGGCACATGAGTGTAGTTAGTGGATTTAGGTTCGTCTTACAGTACCGCTATTGCCTTGTCCCCGGCAAGAGCGCCAGAAAGTTGACCGCCTAAATCGCGCGTCCAAAAGTGGAGGCGGATTCGAGGTAGTCGAGCTCTCACATTTATAAACCCAAATCCTTCTAGGCCCCCCGCAACTTTGTTTACGGGGTCGAAGTAGTCATACGGGGTCGAACACAGGGACAAGGGGGTAGTGTTGAGAACCATGAATCGACACACTACACTCCGGCAGGTATAAAGAGATAAAAGTTCCCAAACGGGAACAACAAGATGTCACGAAATAAAACAAGAAAACTATCTCCAAATGGAGCTACTAGAGAGATTCAAGATTTTAGTCATTTAGTAGTTTTTAGGGGTTTTCATGCAACAGAAGCATAAAGATAAAGACCAGAGCTTAGGCAAGGTTCGGAGGATAAGACTGTAGTAAAACAAGCAGTAGCGGTAACACCCTGCACCCCTCCTCTCAGAGCGGATACCTCTAACCTCTACATCAACACCCCTCTCGAGGTTGCTGGGCTTCAGTTAGAGTGGAATGTTACAGAAAACAGCTCCGTTCCAGGCACTCTCGTACTCCATAATCGGACCAAACGCTAGAGCCGCAACACAACTCTCAAAGTTGTTGTGACGGGAAAACGGTTCGGTAGCTAATCGAAACGCGATCCAAATCGTGCAAGCTAGGGTTCGGATATTAAACAAAGCTGTCATCCAACATTGTACACCAAGCATAAAGCAACAAGTAATTGAATCTTTCCATTTCCATAAACATTTAAAGGTCTTAATTCATTACATAAACAAATAAATAAATAAAAGAACTAAAAGATAGGTGTCACCTACTTGATGTAGAACGGCGACAGGGTGCTGTAGCTCTCCTGCCCGATATCGGTCAGAGGCCTAGCCCGATACAGAGGTGTCGGGCGACACACCCTCTCGGGCGGCACGCACTGACCGGTGACTGCATCGGTCATTGGCTCTGGCCGATACGCTGATATCGGACGACACACCCTCTCGGGCGGCACGTTCAATAGACTAAGCGTATCGGGTTGATATCGTCTCGGGCTAAGAGCTAAGCATTATTGATGTCGGTCACTTGTGTCGGGCAGCTGTGTCGGCCGATAACGGCCCGCAGTGTCACCCAGGACGATCCTAAGTGAACTGTCCCCTCCCTCTTGGAATGAGGAGAAGCTCACCTAGTGTCGCCCAAGACGAACACTGGGGCACGATACGGGTGCTCTCGGAGTTTCCTCGCTCAAGTTCCCAACTGTCTAACTGTCAGTTGTCCGAATGCGAGCTATGCGAGCCGTGCGAGCTGTCTTTTCGGCTCCCTGTAGCTGCTATTTATAGTCAGCTGGTTGGTGGGAAGACATGGTATTCGAAGCGCCACGTAGCTCCCTTGTACGCCGGTCGATGGAGATGGATGGCCGATACAAGCATTTCTCGGCGTAAGGTGCTGGCTATTGGTCACGTGGCGGGCGGCACGCCTGCCAGTGGGTGGCTGTGTCGCCTGATGAGCTGGGTCGTCGAGGCGGCTTTGGCTCCTTGTCGGGTAGAAGGTGTGTCGACAGGCACGTTCCTGTCGCGCGGCATCTCCTCGTCGAGCATCTTTGTGTCACCCAGCCCGTGTCGCGCAGAGGCTGTATCGGGCGTCAGGGAGGCCGAGACGGGTCTGGACTTATTAATGGGCCGGAATCGGCCTTATTGCACAAAAGCGAGGAAAATTATGTAAAAGATAGGAAAATCGGAGTAAGAACATTGCTTGGCCAATTATTGCGAAAATGCTAATAAAATAGAGGAAAATAGCAGAAAGAGGGCAGTTTTGATAACAAAATAAAGGGAAAAATGTCACAAAAACTGATGTTATCAACTCCCCCAAACTTAGCGTTTTGATTGTCCTCAATCAATATTTAAACTATATTTTTGTGATGCTTCTTTTTGCTCGGATAACTTTCAGGCCAAGAGGTAAAACAAGTGTAGTAATGCCTTTAGAGATAATGTTGCTTCACTCAAACAAAAGACTACACGTTTCCTAGCCTTATTATTTCAATAAAAGTTTTCTCTACAGCTTCAGCGAGACTTTGTTGTATGATTCCGAAGTTAGCTTACGCACCAAACAGCTTTATTTTCGGGGCAGAAAGTTGTGTATAGGGTAGGCTAAGGCTTTTTGGGTTTTTCATTCTTGTTTCCCATCAGTCCATCCAGGTAAGGGTCCGTTAATGGGCAAGTGGTCCCTGCAGTCCAAGCCAGTTGGCTTTAGAGCAGTGATTTCACATCCTACGTACCACTGCCCCGGATCTACCATGCCTAAAGATGGGTACTTCTGGAAAAACAACTGGTGTGTATATATTTTTTTCTTTTTCTTTTATTGGGCACAACTCTCATGCTTTTATTCACTCTCATAAGGCTTTTCTCTCTTTTTGGGATTTTTGTTGGGTAAAGGGAACAAAGAGATTCCTGTTGTTTGGACAACTTTGTCCTTCTCCATACTTATCTCTTAGCTGTTCGTGAGATTATTATATTTTTGAAATTTTTGACATGGCAAAGTATACTCTTTTGTTCGTTTGGAGTAGCATTATCAAAAAGATATAACAGGACTTGCATCACATTTAGCACAAAGAAAATAAAATTTGCAAAAAGTAACAACAATTTTTTTTATTACTACAACAACTTTGTACATATGCATAGGGGTGATATAGACAAAAGAATTTTTCAAAATTTTCAAAATTTTGGTATGAAAACGTATATGTACAAAACTGAAAGTGTATATGTACGTAAAAGAATAACGAATATGGGACAAAAAGAATGAGAGAACAAAGTGGAAGAGGAAGGAAATTTGTACCTCCCTCACTGGAACATGGTACCCCCCCAAACTTACTCCACACTCTGTCCTCGGGGTTGTGAAGTAGATAAGGTGAGGTGATGTTTATTCCTGTGAGGTCGCGCCTGCGTTAGAGAGGAGCTCCCACACATATTCTTCTCGTTTGCTGTGGTATCCTATGTGTTGGAGCTGGTCAGACGTCGCTTCATTTGCCATCCACTCCAGGACGAATATGCCACAGTTGTTAGATAAGGCAACTTGCTGCGGACTGCGGTGACAGAACTGGAGTCCGTGCCATGTGCCTCCCTATATGTTCAGGAAATGATCGATCATCTTTGACACTTTTTCATAATATTTTCGAACTATGCGTTCGAGGGGTGTCAAAGGTTCCAATGTACACGGCACCGGATGATTCTTGTTGCTGTCCGAGCTATTGTAGAAAATGCCAGCTCATTGTCGAGTGTACATCGCCAGGAGCGGTCAGTGATTGTAATTCATGATAGGCAGAAAGATAGTGCCTGCAACGCCTTCCTTCAAATCTTGCAGGAAGATCTGCTTCGCTCCAGTTTCGTCAGCGAGGCATATATCGTTGAAGAGTAAAGGGTGGGCTATGTATGTATGTTTTAGCTTTGGCTGTATATATCGGATGTAAGCTGCTGCAACTGATACAATCAAGCACCCCCCTTCCTTTACCATGTCCCTTAGCTCATCTGCTAGGACTAAGACGTCTCCTGCCTGAAAAGCAACGTCTGATGGGGTTGAATCAGCAAGCTTCTTCTGGATGATGTCGACCTGCTCCTGTGTGAGAGTCGCACACAAAAAACGGTCAAAATTTTTTATCAGCTCTTCAGAAGTCTAGGGAAAAGCAGTGTCTTCCTTCCCGTGCACTTTCTTCAGGATTGCTAGCTACTTTCCTGCCCCATGAATCTTGGGGGCTATATCTTCTTCTTTTCCTTCTTGGCTGCTGGATCGTGAAAAAGAATCTTCTTATGCATCACTATACATCAGCTCCTCTGACACACCTGCATCCTGGAAATAGCACTTGTCCTTGATTAGCAGCATGGCGTAGATGCCCCTGCGTTGATAGTAGCACCTGTTCCTGAGGATTCCCAAATTCCCGATACCATTGAGCGCTTCAATGGCCCCCAAGATGGCAATGGCGCTGTTTCCGCTCCCCTTTTCTACTGGTTGGGGAAGGTTTCTGATAACGTAGTGGTTCCAAGGCCCTTGAATATGTTGGATTCCTTCCTTTAGAGCTCGTAGTAGGCGTATTGGCAGACGTCTCAGCACTCTGTCCTCCGGGCGGCTGAAATTACCCCCGGAGCGTGGTACTTCATCATCGCTGCAGCACAGCAGCTGGACGTCGCGGTTTCTGATGTCCGCCATACAGAGAAACCACACGTTGTGATGCTTGTACGGGGCCAACACCAGATTTGGCTTATGTTCTACAACGTATTGCAGCATGTCGACCACCGCACGGGAGTCTAAATCTCCCTTCATCAGCCTTCTTGCCAAGGTCGGGGTGGCTGTGTATATCTGTCTCCGACCTGTCCTGCTGTCGATGTTCTCAATCATTGCGTTCTCCAGGACCCTGAACACTCATTTGCCGACCAAATCCGGCATGCGGAACATCTTCCGAAGATCTCCCCGTCGTAGGGAGAGGTCGCAGTCGCTCCAGACGACTTCTTCTTCATTACCCAGTGACCTCAAGACCGAATCCAACAACTTCTGGTCTCTGATCGTCAGTGTAACACCCCTGACCTGGGTTATGACCTAACCCTGGAAGTTTTGCCTAAATATGTAATTAATATACTTGTGAACACTCCCTGGCATGTAATTAAGTTCCTCAGGAACATTTACTTTCAATTTTGCTCCTTTTTGTATAAAGTTGTAGCATTGTGTTGTATGCAGGGACCTATGTGCAAATTACCCAGTTTAAGGGTTGAACTTGCAAAATTCACAAGATAAGATGTTCCTTTGATGTTGAAACATCATGTGAATGGTTATGGTAAAGTTTGAGGGATTTCCCAAGCTTGAGCACCAAGGTGCAGCTGTGGAAGCAATTCCCATGCTTAGAAACCCTAATTTGGGGTAAAGTGCAATATACCCAAATTGAGGGGTCCAACTTGTAATTTTCACCATCTAGAACATCTTTTATGACTCTTGTCATCATTTAGAATAAAAATGATGAAAGGGATACATCATTTAATAATCAAATGAGAAAAATGATCTTTGTGATAGAAATCACCTAAAATGGGTACAAAACCCTTTCCTGTATGTACCCTAGTTGAAGGTTGGATTCCTTTACCCTTAGATCTTGAATTTTCTTGAGATTTGCATAAGATTAGATGGGCTTGGACGTGCCCTTGAACAAGGAGGGACCTAGATGTGAATTTTGAGTTTGAAAGGTCCTTGTAGTAGGAAATAGGCTTAAGCTATAAAAAGGCTTTTCCTTTGCAAATGAGCAAACGATCTTTCCCTGTTCCATTCGTTTCCTTTCTTTCCCAAACGGCCAAGCCTTGCTCTGGAGCTCAGGAGAAACGACCAAGGGTGCAAGGTAGGTTTGGATTCCCCTTCTTGCCCAAATTCCATGGTTAGAATTCGGATTCAAGGGCAAATTCATGGCTAGCTTACTTAATTCTATCTTTTTAGCCATCTTTTCTCAACCTTCCTTGGAGGATTAACCTTGGCCGACCTGTGGAGCTTCTAGGACGCCATTAAAGGCTTGGAGCTCGAAAGCTTGGAGCTCAAGGAGCAAGCTTTAGGCGGGTTTTATAACTCTAAACTTTATGCTTTGATTATACATCTTTTCTATGCATATAGTTGATAGATCTTCTTCTTCCCTATCTTCCCTTGCATCCTTGCAAGCAAAAACGTGAAGAACTGCTACTGTTCTTAAGGTGGAAGATAAGGGCGTTAATTCCTATGCTTATCCACAGATTTTCACTTTATCAAACGACCTCCACCTATTGCTCAAAACGGTTTCAAACCGTTTGGTGGGCAAACGGTTTCAGGGTCGTTTGAGGGCAAACGGTCTCAAGACCGTTTGGTCCTGTTGACCAAGCGAAGACCGTTTGGGAATCTTGTTCATAATTATGTAGGTTAATCACCCACGAAATTTGAGAGGTTAACTCCAAAGGAATCGTGAGATATGAGCAAATCAATTAGCAAAACGAATTGAATTAATTTCTGATTTGCAATCTGTTTAATTTGCCCTTTTTGGGCAAACGGTCTCAAGACCGTTTAAGATGGTTGACTAAACGTTGACCGTTTGGGATTACTGTTCATAATGATGTTAATTAACGACTCACCAAATTTTATGGATTAATTCCAAACGAGTCATGAGTTGAAGGATGATTAATAGGGCAAACCCTAATTGAAATTAGTGCTGAATCTCCTATGAGTTAAGTTGAGATTTTGGGTTGCTTAGCCCAAACGGTTTCAAGACCGTTTGGGAATCACCCAAACGGTCTCAAGACCGTTTGGGGGTCACCCCAAGACCGTTTGGAGGTCTGGGGTCAAGTATAGTTGATCAATTGAAGGTCCAAAGGCACCAAATCATATTGCAATTAAGTATTGATGTGATGATCAACTCAATAGATCAAACCTTGATGAATTTTCGCTAAAGTCCAAAGGATGGATGGGCAAACGGTCTCAAGACCATTTGGAACTCATCCAAACGGTCTCAAGACCGTTTGGTGTCAACCCAAGACCGTTTGGAGGTCTAGGGTTAAGGTAATTGACCAATTGAGGGCCCAATTACAGTGGGTTAGTGAAACAATCAAATTGATGTTTTCTAAGTATAGATCTTGTTGAGTTTTGGGTTGAAGGACCCAAACGGTCTCAAGACCGTTTGGGGGTTCCACCAAACGGTCCCAAGACCGTTTGGGCACAACCCAAGACCGTTTGAAGGTCTAGGGTTGAGTTAATCTAATGGTTTGAGGGTCCAATTGTAGGAAATTGATGCATTGTTGAAAATTGCTGATTTTGACCTAATTGGACTTCAACCTTAGTCAAAACGACTTGGTTTTTGGTCAAACTTTGGGCAAACGGTCTCAAGACCGTTTGGATGATGTCCAAACGACCTCAAGACCGTTTGGGCCAAGTTTGAGCCCAATTGGAGGTCAATTGATAGGTTCAACCTTGAATTGTTTCACATTGTTGAACATTGATGACCAATCAACTTGAAACCCTAATTGAGAACGATTGAACCCTAATTGGTTTACAATTGAGGGTCAATTTGATGTCTAAGTGGTTAAGGCTAACCCTAATTGACTCAATGAATAAGTGGTTAGCATACTTTTAGCCAATTGAGGGCTTCAACATACATATCCTTGAACTTTGGTGACCTTTGAACCCTTTTGGAGGTCCAAACGGTTTGAGCCCATTTGGACCAAACGGTCTCAAGACCGTTTGGGTCCAAACGGTCTCAAGACCGTTTGAGACCAAACGGTCTCAAGACCGTTTGGGGCCAAACGGTCTCAAGACCGTTTGGGCTCAAACGACCTCAAGACCGTTTGAGCTCAAACGACCTCAAGGTCGATTGGTCCAAACGACCTCAAACCGATTGAAGCTCCAAACGGTTTGGAAGTCAACCCTTCCAAACGGTCTTCACCTCCAAACGGTCTCAAGACCGTTTGGATCCAAACGGTCTCAAGACCGTTTGAGGGCCAAACGGTCTCAAGACCGTTTAGGTGGTTGAAACCGTTTGAAGGTTGAAACCGTTTGGAGATTGGTGATGGTTTGTACTTAACCATTTGATGATGTAATCAGTTCAATGGTGATTCAATCTAAACCCTAATGGTAACCTAGGTCATTAAGGGACTATGTGATTAGTGGGTTAACCCATGATGGTGATCATGTGGCAAATTACCAAAATACCCTTGAAGGGTCTAAAGGGGTAAAACCCTAATCTAATCAAACCCTAATCACATAATGTTGATGCTTTGGCTCACATCAGTCAATAGAGACTTGTCTCAACCTAATCTAGAGTGGTGTTGCCACCATCTACTAGAGAGAGGAAAGAGAAAGTGTTTCTAGAGAGAGAAAGTATCCTAGAGAGAGAAAGTGCCCTTTTTAGGAGGAATCTCTAGTAAGATACTTCTTTTACACATAAAGGTGCATGATTAGGGAATGACCCACCTATGTGAGGTCATGGAAACCCTAATGATGATATCTAATGGATCTTAATGATAATTAAGAGTCTTAATGATGATGTTTCTCTTACATGATGATGTAATGAGTACAATTCACCATGGAGTGAATAGTAAACCCTAATTTTTGGGCGATGACATGAAAGATGAATAGTAAACCCTGATTGTAAGGGTTATTAAGTGGAACCCTATTTGAAGGTAATTCCATGTGGAACCCTAGTTGTGGGTGATCCCATGTGGAACCCTATCTTAGGGTGATTCCATGTGAAACACTAGTTGAGGGTGAATCCAAGTGAAACCCTAATTGGGGATGTATTCCTATTTACTGAAGTGTTTACTATTATCTGTTGAATTAACCATGCAGGTTGTTGTGAGATGATGGTCACACCCAGGTATGGAATACCATGTTATATTCATTGAAGGCATGTCTTATGCTTTATGAATAGTGAACCATCTTGATGCACTGCTAAGTGACATCCTTTGTGATTTATGGGCTGTAAGAGCCATAAATGTTATTAAGGTCATGCTTGACAGATGACTTGAGATGAATATCTGATAATTGTGATAAGTTAGGCCTGTTACATTTTGTATTCTCATATATAGCTGTGTTACTGTATGATGATTGGAATACTGAATGTACCTAACTAATCAAGTGAAATGTAGAGCCCTGATCATAGATCCATCATTGTCAGTTGTCTAAATGATGGTGAAACAGGTTTTCCTAAGGGAACTCCTGGAGCACATACTGTTGAGTATGTGGGGTACATGGATGTGTAGAACCTGACATCCTAGTGTAGGTAATTGATGTAGATTCTCGTAGTCCGTCATACCTTCACTATAACAGAAAGGGTGAGTGGATGATGTAGATTCTAGTAGTCCATCAGACCCCACCCCAAAGTTTTAAAGGTGAGCTGTATCTCTACACTCCCTTAAAGACATAAACCCCGTATCGGTGAAAGATAAACAAGAAATCTTCCGATAGCGAAGAGAGTACAGAATGCCACTGTAACTCTAAAAATAGCGAAGGACCAGAGTACCCTGGTGAGCTATTACATAGACATCCTGCCAGATGTCAAACAATCAATCCTCTAACTGACTGAGGAAGATGAGGTCATAAGAATCCGGCTCTCTTAATGACCTATGTATGATACTGATGTGACTTCTTAGCGATCAGTTGGAGTATGAGTGGTATGCCTCATCTCCACAGGGCATAATAATAATAATAATGTTTGGAAAAACATAAACAACAGCGTAGTATATCTGTTAGAGTTAATTATGAGTTATTTGATTGATGTTACCTTGAATAGCATAGATGTTCTCATATTTTAATATTGATTGAACTCTTGCTTATCATCAGAACTGCCAGTGAATATCTTGAAGGCTCTTATTGCTTTAGTTATTCCTTGCTTTGCTTATAAAGCCTAGTGGAGAGTTATAACTCTCGCTGGGGCAATTATGTATAATTGTCTCACCCCGTAGACTTCTACTTTTTAGGTGGTCGTCGAAGACGAAGGAACAAGAACTCAGGTGAACAATCCCAGCAACAGCAGCATCAGGAGCAGTAAATATCTCAGGTGGAGATCTAGCCTGCTTCATGGTGTAGTTAGAGTTAAGTCCTATGTGTCCTCTGTACTCTCAGGTCCTGGAGTGTTTTGGAGTATGAATTCTTGAGAGTTTTGGTATCATGTGGTATGTAATTACTCAAGAAGTAATTGTCAGTGATGTAAACAGTTAAATCCTTTTTCTATGGAAAAGGTTTGTGGTTTCAGGCTCTTGTCTCAAAAAGTTTTAATTTCCCGTGATTTTTGTCTTCCGCTGTTTACCGATTACTTCCGCACATGATTAAATCGGGATTAATTCGTGGTTTGGAGATCGGAGCCCACAATTAAGTGGTATCAGAGCTCCAGGTTCATTCGAGTCTACAGAGGCATATGACTTAGGAAGTCGAGTCTATCTTTAGTATTCCTTCCTTATCTAATAGAAACTTCTACTCCTCAGGAGAAGAAGATACTTAAGATGTCAGAGCCACATGATGAGAATGTGGAAGAAAGTAGTGCTAGTGCACCTCAAGGTGGTGCAGGAGTACCAGGATTGGAACAGCATGTACCAGAACAACCTAGAGAGCCACCCCAGTTTGATCCAGATGACATGGGTAACCCAGCAGTCCAGACAATGTTTGGGCAGTTTATGACTGCCATGACACACATAACCGACAGGTTGCCTATGCCTGCACCTAGGGTACCTGCCCAGCCTGAGGGGCAAGGTATCGGGAAGACGTTCGAGCGACTACGTCGTGTCGGAGCTACCGAGTACCATGGGACTGCTGACCCCGCAGATGCTGATCTGTGGTTGACAGAGCTGGAAAAGGCCTTCAGGATCCTCAACATCCCTGAAGCTGAGAAGGTTAGACATGCTGTCTATCTTCTCAAAGGAAGTGCTGGTCACTGGTGGAACATGGAAGAGCAGAAGAGACCTGGGGCAGAGTTCTCATGGGAAGAGTTTCGTCGGGAATTTATCAATAGATATTTTCCCAAGACCTTCCTAGACGAGAAGATCTCTCAGTTTGAGAGACTGAGACAGGGTATTATGAACATTAGCGAATACGAAGCTAAGTTCATGGAGCTGTTGCGATTTTGTCCGCACATGGCTACCACAGAAGAAGAAAGAATCAGAAGGTTTGAGAAGGGGTTGAATGCTGACATGTCTACCCCAGTGTCTGCCTTAGAGAACCGAGAGAGATTCTCTACCTTCGTTGAGTCAGTCCGAAGGATAGAGAGATCTGTAGTTGAGAAAAGACAAACCCATAAAAGATATCCACAGTTCCAGGGTTCTTCATCTAGGGATTCCAAGAAACCTAGATTCTCTGCACCTAACCCTCCGCCACCCAGATCGAGTTTTCAAACTCAATGGACACCAAGCAGAGGTAGAGGACGAAGTCAACCGCTTCAAGGGACGCATAGTTCTGCATCTGTGTCAGTTACTGGACCACCCAGACCACAGCAACAGGAAAAGAGTTGCTACAACTGTGGTAAGGTGGGACACTTGATGAAGGATTGTCGTTTTAGGGCTGTCGGTGTGACACAACAAACCCCGAGACAGAATCGACAGGGATCTCAGAATAGACAACATCAAGGAGCAGCTCGAGGACGTGGACAAGCATCTCAAGCTGGATCATCAGCACCACCTCAACAGCAGGCTACAACAAGGTTCTATGCTATGAACCCACCAGAAGCAGTGGTCAATCCACAAGTGGTGACAGGTCAGATGGAACTTTTATATTCTGATATGTCTAAATCTTGTGTAGTATCTGTTCTGATTGACCCGGGTGCTACGCACTCTTTCATCACTCGAAGAGTGATTCGTAACTGCAATATGACAACTAGTCATAGGGCAGATAAGTTGTTGTTGGAGACTCCGTTGAGTGGGTCTGCTGTTCTGCAAGAAGTATGCTCTCCTTGCGTACTTTTCTTTTCTAAGCATCGCATTCAAGTGGATCTCATACCGCTTGATATGCAAGGATTTGATATAATCCTAGGGATGGATAACTTGGAAAAGTATCGAGTTGTCTTAGATTGTGAATCCAAGCTGGCAGTGTTTGCTGATGAAAGCAACACATGGATCTTTCAAGGTGAAAGAAAGATTCTGCCCACCTGTCTTGTATCAGCTATGGTTGCTGATAAGTTGATGAGGCAAGGATGCTACGCATTCTTAGCCCATGTGGTAGATGTTACCAAGGAGAGTTCCAACCCTGCTGAAGTTCCGATAGTCAGGGAATTCGAGGATGTGTTTCCCGAAGAACTTCCTGGTATACCACCACCCCGGGAAATTGATTTTGAGATCAATTTGGTCCCAGATACGAAACCTATAGCCCAGACTCCGTATAGGATGGCGCCTGCTGAGATGGCAGAACTCAAGAAACAGCTTCAAGAGTTACTTGAGAAGGGTTTCATCCGACCGAGTACCTCACCTTGGGGTGCTCCGGTTTTGTTTGTTAAAAAGAAAGATGGATCGATGCGGTTGTGCATTGATTATAGACAACTCAATAAAGTAACGATAAAGAATAAATATCCTTTGCCAAGGATTGATGATCTTTTCGACCAGTTGCGTGGTGCAACAGTCTTTTCTAAGATAGACTTAAGGTCTGGATATCATCAACTCCGCATTAAGGACAGTGACATATCTAAGTCTGCCTTTAGGACAAGATATGGTCACTATGAATTCACGGTCATGTCGTTTGGACTAACCAATGCACCGGCTGCATTCATGGAACTCATGAATAAAGTCTTTCGACCTTTCCTTGATCAGTGTGTTGTCGTCTTCATAGATGACATACTGATTTATAGTAAGGATGCTCAGCAGCATGAGCAACACCTTCGCCAGACTTTGACCTTGCTAAGAGAGCATAAGCTATACGCTAAGTTTAACAAGTGTGAGTTTTGGTTATCTGAAGTATCCTTCCTTGGACATGTGGTATCTGCCTCGGGAATTCGTGTTGACCCTGCAAAGATAGAGTCTGTTCTGCAGTGGGAACAACCGAAGACACCGACGGAGATTAGAAGTTTCTTGGGGTTAGCTGGTTATTAGCGAAGGTTTATTAAAAATTTCAGTTCTATAGCCTTACCTTTGACCAAGTTAACCCGGAAGGATGTTCCTTTTGCTTGGAGTGATAAGTGTCAACAGTCTTTTCAGCTGTTGAAGGAGAGGTTGACAAGTGCACCTGTGCTTGTGTTACCTGAGCAAGGAAAGGAATATATAATCTTTTGTGATGCCTCCAAGAATGGACTTGGATGTGTGTTGATGCAGGATAACCAAGTGATTTCTTTTGCTTCCCGACAGCTTAAGAAACACGAAGAGAATTATCCGACACACGATCTGGAGTTAGCTGCTGTGGTCCATGCTTTGAAAATCTGGAGACATTATCTCTACGGAGAAACTTTCCAGATTTTCACAGACCATAAGAACCTTAAGTATATCTTCACTCAGCATGAGCTTAATATGAGGCAACGTCGCTGGATGGAGTTAATCAAGGACTACGATTGTACGATTGATTACCATCCGGGCAAGGCCAATGTGGTTGCAGATGCCTTGAGTAGGAAATCAGCAACATCAACCATGGATAGGGCACAACTAAGTTCCTTAGTATGCTCTAGAAGAGATATGCTTATCTCTTTAAGGCATGACAATGTGCAGTTGAAGGCATCATTGTTAGCTGGTCTGTTAGCTGAGATGCAGATTAAACCTACCTTAAGAGAGCAGATAAAGGAGGCACAACAAGTAGATGTTTCTGTACAGCAGATTAGATTTGAGTTTGGAAACGAGAAGCGAGAAGGTTTTCATGAGTCAGATGACCAGGTGGCATGCTATCATGGAAGGATGATAGTGCCAGATGTGGACGACCTGAGGAAGTTAGTCCTGGAAGAAGCTCATTCTTCGATGTATGCTATGCATCCAGGGAGCACCAAGATGTATCGAAACTTGAAAGACATGTATTGGTGGCCTGGGATGAAGAAGGATGTAGCTGAGTTTGTTCTGAGGTGTCCTGTGTGTCAGCAGGTCAAGGCTGAACACCAGAAACCTGCAGGGACAATGCAACCCTTACCCATACCACAGTGGAAGTGGGACCATGTAACCATGGACTTTGTTGTTGGCCTACCCAGGACAAACAAAGGACATGATTCCATTTGGGTAGTTGTTGATAGGTTGACAAAGACAGCGCATTTCTTACCTGTCAAAACAACCTATACTGCTGAAAGGTTATCCCAGATATATGTCCAAGAGATAGTGCGGTTGCACGGAGTTCCTGTCACTATAGTTTCTGACAGAGGTCCCCAGTTTACAAGTCGCTTTTGGGAACAGTTACACAGAGCCCTAGGCACCAAGTTAAGGTTTAGTACAGCCTTTCATCCTCAAACTGATGGACAGTCAGAAAGGACTATACAGACCTTAGAAGATCTGTTGAGAGCATGTGTTCTCCAGTTTACCGGGAGTTGGGATCTACATCTAAGCTTGATAGAGTTTGCCTATAACAATAGCTATCAACATAGCATTGATATGGCACCATATGAAGCCTTATATGGCAGACGTTGTAGATCACCCTTGTGTTGGTATGAAATTGGTGAGCACCAGTTATTAGGCCCTGATCTTGTGCAGCAAACTACAGAAAAGATTAAAGTTATACAACAACAGCTTAAGACTGCACAAGATAGACAGAAATCATATGCCGATAAACGTCGTAGACCCCTAGAATTCCAGGATGGAGACAGAGTGTATCTCAAGGTCTCACCTTGGAAAGGAGTCCTTCGTTTTGGGAAGAAAGGAAAGTTAGCTCCTAGATTTTTGGGACCTTATCCAATTGTTGAAAAAGTTGGAAAGGTGGCCTATAGACTAGAGTTACCTCTAGAGTTGCAGAAGCTGCACCCTGTGTTTCACATTTCCATGCTGAGGAAATGTCATCCAGATACCGAGTCAGTTCTACAACCTATGGAGGTAAAATTGAATGAAGATATAACGTATGAGGAGGGACCAGTGTCAATCCTCGATAACAGAACTAAAAAGTTAAAGAAGAAGGATATAAGCCTTGTAAAAGTCCTCTGGAACCATCGTGGTGTTGAAGAAGCCACTTGGGAACTAGAAGGTGAAATGAGAAGAAAATATCCTGCTCTTTTCTTATAATATGCTTTATCGATTTCGGGGACGAAATCCTTTTGAAGGGGTAAAGAATTTGTAACACCCCTGACCTGGGTTATGACCTAACCCTGGAAGTTTTGCCTAAATATGTAATTAATATACTTGTGAACACTCCCTGGCATGTAATTAAGTTCCTCAGGAACATTTACTTTCAATTTTGCTCCTTTTTGTATAAAGTTGTAGCATTGTGTTGTATGCAGGGACCTATGTGCAAATTACCCAGTTTAAGGGTTGAACTTGCAAAATTCACAAGATAAGATGTTCCTTTGATGTTGAAACATCATGTGAATGGTTATGGTAAAGTTTGAGGGATTTCCCAAGCTTGAGCACCAAGGTGCAGCTGTGGAAGCAATTCCCATGCTTAGAAACCCTAATTTGGGGTAAAGTGCAATTTACCCAAATTGAGGGGTCCAACTTGTAATTTTCACCATCTAGAACATCTTTTATGACTCTTGTCATCATTTAGAATAAAAATGATGAAAGGGATACATCATTTAATAATCAAATGAGAAAAATGATCTTTGTGATAGAAATCACCTAAAATGGGTACAAAACCCTTTCCTGTATGTACCCTAGTTGAAGGTTGGATTCCTTTACCCTTAGATCTTGAATTTTCTTGAGATTTGCATAAGATTAGATGGGCTTGGACGTGCCCTTGAACAAGGAGGGACCTAGATGTGAATTTTGAGTTTGAAAGGTCCTTGTAGTAGGAAATAGGCTTAAGCTATAAAAAGGCTTTTCCTTTGCAAATGAGCAAACGATCTTTCCCTGTTCCATTCGTTTCCTTTCTTTCCCAAACGGCCAAGCCTTGCTCTGGAGCTCAGGAGAAACGACCAAGGGTGCAAGGTAGGTTTGGATTCCCCTTCTTGCCCAAATTCCATGGTTAGAATTCGGATTCAAGGGCAAATTCATGGCTAGCTTACTTAATTCTATCTTTTTAGCCATCTTTTCTCAACCTTCCTTGGAGGATTAACCTTGGCCGACCTGTGGAGCTTCTAGGACGCCATTAAAGGCTTGGAGCTCGAAAGCTTGGAGCTCAAGGAGCAAGCTTTAGGCGGGTTTTATAACTCTAAACTTTATGCTTTGATTATACATCTTTTCTATGCATATAGTTGATAGATCTTCTTCTTCCCTATCTTCCCTTGCATCCTTGCAAGCAAAAACGTGAAGAACTGCTACTGTTCTTAAGGTGGAAGATAAGGGCGTTAATTCCTATGCTTATCCACAGATTTTCACTTTATCAAACGACCTCCACCTATTGCTCAAAACGGTTTCAAACCGTTTGGTGGGCAAACGGTTTCAGGGTTGTTTGAGGGCAAACGGTCTCAAGACCGTTTGGTCCTGTTGACCAAGCGAAGACCGTTTGGGAATCTTGTTCATAATTATGTAGGTTAATCACCCACGAAATTTGAGAGGTTAACTCCAAAGGAATCGTGAGATATGAGCAAATCAATTAGCAAAACGAATTGAATTAATTTCTGATTTGCAATCTGTTTAATTTGCCCTTTTTGGGCAAACGGTCTCAAGACCGTTTAAGATGGTTGACTAAACGTTGACCGTTTGGGATTACTGTTCATAATGATGTTAGTTAACGACTCACCAAATTTTATGGATTAATTCCAAACGAGTCATGAGTTGAAGGATGATTAATAGGGCAAACCCTAATTGAAATTAGTGCTGAATCTCCTATGAGTTAAGTTGAGATTTTGGGTTGCTTAGCCCAAACGGTTTCAAGACCGTTTGGGAATCACCCAAACGGTCTCAAGACCGTTTGGGGGTCACCCCAAGACCGTTTGGAGGTCAGGGGTCAAGTATAGTTGATCAATTGAAGGTCCAAAGGCACCAAATCATATTGCAATTAAGTATTGATGTGATGATCAACTCAATAGATCAAACCTTGATGAATTTTCGCTAAAGTCCAAAGGATGGATGGGCAAACGGTCTCAAGACCGTTTGGAACTCATCCAAACGGTCTCAAGACCGTTTGGTGTCAACCCAAGACCGTTTGGAGGTCTAGGGTTAAGGTAATTGACCAATTGAGGGCCCAATTACAGTGGGTTAGTGAAACAATCAAATTGATGTTTTCTAAGTATAGATCTTGTTGAGTTTTGGGTTGAAGGACCCAAACGGTCTCAAGACCGTTTGGGGGTTCCACCAAACGGTCCCAAGACCGTTTGGGCACAACCCAAGACCGTTTGAAGGTCTAGGGTTGAGTTAATCTAATGGTTTGAGGGTCCAATTGTAGGAAATTGATGCATTGTTGAAAATTGCTGATTTTGACCTAATTGGACTTCAACCTTAGTCAAAACGACTTGGTTTTTGGTCAAACTTTGGGCAAACGGTCTCAAGACCGTTTGGATGATGTCCAAACGACCTCAAGACCGTTTGGGCCAAGTTTGAGCCCAATTGGAGGTCAATTGATAGGTTCAACCTTGAATTGTTTCACATTGTTGAACATTGATGACCAATCAACTTGAAACCCTAATTGAGAACGATTGAACCCTAATTGGTTTACAATTGAGGGTCAATTTGATGTCTAAGTGGTTAAGGCTAACCCTAATTGACTCAATGAATAAGTGGTTAGCATACTTTTAGCCAATTGAGGGCTTCAACATACATATCCTTGAACTTTGGTGACCTTTGAACCCTTTTGGAGGTCCAAACGGTTTGAGCCCATTTGGACCAAACGGTCTCAAGACCATTTGGGTCCAAACGGTCTCAAGACCGTTTGAGACCAAACGGTCTCAAGACCGTTTGGGGCCAAACGGTCTCAAGACCGTTTGGGCTCAAACGACCTCAAGACCGTTTGAGCTCAAACGACCTCAAGGTCGATTGGTCCAAACGACCTCAAACCGATTGAAGCTCCAAACGGTTTGGAAGTCAACCCTTCCAAACGGTCTTCACCTCCAAACGGTCTCAAGACCGTTTGGATCCAAACGGTCTCAAGACCGTTTGAGGGCCAAACGGTCTCAAGACCGTTTAGGTGGTTGAAACCGTTTGAAGGTTGAAACCGTTTGGAGATTGGTGATGGTTTGTACTTAACCATTTGATGATGTAATCAGTTCAATGGTGATTCAATCTAAACCCTAATGGTAACCTAGGTCATTAAGGGACTATGTGATTAGTGGGTTAACCCATGATGGTGATCATGTGGCAAATTACCAAAATACCCTTGAAGGGTCTAAAGGGGTAAAACCCTAATCTAATCAAACCCTAATCACATAATGTTGATGCTTTGGCTCACATCAGTCAATAGAGACTTGTCTCAACCTAATCTAGAGTGGTGTTGCCACCATCTACTAGAGATAGGAAAGAGAAAGTGTTTCTAGAGAGAGAAAGTATCCTAGAGAGAGAAAGTGCCCTTTTTAGGAGGAATCTCTAGTAAGATACTTCTTTTACACATAAAGGTGCATGATTAGGGAATGACCCACCTATGTGAGGTCATGGAAACCCTAATGATGATATCTAATGGATCTTAATGATAATTAAGAGTCTTAATGATGATGTTTCTCTTACATGATGATGTAATGAGTACAATTCACCATGGAGTGAATAGTAAACCCTAATTTTTGGGCGATGACATGAAAGATGAATAGTAAACCCTGATTGTAAGGGTTATTAAGTGGAACCCTATTTGAAGGTAATTCCATGTGGAACCCTAGTTGTGGGTGATCCCATGTGGAACCCTATCTTAGGGTGATTCCATGTGAAACACTAGTTGAGGGTGAATCCAAGTGAAACCCTAATTGGGGATGTATTCCTATTTACTGAAGTGTTTACTATTATCTGTTGAATTAACCATGCAGGTTGTTGTGAGATGATGGTCACACCCAGGTATGGAATACCATGTTATATTCATTGAAGGCATGTCTTATGCTTTATGAATAGTGAACCATCTTGATGCACTGCTAAGTGACATCCTTTGTGATTTATGGGCTGTAAGAGCCATAAATGTTATTAAGGTCATGCTTGACAGATGACTTGAGATGAATATCTGATAATTGTGATAAGTTAGGCCTGTTACATTTTGTATTCTCATATATAGCTGTGTTACTGTATGATGATTGGAATACTGAATGTACCTAACTAATCAAGTGAAATGTAGAGCCCTGATCATAGATCCATCATTGTCAGTTGTCTAAATGATGGTGAAACAGGTTTTCCTAAGGGAACTCCTGGAGCACATACTGTTGAGTATGTGGGGTACATGGATGTGTAGAACCTGACATCCTAGTGTAGGTAATTGATGTAGATTCTCGTAGTCCGTCATACCTTCACTATAACAGAAAGGGTGAGTGGATGATGTAGATTCTAGTAGTCCATCAGACCCCACCCCAAAGTTTTAAAGGTGAGCTGTATCTCTACACTCCCTTAAAGACATAAACCTCGTATCGGTGAAAGATAAACAAGAAATCTTCCGATAGCGAAGAGAGTACAGAATGCCACTGTAACTCTAAAAATAGCGAAGGACCAGAGTACCCTGGTGAGCTATTACATAGACATCCTGCCAGATGTCAAACAATCAATCCTCTAACTGACTGAGGAAGATGAGGTCATAAGAATCCGGCTCTCTTAATGACCTATGTATGATACTGATGTGACTTCTTAGCGATCAGTTGGAGTATGAGTGGTATGCCTCATCTCCACAGGGCATAATAATAATAATAATGTTTGGAAAAACATAAACAATAGCGTAGTATATCTGTTAGAGTTAATTATGAGTTATTTGATTGATGTTACCTTGAATAGCATAGATGTTCTCATATTTTAATATTGATTGAACTCTTGCTTATCATCAGAACTGCCAGTGAATATCTTGAAGGCTCTTATTGCTTTAGTTATTCCTTGCTTTGCTTATAAAGCCTAGTGGAGAGTTATAACTCTCGCTGGGGCAATTATGTATAATTGTCTCACCCCGTAGACTTCTACTTTTTAGGTGGTCGTCGAAGACGAAGGAACAAGAACTCAGGTGAACAATCCCAGCAACAGCAGCATCAGGAGCAGTAAATATCTCAGGTGGAGATCTAGCCTGCTTCATGGTGTAGTTAGAGTTAAGTCCTATGTGTCCTCTGTACTCTCAGGTCCTGGAGTGTTTTGGAGTATGAATTCTTGAGAGTTTTGGTATCATGTGGTATGTAATTACTCAAGAAGTAATTGTCAGTGATGTAAACAGTTAAATCCTTTTTCTATGGAAAAGGTTTGTGGTTTCAGGCTCTTGTCTCAAAAAGTTTTAATTTCCCGTGATTTTTGTCTTCCGCTGTTTACCGATTACTTCCGCACATGATTAAATCGGGATTAATTCATGGTTTGGAGATCGGAGCCCACAGTCAGGTTCCCAATGGCTCTTCTATCAAAATCAGCCATCTCGAATGATGGTATCTCGGATGGCTCACGGAATCTGTCCACAAATGAGCGCTTTCCTCGGGGTGGATGCCTGTTATTTACAGTGTAGACATCCCCCAATTCTCCTTCGGACTCGTCTGATGAGTCTCCCCTGATGTTGGTATCTGCATTATCATCTTCCACTTCATTTAGGGGGATGTAGAAGTTGGCGTCTCCCAATCCCAAAGAGCTCTCCCGTTTGCTAGGAGACCCTTAGGCAGATCCTTGCTGCGTCCCCTTTCCGTGTGTTGATGATTGTCTGCTGGAGGAGGATTGGGAGGAAGACGCTGTTCTCGAAGAGGGAACCTGAAGAAGATGTACTATGGTTCCCACTGTGAGGGGACAACGACCGTCTCAGCTGCCTTCGGCACGGATGATCGTCGCTCCTGTTCATCCTCTCCTCGATCCTGTCGAGTCATTAGAGGACTTGCTGCATCGCTGCATTCAAGGCCTCCAGTCCACCGGGTATGACCGCAAGAGTTAGCAGATCGCTCTCTTTCTTATTCAGCCTGACCTCATGGCTGTCGTTCTTATCTTGAAAAGATGCAAGTTTGTGTGTTAGGGAAGCGCAAGTAGCAGAGTTGGTGGTTGTTACCTCCCGCAGATTGTCGATTTTGTCTCCGAGCATCTTTCCAAGCGACGGAGGGGGTCCAGTGGGTCTCCCTTCTGTCCTTGCGATATCTAGTCCGCGTGAAGGTCCACCTAGAGAGGTGGAATCTATGAAGATCGTTCGTGATCCAGATGACTTCAGGCGGGGCGTCGGCACTGTTTCAGGTGCCGCCGCCTTGCCTTCTCTTCTGACTGGGGATGGCCGTGGTGATGGCGTATTTTACTCCACCTCTGCACTATCGGCGGTCTCCTCGACCGTTATAGGCGGGGACTTCGGCGGCAGCGAGGGTTACCCTTTTGAGCTCCCTTCTGATCTCCTCGGACATTCCGATGTTGTTGCTCCGCTGAGGCTCCTCTCGTGCCTCTACAGCCTTAGAAATAGGTCTGGGAACTATGGCCGTCTCTTGCGTGGCAGATCCTAAAGTTTCTGTTCCGTTGACCTCGACGATCACCGGTACCTTCTCAACCGCCACCGTTGTTGCTGGTGCGGTGGCTGGTATAGTAGGGGCGACGACAACTCGATCAACAGTTGTCGTCAGAAGTTCTGGAGTGGGCCTCTCTGTGGTCCTGGCCGTGGTGTATGTGGTCGTGCCATCTGCTATGGCTTTGATCTCGGCGGCGGTGAAGACCAACTTCTCGATGTCATAGTCGGCACAGCGAGGAAGGGGAAGGAGTATGTCCGTCCTTGAAAACTTGTAGAAATATCTCCCCCTCTCCTTCCTGATGATGTTGGTTCTCATCAGATATTTGGTATCGAACACCTCTTCGCCCGTCGTTCTTGTATGGCTGCGAGGCTCGAATGGATACCTGAGCCCCACTGCGATGAGGTTGATGATGCCGCCCATGCATTATTCCTTGGTAGTGTCCTTCATCGGGTGGAACCTATTTATTAAAAACCTACCGAGGTTGATTGTTCGGCCCTCCATAATGTGCCACATGATGTGGAGCTCCTCCATGTAGATGCTGCTGGATTCGTTCTTGCTGAATAGCAAGCAGGCCACTAGTTTGTACACGATCCTCCAGAAACAGGAGTGCACCGCCACAACCTTCGCTCCCGGCTTGAATGAAGATTCGCCGGTGAGCTTCCCCCAGAACTCCCCGGGGTTGAACATGTCACCCTCGGTGATCCTTTCACCGTTTTTCATCCTATTCATCTCCTCCTCGGTGGAAGAGAAGATTCTGTTTAAGTCCTTCTCGGAGATGGTATGCTCTGAGTTGTACAGCCTGGCTTGGATTCTGTCTGGCCCGCCAAACTTTTCTCTCTCTACCGCTGAATTTTTCACTCGGCAGAGGGAGGACATGAATTCCATGGTCAATTTAGTATACGAGGCCGTCCGTTTGAAGCAGAGCTTCTTCAGTCCTGCCGCCGCAAGGACGCTCTTCAGCCTCTTCTCGATCCCAAACTCATCAAATGAGACCTTGTGGCAGAACCTGCTCGACTTGTACTGTTTGGGCTCCAACTCAGCATAGCGACGAGCATGCTCGTCGTCTCTTGGCTCGAAACTCTCCCGGAAGGTTTCCGGGATTTCTACTATTGGTGTTGCTGTGGCTGTGGGCTGTGCCGGTGTTGGTGCAAGAGTTGCAGCTTGTCCAACCCTCGCCTTCTTCTTTTCCCCCGACGTCCGAGCATGTCCTGGGTTCGGGCGCTTAGGTCGGACCGCCTGCCCTTCAGTAGCAGTTTCAGGATAGATCCTCCTGCCCTTCTCATCAATTGGGACAGTGGTAATCTTAGTGCGAGCCATTTATGTAAGTCAACAAAAGATAACACCCTGATTAAATAAGCTGGCTTTTGAAAATATAATAAAGAGTAAACGTTTGGCCCGGTATAGTCTATACAAAACTGCCTGACACTCCTGTATCAGACGACACATTGGTTTCAAAGGTGAAGCCTGTGCTCGACACAGGAGATGGGTATCGCCCGATACGTTTTCATGAAAGAAGAGCAGCGTGTCGGCCGATAAGCAAAATCAGGCGATGCGATGCAACATCGGGCGACACTGCTATCGCCCGACATGGGGTATCGGTCAACATGAATCAAAGATACTTTGCATGATACCCATATCGGTCGATACATCTGCTCAGCGAGGAAAACTTGAGACCGATAAACTTTTAACAAGAAAGAAATCGCATCGGCCGACACGGTCTGTCGGGCGGCAAGCCTGTCGGGCTATACCTTGTTGTGATCGGAGCTTGTCGGGTGACACAAGAGGTTCAACAGTCTCGCGTGACATGGGAGCTAAAGCACATGATTCTCTCGCTCGACACAGGAAAGTAAAAGAAACAAAGCAAGGAACCCGACACGGTAAATCTTGTTTTCCTTTTATAGTAAGTAAATAGTGAAACCCGGGACGCGCTTCGACCGATTGCTTCAAAACATAAGTCGGCAGCCCAACCGTCGGCGGGACTATTGTGCGTCACAAAGCCCACCGCCCGATAAGTGTGCACTCAAGGTGCCGGTTGAGTTGCCTCCTGCGATATCGTGAAGACAAAACTGTTTAAGCTGCGACTGATGAGTAAAACATCATTGGCCTAGGACTAAGCTCCTGGCCTCAGATGGTATTACCCATCCCGGAAAGTAAAACTAAGGCGGTGGCCCATAAAACAAAAGAGTCAGTGCATGTGGCACATACACTATCTCAGACCTTATTACATACCAAATGTTTGTAGTGTTCATCTTGCAGGAAAGTAAAATGCAGTCCTATTCTAAGAAAGAAAAGAAAGCTCGGGTTGCCTCCCGAGAAGCGCTTCATTTTTTCATCTTCAGCTGGACGTCTTTGGCCTTCTCTTCACCTTCTGCCTCTTCGGTCACTGCCCTGTTCTCTTTGCTGGTTCGGTATTTGATGGAATCTTTCCTGACGGGTTCTTCACAACTTCGGCAAGTTGATCCAGCTGCTGGTCAATCTGGCGTTGATGCGTCTGCATGTCTGCCAGTTGAGCCTACAACGAGTTCAAAACACCAGAATTTGATAGAGCGCTCTGGGCTAGTTGATTGTTGATCGTATCTTGTTTCTTTACAAAATCGAACAGCTGCCCTACTACATTTGCTTGGCTAGCAGCCTGGTTCTGACCTCCTTCCTTGGAAGTTCCCTAGTTTTTACCCTGTCCTTGGAAGTTACTTTTATTCTGTGGGAAAGGGGCATTCCTGGTATATTGACCTGCTCCTCCCCTCTTTTCAAAAGCTTGGGTAGGCTTAGTCGAGTTATACAGCTGATGAGAGTTCTCCGCCGCATCCTTGTTTCCATAGTTGAATCCTGGGTGGTCGGGTCTTCTAAAGTTTACAAAAGAAACATTTTCAGTCTCTTCTGTCTCGGACTCTGTATCGCTGGTTGCCTCTGGCCGGGTGTAGATGCAATTATCCACCCCGTGACCACCTTCTCCGTAGGTTACACATTTCATCGCTCTTTCTACATGTTTCTTTCCTTTACCTCCATCCTCTCCCAACTGTTTCACATCTGTGGCAATCCTTTGAATCTGTGAGGTGATTGCCTCCAACGCCTTTGATTCAATCGAGGACCCTTCTCCAACCTTCTTTATTGGCCCTCTATCGGACCGATCGAAATCAGCATCGGCCATCAACTCGGCCATATTCTTGATGATCAGCTCCGACTTCTTGGCCTTCTTCCCTAGGAAATCACTGCCTGCTGCTACGTTCAGTGATACCCTATTTTCGGGGGTCAAACCATTGTAGAAGGTGGTTATGAGGAAACCCCTCTTGTAGTTGTGATGGGGGAAATCCCGGAGGTACTCCTGGAATCGCTCCCAGGCATCATGCAGGCTTTCACTCGGCTTTTGCGTGAAAGAAGTTATCTTCTGCCGATTCCGGACTGTCCTTTCTGTGGGGTAGAACTTGTTCACAAAGGCATCGGCTAACGCCCTCCACCCGTTCAAGGATTGGTGGGGTACCCCAAGGTACCAGGACAGCGCCTTGTCTTCTAGTGAAAAGATGAACCCCTTACAGTATATCACTTCTTGGGGGACCCCTCTCATCTTGATGGTATCACAAATATTCTTAAATGCATCAAGATGGTGATATGAATTATCATACTTGGAGTTCCCTCTAAAACTTTTATTCTGAATCATGGATATCACAGATGGCTTGAACTCGAAATTGGTTGCATTGAAACGTGGGACTACGACCGGGCATATGGAGTGGTTGGCCTTCAAGGACACCAACTCCCTGAGCGTCTTCTCCTCTTCCTCAGAGTCTTCTCTGTCACTATCCTCCTGGTGTCGTTCCTGCTCATGGTTTCTTCTGTTTCTCCGGTGGTGACGTCTGTTACGGCGGTGATCCATATCAGATTGGTCCCTTTCTGGATCTTCTGACTGGTCGTTTCCGTCGTATCGATCGTCGTCGTTAGGAGGAGGCGAGTTTTGCCTAGCCTGCCTTGGGCGCTCGCCTTCGGACTGGGGTGGCTCAACTCGGGGAGGCATGGCAGCTGGAGTAGATGCTCAGATGAATTGAGGTACCTACATTATTGTTCCAAGAAAATCGAGTTTAGAAAATTAAATTTTTATTTTAAAGCAAAGTATAATGTTAAGAAAAGAAAGGAAAGGAAAAACAGTGTTGTCAAGCTCATCTCCAAGCTTGAGGCACATGAGTGTAGTTACTGGATTTAGGTTCGTTTTACAGTACCGCTATTGCCTTGTCCCCGACAACGGCACCAAAAAGTTGACCGACCTAAATCGCACGTCCAAAAGTGGAGGCAGATTTGAGGTAGTCGAGCTCTCACATTTATAAACCAGAATACTTCTAGGCCCCCGCAACTTTGTTTATGGGGTCGAAGTAGTCATACGGGGTCGAACATAGGGACAAGGGGGTAGTGTTGAGAACCATGAATCGACAAGCTACACTCCGGCAGGTATATAGATATAAAAGTTCCCAAACGGGAACAGAAAGATGTCATGAAATAAAACAATAAAACTATCTCCAAATAGAGCTACTAGAGAGATTTAAGGTTTTAGTCATTTAGCAGTTTTAGGGGTTTTCATGCAAAAGAAGCATAAACATAAAGACTAGAGCTTAGGCAAGGTTCGGAGGATAAGACTGTAGTTAAACAAGCGGTAGCGGTAACACCCTGCACCCCTCCTCTCAGAGCGGGTACCTCTAACCTCTACATCAACACCCCTCTCGAGGTTGCTGGGCTTCAGTTAGAGTGGAATGTTACAGAGAACAACTCCATTCCAGGCACTCTCGTACTCCAGAATCGAAACAAACGCTAGAGCCGCAACACAACTCTCAAAGTTGTTGCGACGGGAAAATGGTTCGGTAGCTAATCGAAACGCGATCCAAATCGTGCAAGTTAGGGTTCAGATATTAAACAGAGCAGTCATCCAACATTGTACACCAAGCATAAAGCAACAAGTAATTGAATCTTTCCATTTCCATAAACATTTAAAGGTCTTAATTCATTACATAAACAAATAATTAAATGACAGAATTAAAAGATAGGTGTCACCTCCTTGATGTAGAACGGCGACAGGGTGCTGTAGCTCTCCTGCCCGATATCGGTCAGAGGCCTAGCCCGATACAGAGGTGTCGGGCGACACACCCTCTCGGGAGGCACGCACCGACCGGCGATTGCATCGGTCAAGGGCTCTGGCCGATATGCTCATATCAGACGACACACCCTCTCGGGTGGCACGTTCGATAGACTAAGCGTATCGGGTGGATATCGTGTCGTGCTAAGAGCTATGCATTATTGATGTCGGTCACTTGTGTCGGGCAGCTGTGTCGGCCGATATCGGCCCGCAGTGTCACTCGGGACGATCCTAAGTGAACTGTCCCCTCCCTCTCATGATGAGGAGAAGCTCACCTAGTGTCGCCCGAGATGAACACTGGGGCACGATACGGGTGCTCTCGGAGTTTCCTCGCTCAAGCTCCCAACTGTCTAACTGTCAGTTGTCCGAATGCGAGCCGTGCGAGCCGTCTTTTTGGCTCCCTGTAGCTGCTATTTATAGTCAACTGGTTGGTGGGAAGACATGGTGCTCGAAGCACCACGTAGCTCCCTTGTACGCCGGTCGATGGAGATGGATGGCCGATACAAGCATTTCTCGGCGCAAGGTGCTGGCTATTGGTCATGTGGCGGGCGGCACGCCTGTCGGTGGGTGGCTGTGTCGCCCGACGAGCTGGGTCGTCGAGGCGGCTTTGGCTCCCTGTCGGGTAGAAGGTGTGTCGGCCGACACGTTCCTGTCGCGCGACATCTCCTCATCGAGCATCTTTGTGTCGCCCAGCCCGTGTCGGGCAGAGGCTGTATCGGGCGTCAGGGAGGCCGAGACGGGTCTGGACTTATTCATGGGCCGGAATCGGCCTTATTGCACAAAAGCGAGGAAAATTCTGTAAAAGATAGGAAAATCGGAGTAAGAGCATTGCTTGGCCAATTATTGCAAAAATGCTAATAAAATAGAGGAAAATAGCAGAAAGAGGGCAGTTTTGATAACAAAATAAAGGGCAAAACGTCACAAAAACTGATGTTATCAATTTGGGGGAGTAAAATTTTTGTTTCCGCTGCCTTCTCTGCCTCCCCTAAAACCCAACACAATCACCCTTTCACTTCCTTTAAAGTTACTAGTAATTATTTTAACTCAATCAATCAACCATTTGTTTTAAAAAAAATTATCTCAGTTCCTTAGATTTTATAACAATTCCTTAAAAAGGTTGTCTCTTGGATTTGACCCTATGTGTGTGTATATATATATATATATATATATATATATATATATATATATATATATATATATATATATATATATATATATATATAGAAACACACAAATATATATATAAATATATATATATATATATATATATAAACCATACTCGTGCACTTGTGGGTGGGTAATATTGCATGTAGAATAGGATAAACATGGGTTTCTTGCCTTGGATGATTTCTTGAGTTTTAAAATTGCAATCAAATTTTGATGATGTTGCTAGGGACAACATTATATTTTACAATAAAATAGTTCATATAAATTAGATTTTTCTTTCAATTAATATTAACTCAATCTACTTGACCTCTACATTCTACCATTTCATAGTACTCATTTTTTTTATCTCAAGCACTAGTGTGATGCATGCGATTTTGCAGCAGTAATGACGCTACACCTCTAGATTTTGATCTTGTAACTGATAGAGCTTTACATCATCTTTACAAATAGAACATAAGTAGGATAGAAGAGAAAGAAATCACCCACCCGGTGAATTGGCTCTTACATCTCAGAGACAGGTGCTTAATGAGAAAACCAACTCAAGGATTTTTCTATGCCTAATGCCATTGATGGCCAACACTCTGTGGTCCCTCCAAAAATTACAACCCCACAATTCAAAATTCGTTCGCTGTGAATTATGATGATGTAGACTAATGTCTTCTTCGTTAACAAAGGTGAAGATCTCCAATACCATCTATAGCATTTTCTGGACTAATGTGCCTTGAACAAGCAACTAGGAGTCCTAGAAGATGCTATCAAACTCTACTTGTTAAAGTATGCTTTGGTAGACAAGGTAAGGAGTTGGTATAAATCTACTACAAGTGACTATATAACAACTTGGGAAGAACTTCAAACCTTATTTTTGGAGAAATTGTATCCTCCATTTCTCACTTACCAAATTAGGGGCCAAATCACACAGTTTGCAACTGGTCTAGGAAAGTCCCATGGTAAAGTTTGGGAATGCTTCAAGGAGCACCTCCATCGATGCCCCTCATCACAAAATACTATAAATGTAGTTGATAAAAAATATCTATAGTGGTGTTGGTGATAAAACAAAAAGTTTTTGGAATCCTCATTTGGATGAAATTTAATGTACCGGAACTCTACACTACTACTGAAATAGCATTCAGTGTCACTTTTCTGGGCGTCGGTTATTAAGGAAAACCGACGCCTAACATTTAAGGCGTCGGTTGTTTAAGCAACCCGACGTCTATATTCGAAGACCAGCCAGACACGGGTACCGCTTTGTATTAAGCGTCGGTTGTTTATAACAAACCGACGCGTAAAGTCGCCCGTGAAATCCATATTTCGATCAAAAAAAATAGTGTCATTTTCAGCGTCGGTTATATACGTAGAAACCGACGCCTATGTGCGATGAAAATTTGCGCGAAAAGTGTCACTGTCAGCGTCGGTTATCCTTGTATAACCAACGCTGAAAGTGGTTCCCGCCAAATAATTTCATGAAAATATCGACCAATTGGACGTCGGTTTTTTCTAACAACCGACTCTAAAGATGTTTAGGCGTCGGTTGTTGTAAACAACCGACGCTATTTGAGAACTTATAACCCACGATCGCCCGACTCTTCCCCTTTCTTCTGTTTCATTGCTACCCTATTTCCCTGTTGCGGCGATTTCTCCGGCGATTTTGTGCTGCTGCTGCTAGTTTTCTCCGGTGCTTCTCTCCGGCACTCCATCTCTGGCGTCCCTTCTCCGGAGCCCTTCTTCTCCGGCGCGTTTCTTCTCCGCCGCCGCCGCCTGCTGCTCTAACCGCCTGCGCCGCCGCCCTGCTGCTCCAGCCACCTGCTGCCCGCCCTGCTGCTCCATCCGTTGCGCCGCCGCCACGCCTGAGAACCGGCGCCGCCGCCATGCCTGGTGCCCTCCTGCTTGCCCACCTGCCTGCCCTAGCTCCTTCCTTTCTTCCTGCTGACGCCCGACGTCCTGTTTCTACTGAGGTTAGTTTTACTGATTTCCTTGCTGCTTTCAGTGATTAATGATTGATACTACTGGTTAGTATTTCTTTAGTGATTAATTTAATTCAACAATTCATAGTTTGTTATTTACAATAACTGATCTGCTTGCCGATTTTAATGATTAGAGATACTGATTAATAGTAAGTATTGATGAATACTTAGTTAATTATTGATTTGTTGATTAGATATGTATAGAAGTTCTTTATAAATATATTTTTTATATACACATACATGTAATTTTGTATAAAATTCATGATGTAGTGTGATCTTAAATCCTAGAGTGTACCCCTTTTGTTCTATGATGGTACCTATGACCCTAAATACATCCATAAGGGTCTATTGTATCCTAAAGAAGATTTATTTCTTCCTTCTACCCTAATTTTTATATGGATCTTAATCTTATATCGCTTACTCATAAATAAGGAAATATCCTCCCTTATGACCACCTTGATGTGTATGTCCCATATAATCCACATGTTGGACCCTAATGATACAATTTTTTTATGTTGAAAACGAATGTATGTTTCAAGTGTTGAACCTAATGTTGGACAATGTGTTTGTTATAGGTGGTACACATTTATTATATATAAGAATGACATCACATGTGTTTGTTGGCCTAGAATGTGAACAATCATTGTTTTTTATATTACTTGTACATCAATATAAATTAGAATGAACAATCACTAAATTATGTACTGTTTGTATGGAGTCCGGCTTCATTGTAGATATCTATTATTGTGTTTGTTGGCCTAGAAACCCATCCAAGATTGACTCATTAGGAGTAAATCTTGGATAGTCCCCGGTTTGGGACTGTTCTTGAACACCTAATCTCACTTAGGATGTAAGTGTATAATGTGTATTGAGTTTTTGAGAAAATTTTGGTAGCATTTCCCCGTTTGTTCTCTAAGTACATATGTACTTAGAGAACAACGAGGAAATGCTGCCAAAATTTTCTTGAAAACCCAATACACATTATACACTTACTAGTGAGATTAGGTGTTCAAGGATGGGATAGGTGGTACACATTTATTATATATAAGAATGACATCAAATGTGTTTGTAGGCCTAGAATGTGAACAATCATTGTTTTTTATATTACTTGTACATTGGTATAAATTAGAATGAACAATCACTAAATTATATACTGTTTGTATGGAGTCCGACTTCATTGTAGATATCTATTATTGTGTTTGTTGGCCTAGAAACCCGTCCAAGATTGACTCATTAGGAGTAAATATTGGATAGTCCCCAGTTTGGGACTGTTCTTGAACACCTAATCTCACTTAGGATGTAAGTGTATAATGTGTATTGAGTTTTCAAGAAAATTTTGGTAGCATTTCCCCGTTTGTTCTCTAAGTACATATGTACTTAGAGAACAACGGGGAAATGCTGCCGAAATTTTCTTGAAAACCCAATACACATTATACACTTACTAGTGAGATTAGGTGTTCAAGGATGGGATAGGTGGTACACATTTATTATATATAAGAATGACATCAAATGTGTTTGTAGGCCTAGAATGTGAACAATCATTGTTTTTTATATTACTTGTACATTGGTATAAATTAGAATGAACAATCACTAAATTATATACTGTTTGTATGGAGTCCGGCTTCATTGTAGATATCTATTATTGTGTTTGTTGGCCTAGAAACCCATCCAAGATTGACTCATTAGGAGTAAATCTTGGATAGTCCCCGGTTTGGGACTGTTCTTGAACACCTAATCTCACTTAGGATGTAAGTGTATAATGTGTATTGAGTTTTCGAGAAAATTTTGGTAGCATTTCCCCGTTTGTTCTCTAAGTACATATGTACTTAGAGAACAGCGGGGAAATGCTGCCGAAATTTTCTTGAAAACCCAATACACATTATACACTTACTAGTGAGATTAGGTGTTCAAGGATGGGATAGGTGGTACCCATTTATTATATATAAGAATGACATCAAATGTGTTTGTAGGCCTAGAATGTGAACAATCATTGTTTTTTATATTACTTGTACATTGGTATAAATTAGAATGAACAATCACTAAATTATATACTGTTTGTATGGAGTCCGGCTTCATTGTAGATATCTATTATTGTGTTTGTTGGCCTAGAAACCCGTCCAAGATTGACTCATTAGGAGTAAATCTTGGATAGTCCCCGGTTTGGGACTGTTCTTGAACACCTAATCTCACTTAGGATGTAAGTGTATAATGTGTATTGAGTTTTCGAGAAAATTTTGGTAGCATTTCCCCGTTTGTTCTCTAAGTACATATGTACTTAGAGAACAACGGGGAAATGCTGCCGAAATTTTCTTGAAAACCCAATACACATTATACACTTACTAGTGAGATTAGGTGTTCAAGGATGGGATAGGTGGTACACATTTATTATAAATAAGAATGACATCAAATGTGTTTGTTGGCCTAGAATGTGAACAATCATTGTTTTTTATATTACTTGTACATTGGTATAAATTAGAATGAATAATCACTTGTTTTCCTAATATATACTTGTTTTCTCTGATCATAGAATGGATAGATCATGGATGTCCATTCGTAATCGTTGCACCCCAGAGTTTATATCTGGTCTTGATCAGTTTATTAGATTTGCCGAGGAACATAGGAAAAAACCTACAGATAGGTTCTACTGTCCATGTAGGCATTGCGGTAACAACTTGAAAGTCAACACTGGTGAGGAAATCAAAAGTCATGTCATGTGCAACGGGATTGTACAAGGCTATACAGAATGGCACTGGCATGGAGAGATTTCAAAATTGAAACCAGTAGATGTCGATAGCAGTGCTTGGGTGGAAGAAGAAATAGCCTCCGATGACGTAAATGTGAACGAACCAGTTCCAGCAGACATCGTTGATGCGATGCTGGATAGTTGTAGGGTAGAGCACACCGATCCACCTCCTATCTTTACAAACATTGTGCATGATGCTGAGATACCGTTATACACAGGCTGTGCTAAGTTTACGAAGCTTAGCGCTGTGTTGAGATTGTATAAGTTGAAAGCTAACAATAGATGGAGCGACAAAAGCTTCACTTCATTGTTGACTTTGTTGAAAGAAATTCTTCCTGAAGGAAACGAGCTTCCAATCTCAACATACCAAGTAAAGAAAATGTTGTGCCCAATGGGAATGGAGGCCAAGAAGATACACGCATGCCCGAATGATTGTGTATTATTTCAAAAGGACTATGTAGATTTGAAAGATTGTCCAAAATGTGGTGCGTCACGGTATAAATTGACGACTTCGGGGGAGTCCAAAACTGGTTCTCCTGCCAAGGTGTTGTGGTATCTACCTATAATATCACGGTTTCAACGCTTGTTTGCAAATCCGAAAGATGCGAAGAATTTGAGGTGGCATGCAGATGTTAAGAAAAATAATGATGGGATCCTACGACATGCGTCTGATTCCCCACAGTGGAAGAAGATTGATCTATTGTACCCTAAATTTGGTGAAGAAGATAGGAATCTAAGACTTGGGCTTTGTACAGATGGGATGAATCTGTACGGGACATTGAGCAGCCAACATAGCACTTGGCCAGTCATGCTTGTTATATACAATCTTCCTCCCTGGATGTGTATGAAAAATAAGTACGTTATGTTGTCATTGTTGATATCAGGCCCTAAACAACCCGGAAATGATATCGATGTTTATCTTGAACCTTTGATTGATGACTTAAAGAAACTTTGGGCTGAAGGTGTGATGACCTATGATGCTTCAGCAAGAGAGACATTTCGCTTGCACGCTATGTTGTTTTGCACTATTAATGACTTTCCAGCATATGGGAATTTGTCTGGATATAGTGTCATAGGAGCTAAAGTGTGTCCTATATGTGAAGAAAACACTGATTCAATAAGACTAAAACATGGCGGCAAGACTGTATATCTTGGTCATCGAAGGTTTCTTTCAAAATTCCATCCGTATCATATGAACGGAGTGCACCTAAACCTATACCAGGGGATGTTGTTTATGAAAGAGTAAAAGACATTGTCAATGAATTTGGTAAGAAATCACAATGTAGTATGGCCACACGGAGTGACAATTCTTCATTCAAGAAGAAGTCAATATTTTGGGATCTTCCTTATTGGAGTTCTTTGACAGTCAGGCATTGTATCGATGTAATGCACGTTGAGAAAAATGTCTGTGATAGCATCATTGGTACTCTATTAAATATACCAGGTAAGACTAAAGATGGGATAAAATCCAGACTGGACCTACGTGAAATGGGAATAAGGTCAGAATTAACAGAATTATGTGAAATGGGTAATAAAAGAACATACTTACCTCCCGCTTGTTACACATTGTCTAGAAAGGAGAAGAAAACTTTTTGTGAATGCTTGGTAAATGTTAAGGTGCCACATGGTTACTCATCCAACATCCATAGATTGGTATCAATGAAAGATCTGAAGTTGATAGGTCTTAAATCTCATGATTTTTACACTCTAATGCAACAAATATTGCCCGTGACAATTCGATCTATATTTCCGAAGCATGTATGGTTTGCAATTACTAGACTTTGTTTGTTTTTCAACAGTCTATGCAGCAAAGTTATTGACCCTGATACTCTCGATAATTTGCAAAGAGAAGTGGTTGTTACCCTATGTCAGCTTGAGATGTATTTCCCTCCTTCGTTCTTTGATATCATGGTACATCTTGTTGTCCACTTGACTAGGGAAGTGAAAATGTTGGGACCAGTTTTCTTGCATTGGATGTATCCCTTTGAAGGATACATGAGCGTTTTTAAAGGTGATGTTCGAAACCGTTATCGGCCTGAAGGGAGTATTATTGAAGGTTATGTGGCGAGAGAGGTTATGGATTTTTGCAATGACTTTTTCAGTGGTAATGACACTCCTGATAATGACAAGAATATTGAGGAGGACAAAGGAATTTTGGGATCACGGGTGAAAGTAATCAGCCCTGAGCAGTTGGAACAAGCTCA
This sequence comes from Alisma plantago-aquatica, assembly GCA_963693085.1. Lineage (NCBI taxonomy): Eukaryota > Viridiplantae > Streptophyta > Magnoliopsida > Alismatales > Alismataceae > Alisma > Alisma plantago-aquatica. The sequence continues at coordinate 820,603,331 of OY856411.1, read as the reverse complement.
CTTGTATATTTTACACAATATGGACGAAGTGAGTGTTTATATCGAGGAACATACCAATTTCATAAAGAGACAACATCCTCGAGCAAGTTCAATGTGGCTTGCTAGAGAGCATAATAAGACTTTTACTAAGTGGTTTGAAGATAAAGTCTTACATCAACTATCTCAAACACCAAATGATATTACAGAAACTATCAAATGCCTCGCCTTTAAACCAAAACCGAATGTTATGTCTTATGAAGGGTTTGACATTAATGGATTCACATATTACACAAAGTGCCAAGATGATAAGAGTGTCGTCCAAAATAGTGGGGTCACTCTTCAAGCGTCGACTATGTACTTTGCAAGTGCAAAGGATAAGAGTCCACGTGAAGCTAAAATGTCATATTACAGTATCATTGAGGACATTTGGGGGTTTGACTACATAGATTTCAAAATTCCGCTCTTTAAATGTAATTGGGTTGATAACACCAAAGGAGTTATAGTGGATGAATTGGGTTTCACTTTGGTGAACTTTGAAAAGATTGGTGAGAAGGGTGAACCATTCATATTGGCATCACAGGCGAAACAAATATTCTATATCGATGATCCTGCATATGATAAATGGTCGGTTGTTCTTCATGGTAAAAGACAGTTCATTGAAGATCCTATAGATGAAGAAGAGTACTATGATAAGTATGATGACTCCAGTCCATTCTCAGTTGGGTTGCCAACTCCACAAAATATTGAAGCTAATGATGACTTATATGTGCGCGGAGATCACAATGAAGGATTGTTAATTGATAAAAGATCACAATTTTAGAGACATGTATGTTTATACAAATGCTAAATGTTTGCCTTTTTCTAGTTAATACAAATGCTAAATGTTTGCCTTTTTCTAGTTAATACAAATGCTAAATGTTTGCCTTTTTCTAGTTAATAGAAATGCTAAATGTTTGCCTTTTTAATGACATTTTCAGATGGCTG